>JABFEB020000085.1:1458355-1475536 GCA_019775895.2 Stomatorhinus ivindoensis | reverse complement strand
AATAATTGCGATTAAAAATAAACACCATTCAATAAATAGCAGAGATGATAATTACAAATAAAGGTTGAAAACATGTGTGGACACCTGCAAAACACGTTTTAAAATTAATAATAAAAAGATTGTTGTTCTATGTAAGTAAATTCACGCGACATTTGGGAAAATATTATGTTGTCCGAAGTCAGGGGCAAAACTTCAGTTTTGTAGATACTTCTCCTTATACCTGCTTTTTAAAATATTATTACGCAAAGAACAAGAACAAAACGCTGAGCAATGACATGTTTATAATACGTGTAATTTGTGGAAATGTCATTGCATATTTCTGCTTCAAAATCATTGTACCGCCGACCCGTAATTTGTACGTTTAGACCTGGTGGAGAAGAAAATCGTTGGCAAATCATAAAGAAACAAACTAAAATGACTGGGAAAATTCAAGTTTGATGCCTTTGATCGTTCTTCTGCAGAAATTCTCTACATTTGCCCTCGTTGACTTTGAAGAGGAAGGATAATGGGGAAACGTGTTTGCAGTGGATCTTTCAGACAAAATAAGAGCAATAAGCTTCCTTTGAAACGGCCAACCATTGTCTCAAATTAAAACAATAAAATAATTTAGGCCAGACGTCTAGCCAGTAACCCGGGTTTTGCTTTGTTTGAATGTAAGGGAAGCAAACAGCGCAGGCTCTACTAGGGCAGTAAAACCTGCATTTTTGTCCTCAGTAGCGGAAATGTCATAGTATATTGGGCTCTAAAAATCCCTGAAACCGACGTGTATTGTGTGTACCGTCACAAAAAGTCGCTTTCTTGACGCTTCCATGAAATAAACGCTATTCCACGTACGTTAACAACACGAAGCGGAACCCCGAGCGACTACAATGAAGAGTGCATTGTGTCATTTTTATTATTATTATTAATAATAATAATAATAATAATAATAATAATAATAACAATAATTCAACAACCTTTCGGGATATCTAAAGATATTTGGCTAGCCTTATGCTATGTAAACACTAGCATGCGTGGATTTCTGTTCGAGTACCATTACACCATTTTAGTGCTAAAACAGCACAACCGCACAATAACATGTGTAGAAACCAACATTAATTGGTTTGTGTTGATGGCTAGTGCCTTTATTTATATGAACTTATATTAAATAGGCTGAACGTATAGGTAAACGCAGCAATTCTTTTAAGGACGTAACTATAGGTAAAATTTTCCTATGTTCAAATGAGCTTAAGAGCATTGGATAAATGAAACCATTTCCTGGTAGGATTCTTGGCAGTTTTAATAATATACGGCAATTTGAGTTCACGAAAAACACAGGTCTATAACAGCGGCCTCAAAATATTTCAATTATTATTTTCAAAACACAACGGCAAAAATCTCTGGATCTTGAAAGGAGTACATACATAATCCGTAAGTGGGCCCAAATAAATACTTAAGGGTCCACAGATATACTCTAAAATTACAACTATATAAGGAAATATATTGCAGAATCATCATATTTCAAGGACATGGTAAATTATGGTTGTGAGTACTGCTGGGGAAGGCTCGTTAAAGAAACGAAACAGGAAGAACTATGATTTAGCTTGCCAGGTGCTTTTAATAATGAATATACTCCCTAGATATGGCGCGAAGAACGAAAGATTTTTTGAATCTAGATTTTTTTTTGTAAAACAAGCCCACGGCCCAATTATTTAGTTTTCTAACAACAATTGTCTTAGAGATTATCGTTTTGCAAGGCCCACACCTCTGGAAGACAAGGACACTGGTGCTGGTATGCTTCGACATAGCATGTGTACAATTCTACTGAGTATGAATCAAAACAATTGAAGGAAGCACAAAAATTCACCGTGGCACATTAAATTTATTTACACGTAGCCTTATAGACAAATATCCCTGTTTTTGTTGTCATATTACTCAACTCACCATAGAAAGCCTTTAACACGTATATTAATCTAAAAGTAAACATCCATAACTACAAATACACGCAAGGCATTCATAAATTACGAATCAACAGAAAAATATATGTATATTTTCAAGTAATTTTCTCTGGTTGTATTTGAATAAGTAACGTGACCTTTTTGTTTTCTTTCTAGACAAATACACAAGAACACAAACATACACAGGCACACTGTTAAAAATTAAAACTCAAATAGCACATCGGGAGTTGTTTACATAAAAATGCGTCAGACTGTAATACAGTTACAATGAAAATGAAACATTTAAATGGAAATGTGAAAGAACAATATAGTAAAACGGTATAAGTATTTTGCGAGAGTTTCTCTTTGTCCTTTTTACGTCGACCGTTTCCCGTTATTGTTCATTGCTATCAGTCTTTTCTTTATTCAGTTTCTTCATCTTCATTCGTCGATTCTGGAACCAGATTTTAACTTGACGCTCAGTTAGATTTAGGACTCGCGCCACTTCGTACCGCCGGTCCCTGGTAAGGTACATATTGAAAAGAAACTCCTTTTCAAGTTCGAGAGTCTGGTATTTCGTGTAAGGACAACGTTTCTTCCTAGTGGAACGTGCATGGATCCAATTCGCCACAGGATTATCTGTAATTCGACAAAGCAAGCATTGCTGAAATTAAGATACCGACAACATTTCAGCAGAAATGGTAATTTTAATGCATTTTAATCTATATAGCATTCTATCTCCAAGGGATTACATTTAAGGTCCCAATGCATTACATCCATTTGAATTAATGGTAAGGTTATTTTTATCTGGATATTTGTCAAATATGTTTAAACAGTCTGTTTTCATACAAATGAGAAAACCTCCGTTTTGCGTTTCCTCCTTACTGCGCTTTTAAAAACGGATCCAGTCGTAAAATAGTGAGTGCTCCCATTTGCTTTATAGGCCCATAAACGAATTTAAACGCCCCCAGTTTCAAGCCTTTACAGGTCTACATCACCCATGCCTCAATGTATTATAGAGATTTCCCTTTCTCTATTTGACTCATTGAGTTATGTTTTGATACTGCGTAATAAAAAAGTAAAATTATACACATATGTATATCTAGGATATGTTGTGTCTTCATTGATGACGTAATATTAGTTAAATATCACATTTCACAGACATCTTTGCATAAAGCATTACATTATGAGTATAGATTTTGATAAGCAAGTCATTTTAAAATGACACGCAAAAAGAATTTTACTAACTTAAAAATACACCCATTTCAACATTTTACAGCTGACTAGTATCCTTCTTTAATAATCGCACATTCTAGTGCAGTTTTAAAATGAACTTATACTGGAATACAATGTTTGTGTGTTAACGCTATTTTATTTAAGTACTTTGTACGTGATAGCGTAATGTAGTAAAACCAACAACAATAAATACTTCCACGACCACAAAAATTGTGGTAGTAGTAGTAGTAATAATAATAATAATAATAATAATATGTCATAATTGTATTGCAAAGCTACTACTCCCCTTCTCTACATTGCACAATACAGCGCGTATTTGATATTGCACCGAATAAATAGCTGAATCAAGTTATAATAACTGCAATAGTAGACAATTTTATATTTGCCCTGGATAAGAAATGAATTGGACTTAAGTTGTAATACACCACTTAAAGGCTTGGTTTTAAAGTTTTCCGTTTCTTCTTTTACAGCCTCTTTCCCTTTTTACAACCCTATACTATTGGGGATTGTCCTGTTTCGTACCATGAACCTCCTATAGCATTTAAGTCTGAAACGAGGAGGCGAAAAAAGGGAGGCTATTTTAATAGAGCGAAGAGAGAAAACAACGCCACGCCAACAGATTCTGTCCTGGAACACAAGGAAATATATTATGAAAAGAAATCACTTCCACTTACTCGGATCTAAGTCGGGTTTGTCGTCTTTATGCTTTCCAGAAGCCAAAATATCCGACACCGGAGACAGAACGTTAAGCTGCGTCTTATCTCGCGTATCGGCAGAGCAGCCGTAAGGATACTCCGAAAAACTGCGTCCGCTGGAGGCCAGGCAGTCCCCGGCTCTTCGTTCTGGGATGGCGTCAGGTTTCAACCCATAGGGTCTGTTGTTTGCCGGATAGCCGGGGAAGGATACAGGCGCTGAAATAGGCTCCAACCAAGAGCGCACGTACCTGGAGTCCGTCCCCAAGTGAGCCTGGTGAGTGTACGGGTGGTAAACCACTGAGGTTTGAGAATGAACTGGGCCCCAAGACGTAGTAAAGACTGGAGATTTTGGAGCAAAGCTGCAGGAAGGAAAGTCGGTGCACTCTGGTACTAAGGGCGCAGCACGGGAGCCGGAGGGTAGCAATTCAGGAGTGGAGAACCGAGTCGCCAGCACATCCTCGCTTTCATGGTTTATCAAGGAATCCACGTAATAATTGCTTATTGGACCCGTGGTCGACATGATAAAGCCCGTTCTCTGTTTTACATGCATTCGATTATTATATGGACTGTAGGTGTACTTTTTATCTGCCCATAGAACAATCACGCCAGGTAATTATTTCCATGGACTTCTTTTGCGCCCATTGGCTGCCTGTGAAACACGTGATTATATTTACCCGAAAAATTGTACACTAGATCAATGCGCGATTCTCTCAGTGAAGGTGATGCACTACAGGGCTTCAAGTGGAATTTATTTCATGACTTTCATTTTTACAGGAAATAACTTAATGCTTCAGTACTGCTATGTATCTATACCGTGTTCACAATAAACATAAAAACTCGGGATTTCACTTCCGTACTGAAGTAGGAGGTACGTTTACAACTGGCACTATTTGTTGATGTAATTAATCTCTGTCGACCGAACTCTTTTATGCTCTGTTGAACTTCTTATACTTCCTTTGATAACTGTATTACATGTACTTTCGGACGTTTAAGAAAATGTTTGCTGACGTCAGATTTATGCTGTTTTTCGCTTAAGCTTGACCCAGGCGCATTGGTACGAAGAAAGGCAATTATTCCATCCTAAATTTAGCATAAGATTCTTTAGATATTAAAACAAGAAAGGTTGAACCGAATTTTGAGGAGATGGCACTGAGAGGATTACAAATATCCCCATCCAAAACCTCTATATTCTGCGACGGGCCGCTTGTGTTTTTATGTCCATCAATAAATTTTTTACGAGGGTCATTTGATTGTTCATAAACGTGTCGTTAATAAAAACTAAGTCCGAGTTATTCGTATCATATACGAATTGCAATCCGCTGTATCAGGAAAAACAACGAAACAAATATATATGCAAAATCATAGATAAGACTGGAATTGATTTTAGTTTTGAATAAAGTCGGTGGTAAAGCAGAAAATTGTAATATTATTATTTTAAACGCATGTAATGAAAGAGCTGTAATATATTTTTTGATATATTTATATGGAGTGAAGCTGGGCAAATGCAAGTCACAGATAAATGCAAATGTTGCAACCCAATTTAAATTGGTGTGGCTGTGCGTGGCTTATGATTGTTTACATTGCAGGTGTTTTACTTTCCATGTAACCCGGAGGTGTTCTACTTTCCATGAACCCGCTTGCTGTAATGAATGAATTTCTAATGTTCTTTTTGGGCAAAATGCTGTTCTGTTAAATCTATGCCTACGCAAGGCCTACTCTTAACAGCTCGCGACCGCATAATAGTAGTAATACACATATATCAGAGGACACATTCTGATATGTTACGTATGTATTTACTCGTATAGAAAATAAATACGTTCTTGATTTATTCAGCTTTCTGATTTTGCCTGAAGTACCAACTCCCACAAGCAAATCTGATTTTCTATTGTGACTCAATTAAGCTTTTGAAGTATAATAAACTAAAATCAGAACATCCTGATTCAGCAACATTTAGATACGGTTGGAATTTGTCCGGCTTGTTCTTAGGCCCGAAAAGAAGATGACGTGTATCGATTCTCAATGTAGCTGCGTCGTTCGACACATTATTCAAATAGACTATAGCCTTTCACTCTGGACTGCATTTTAAGTAAACGTAATATCATACTTTTGTTTAAAATAAAATAGATATTGTGATTAAATATGTACAGAATACTGTTGTAGACAAATCAAAAGCGATGCAGCAATAATATCCTTTTTGTTAAGACCTTTTAATATTTGTCGTTCGCGTGTTCTGGAGGCTTTCGCTGCCTCCCTTCAAGTCCACCCTTTAGTAAAAAAGGTAAATATAATATAGAACGGAGTGTGGAGTAAAATAACCGAATGTGTTCCCAAATTTCATTTGTTAGCAAGTCGTGCAGATCTATGGTATTGACGTTGACAGGAAGGAAGCTCTTACTAAAGTTGACTTACTAAAATACCCAAGACAACACACGGTTATTCAGTAGAATACAGTTATGCTTTCGAAAATGAAAATAGTTTGCACAATGCCGGACACAAACAATATTAATATATCATAAGCTTACTGAAAAGTAAACCACTTATCTATTATAATACGAACATACTGCACAAATTAACGCATACATACACTTTTTCTTTGCAAAATAGGCATCCAAGCTATTGGCTATTGGAAATCTATATTATGTGCCTCACAGAGTGAAAGTTTTCCGTATATGGGAGATAAGCTATGACGTCAGTTGTTTCTTCGTGATATATATTTTTTTGTTTACCTGTGATTTTCTTGTGTTTACCATAACACACAGTTCGCTAAATTATCCAACATAATGTGTGCTTACATTTGTTTTATCGTTTTGATGTCGGTAATTTATAAGCAAATTTTAAACGTTTGCATTTATATGTGGGTGTAAGCTACAAGAGGGTAGTAAATGTGGTTTGAATTCTTTCATTTTCTAACAGTACTATAGTTGTCGCAAAAAAATATAGTGTGCTTATGAAAAAAACGAAAATTAACGACTGAAATATGGCAAATAAAGATCATAGCGCATAATTTATGTCTACGCAAACGCGCACGCACGCGCGCGAACACACACACACATATACACACACACAAACACACACACTTTTGTGCCCTTTTGGAATGAAAAAAAATGCAAACATTAAAAATGCATGTCTCGTGCCAAGAGGAGAGGCAGGATGTCAAATACGTAGTCATTTCGGAAATTACATTATGTATGTTTTACTGTTGTTTTTCTGCATTTTTACTTGGTTTCATGAACATAATTCATTGTTGAATGGAGTGTTTGTAACTTATTGATTGAGAAGCACCTGTGGTAAGGTGACGTGGGGTAAGCAATTGAAAAAGCATGGTATTAAATTCATGATGTGACACGTTAAACAATATTACTCCTACAAATGTATTTAGTGCGTCCACACCTTTTATTACTAACTGAATGTTAGAGTGATGAGCATAATAAGAGCCGTCAATTGATATTTGAACTTATACAACCAGTCATAGTAAAAAAAATATTAATGTGGTTGAAAAATTTATATAAATATAACGCATTTCACTGTGGTCTCATAGTTTAATGATAAGATGAATTCAATAACCTTCCTGAACCAGCTGCTGAATTGGTGACTCTAAATTCTCTCCAAGTGTCAGAATTCATGTTTTACCCCCATGCAGGTTTTCGGTGTAGGTTTCTGATCAATTGTAAAATTAATTGGATAAGAGGTTACTTATATGGGTGGATGACAACTATAACCTCTGATTCTATTTTCTTCAATATATTTTTAGCACTGCACATGGTGATTAAAAAGTACGGAATGCATTGCGTATGTATTCCAAGTCTTTGGAGTATGACATGGCGTAGTGTTTATCCTTCGAGGAGGCTTGTTGTTTACCACAAATCGCGTGGAGGACTCTGAAATTGACCAGCAGTCACCATTTAATAAGGGATTAAACAAGACCTCGATCAGCGGAGAATCACTGCACTGACCAGGTAACAATAGTCTGAGTTTATAACAGCATGTATTCAGCGATTCACAACAAATTGAACAGTTCACCTTCACGAACACAGAGATTAAATGAGATATAAAGACTATAATGAGATACAGGCCTTTGTATGAAAATAAAAAGCTTCAAGTGGCACTAAACGAAAATGAGAAACAAGAAGTTGTACTGTATTCGCAACTCATGTTCCCAAGAAGATTTATTAACATAAAAAATAAAAAATACCGACAAAAAGACGCTGGCTTGTGTTGTAATCGTACTCAGCGTTGTATTTTTTGTTCACATTCGATACTTATGACATTCAACCTATGCTTATTTGATGGCACAGAGTTGTGTACGGTTTTGTTTTAGAACCCTTTTTTCCCAAAAGCAAGCACACTGTATTACAATGTCTTATATTTTAGATATTATCAAAGCATTGTGACAATTGCGCTACCTCTTTTTGCTTCCGTGGTTAAAGCTGTGCTCGCATTTACGCAGTTATCCGTTCGCTATTTTATTTGTATTTTCACTTATATACATACACTGTTCGGCTGAATTTTGAACCACGGTTTTTAAATGTAAAATGATACATTCTCACATTCCAACTACTGGGATACTAGACTTTACACCTTTGAAATGACACAGGCATACAGTTGAGTGCGCATCCTCTATTGCTAATCACAGAAAATGATTTAACCATAATAGCTTACAAGAAGTCTGTTATTGATTCATAACTTGCTGATCCATTTTTTTAACAATATTGTTATTTAAAGGTCCTCAGCATGATTCCACATTTAACTCCAAAACTATTATATCAATAACCGTCTATAACACAAATATCCCAAATAGCATCATGTTATTGTCTCAACGTTGAATTATAGTTAAATGCGTTGAATTATGGTCAGTGTTAAATTATAAACGTTGAAACTGAATTGATTTTTGGTCAGATTTTCAATATTCAAAAATTGATGGTGGCAAAACCTTGATTCAGTGTTGATATAAAGATTGGAGATCAACGTTGTTTAAACCTTTTTGTCTGATATGGAATCAATGTCGTTTCAACATAAGTGTGCTATCTGGGATACCGATTTGTAATATTTCAAATAAATTCCTCTCATGTTTCAGGCTTAATGAATAACATGTTGTCCATCTAACAAAGCAAAATTACATCATTTCGCTAGAACCGTTACAGTCCTGTATGAACTAATCTCGTTAAAGTGATAATAGAATATTCGACTATGACCAAACGACAAAATCATGCTCATTAATTTCCAGAGAACAGTGGTAAACATCAAACAAGAATCACACACTAACACGACTTGTTGAGATTACCACGAAAAGGCAGTTTTCGATTTAGCTTTGTCGAGAGATTAGCATTGAGATATCATGTCAACACACCAATCTTAGGTGGGCAAATATATAGAAGCCATGAATATACCGTTTCAATATGACAGTTGGAAGTTTTTCGCACAAACATCAGGACAACACCATCAGGAGAGTTTCGAGGAGAGTAACTATATCGGTGCCATTTCTCTTTCCGTCCAACGCGGCTGACTTGAAGGCCTACACTCAGCGTAGCTTTTACGCGGATACAGACGCCCTAAAACACCTCCGGCTTATGATCTTGCCGGTCAGCCTAAATCGCACAGTAAGTTGAGCAGTAAAAAGCGACTGAAGGTTACCCCGTGATGTTTACAACCCATTCTTCCTTGCAGAGCTGTAAGACTTTTAGTAAGCGCCACTCAAAGGAACCAATAAACGTAGGAATAGCCGTGGATATAGCCGTATAGTTCATTTACAATGCCATTTGCAAAGAGTTCAAAATTGATTGTATAATATAACGGAAATGGACGCCCTTGATGAACACAAACTGACGTAATCAAGGCAGTTTCTTGTTGATGAGCCAGGAAGCCAATCCCAACAACATGAAACTACCTAAACCACGCAGCAGCTGCACGGAGCTGGCGATCCGATGAGAAACACATGAACAGTCACAAAGTCTGCTGGCATTAAACACAAGAAAATCCATCCATCTCACAACGGCGTATCCTGAAGAGCGTCATGCGGAGGTAAAGCTAATTTCGCAGAAATATGCAACCTTATAAAACAAGAGGACTCTTTGGGACGTCTTCACGTTCTTATGCAATTCTTGTTGTTTCTTTAAGACTCTCAAGCAAATGTAGCCATTTCCTATATTCACTTGGATAAAACACATTCTGTCGGATGTCGAGATGAGGCAAAACAGCAGAAAAGTATGAACAACCGGGGCTGTCACTCAAAATGATAGATAACTCATAATAATACATATACGATAAGTTGTCAATATATAAATCACAAAGCTATATTCAAGTATGCCACAAATGTTATTTATGCTGAAATACAACTAGTAATACGTTAATTCAGAGGAGCAGAAAATTATGAATTTCAAAATCATAATTACCCTGCAGACACCATTCGTCTGGTTTCCTGTTGTATTTGCCTAATATGGTCCTGTAGTGTAATACAAGTCGAATGCCTTACAAACAACATCTTGCAAATGCGCTAACTGGCACATCCACTGAGTCTCAGTATATATAGGAGCAGATCCCCAAGGCTAGTCAAGAAACGCTGAAGACCACGAACAACGTGCACATCACCGATTGTCTCCATTTACTTATCAGATAAACAAAGCAAAGCGTAAAAGCAAAGTAAAAGCAAATTGTTTTCCCTACCTTTTTTCCGGATGCGCGATGTTCGTGCTTTGAATATTTATTTATTAATGATTCCTATTGATCCCATGGATTTTATTTGTTGTCGTGATTGTGTTCCTCTGTTCTGAATACAATCCCCACGGTTTGATCCCAAAATAACCACTGTAGCGACCCGTGAATCTAGCACATCGCAAGCTCAAATCTGTGGATCAGCCCGCCTCCTCACCTTTAAGTGCATCTTACTGCAGCAGCACATTATATTTGCAGATCATAAAATCCACCTCGAGCTCTGTATAAGGATCGTCTTGACATTACTATTTTATGAGCCTGACTTATTGTGGTCACCTGGCTAATATTTAAATCAACGTTATAGTCCTCTACTTCTATTATATCTGCAGATATCCCTCTCCCTCTCCCCCTTCTCGCTCCTTCTCATGGAAAGCCATAAATGACAAACAGGGAAAGGACAGCCTAAAAGGCGAACTTTTCCAAAACCCGTTTTATTTATCAAACGGGGTATATATTTCGTCCACTATAGACGGAGAGGTAAACATAGGAAGAACATGCAAGTTATATTGTCAGGCAATACATTAACCGCATACAAAATAAACGAATAATACAGTAATCAGTTAACCAGCATAAACAGATTAATTTTAACAAGACAAGCAGTACCGTATATCATGAAATATACTGAATGAAGACGACACTAGAAGTACATCACGTTTTGAACAAAAAGCACAGACAGTTACTAGCGCTGTAACATCTAAGAGTGCACACTGCACATAATACGCGGGAATTACTATAGTTTTTGAAGAATAAGACTCTATTTTTAACTGCAGACCGCAAAGTGAAATTATGTTTTTTATTGTTTAATCGCTCTGATCCATCTTCTCGAGACTGTTAATAAAAGTCATGAATTACTGAATTCTCGCACGCGAGTTTACGTGTGTTTCTTTATTTGGAAAGTGATGGGGGTGACGAGGGTTGACAAAAGCATCAATATACAGATTTAGGTGTACTCATAGTCCGACGTGAGTTCACGCACGCGATTCTCTCTGTTCATTTTCTTAAGTTTCATTCTGCGGTTCTGGAACCAGATTTTGACCTGTCTGTCAGAAAGGTTGATGTTGTTGCTGATCTCCAGTCGGCGCTCGCGAGTCAGATACATGTTAAATAAGAACTCCTTTTCCAGCTCAAGCGTCTGGTGTTTTGTATACGGACACCTCTTCTTTCGTCCACTTTTCGCTGTCAGCCAATTTCCTGTCGCCTTTCCCACATTTGTGATCTCTGCAGAGTAATCAAAATAAATTAATCAAATAAGTGTTGCTATGACTAAATACAGTCAGTGTAGTACCATATTAATGCCTAAGTAGTGTAGCATCACTGCTCCCAAACTGGATTTTTTTTACGAACAAATTGACCAAATTGTAGTAGCATTTATGTTAAATAGTACTTTCTGTGTATTTCACATTTAATATAATGTTTAATATACATTTAGTAAATGTGTCAGTTCTAACTATTTAAATGTTTTTTGGCAATATGTTCGTTATTAATCATCCTTGAAATATTTTTCGCAATATTGTGTTTTGTTTGACGCCCATAGCGTACAATTATTTTGACTCGTTTATAATTTTGTAATTACTTATAAGTTCAATTCATGCTGTTATTGGGATCTAAGAAATATATTTGTTGCCAACAAATTTCTGTCGATGGGCTTTGACTTTCCTAAATTACACGGTACCGAGGTAAAAAAGAAATCTTGTTTCTCGCCAAAATCAGGATTACTCCACTGATTATCTTATTTGGAAAGAGATGGTCTGATTGAAAACCTATGCAATAGGGAAATCTTTCACAAATTATTTAGCACATAAATCGAGAAAACCCACAAATACATTGATTATAATGTGCTAAAACACAACAGAAATATCAGATTAAAAGTAAGTTCGTTGCCATTCTTTCATTCTGTTTGATTACCGGGTTACCAGGGAGATGATGTGACTCTTATGACGACTTTTGTGTTTGGAAGGTAGAAATGTTTATATTAAACTACTTAGAAAAGTAGGCAACAATTTAACTGTAAGAAATCAATAATATAGCATATCATTTTGTATACATACATCTCCCTTTGACTTAACTTTCGTCTTGTGCCAGCACTTTCAATACCAATATCGCTGACAGTGTTAAGAATAACAAATAATTCAAATTTACATTGAGACTGACATAGAAGCTCATATGCACATTTAAAACTACCTAAGGAGATGGGAGCAGCAATGGTATTAGTTTCAGCACTTTATTGTCACGGTATTTACAATTGAAAATACGTCACTAATTCAACCGTCAAAATAACAGGTCAATTTCAACAGGCCATTTTCAAACCTTATACTTTACATTATATTACATTAAGCGTGTGTGTGTGTGTGTGTGTAATCAGCTAAAAACAAACACATCCATTGCGCACGCACACAATCAGTAATCAGACTTTTAAATAAATAAAATAAAATCTACTCATCAATGTCTCAATAATAAAACCAAGAAAATATATATTAGCATTAATAATAAGTACAAGTAAAATAGAGCACTAATAAAACTAAAATAATTTTAAAAAGTATTTAATTCGTATGTAGTCAACATTACTATTCAATTCATAATGAAATTTAATTTTTATCGAACGGGTTTTGCATTCAGTGGCTGTACCTGATTTTTATTACTAATATGTTGCTTAAATATTTGCTATAGAAACACGTCAACAAAGTAACGTTGTAACTTTCGTTATATCTCTGCGTGCATTTAAACTTAAAAATAAATGTTAAAAAAAATCTGCATTCCAGGTTTTACAAAGTTTTTTATCTTTATGTGCGTGTAGTGTGTGGGCGTGTATGCGTGTGTGTTTGTGTGTGTGAAAGGGAGAGAGGGAGAGAGAGACAGAGCGCGAGAGATGGTTACCTCTCACATCGTTGTCCGAATTGTCGGTGCCACTGTCCATCTTGGATACTTTCACCTCTTTTTCCGGTTTTCCTGTTTCCGAGCTGTGATCCTCGTGTTTTATCTCAGCGTCGAGAAGACTTTGTTCGCCTTTGCTAGTATCGGTGAAGGGTTGCTGAAGGGATTTGTCACCGGGAGGTATCACGTTGGTTACCGAAGCAAAACTTGGCACGATCCTATTCTCTACATGTTGCGTTACACCTGAGTTCTGATGGTTCAGAGTGAAGAAGTTCGGGACAGATACCGGAGCGCAATCAGACAAAGTACTGTTGGACAGTCGAGTGTAGGTAATCGGTTCAGTACTCTGTTTGTTTAAATCATCGCGATACGCCCGGCACACAGTCTTCTCTTTGACATTGTCCGTGGAGAAAGAACAGGATGACAGGGGTACGGTAACAGATTCTTCTACTACAGGAGAAGTTTTGGGGTCTTCTCCCCAAGTGTCCAGCTGAGATAAATAATGCTGCTGATGGTAGACGCTGCGAGACAGTCCATTCGAAGAAGCCTCAATTCGTTTGGAGACAGATGAACCTAAAAGTCCATAATTTCTCGTCATAGGACAGCCATACTCAGCATCCGATTGCATATACATTACAGCACTGTTGCAGTAACCCTCATCTCTGTAAGCGGAAGATCCTCCTACCAAGGCATCCATGAGAGAACCCGGGGCCACGCTGTTGGGACATGTCATGTTAGTTATTTATATAATATTAATTAGGAAGCCAGAAGTTCGGTTTATTTTCGAGAAGATTACGAAAGTAGGAGTCTGACATTTTTTCGACGTTGCGGGGTGGAGAGAGGACATACTAAAGCCTTGGGAAATGATTGCGGATTCACCGTAGCATACCACGTGGTTTTCAGACCAATAGGGGTTTGAAAGTGGCCTTGATGCTCAAGACCACGTTGTCGTCACAGGGTCAAGTTGGTAAGCTGGCGATGCTTCTCATGAAGCAATGGCGCCATCTAGACAGTTTGAATGCGTAACTGCACTCAGGCATGAAAACAATAGGAAAAAAGTAGATGCCCTCAAGTTAACGAAAACGAGTGGATTTGAAAACATGTATTAATAAGAGGAATGGAAAGCAGAAGAACAAAAGGGGAGATTTTAAATATACATATTCAATATCTATATTTTATATGTAAACAGATTTGAACCGCGCATTATACAAGCTGCTGACATCAGCTTTAAAAATAAATCTACCAAGTCAACAAAAAATAACGACTACACATTTTAAGAGTTTAGCATTATTATTTTATCATAAAATCCTGTTTTTTGTTCATTATCTGAAATAAGAAATTAATTCATTGTAATTATGGTTAAAGATGTAATTATAGTTCATAGTGCATTAAGATTTAATATTTTTGTCTTTTATTCAACACGGTATTTGCATTATTTGTAAGTAATTGTAGTAAGAATATGATATAATCCATCAATACCGATTCCAACTTTATCGCTAATACTCCAGCAAGTAAAACAACTGATGACATATCCTCTGATGAAAAAGTATAATGATAAAACCACAGACGATAACAATTACAACTAACAAATTAATCTATATACTATCTGTCCATCATCTAACCGATCACCCAAGTCAGGGCAGTTTACATATCGTGCAATTGTAAATAAACAAAAATTATTTCAAATAAACACAAATTTGTGTTACGAAGACTACGGATTCGGAAATTAGATGCATTCAGAATCATACTGGAATTAAAATTGATTCAGAAAAAAAGCTTTCTTGAACCGACAATACAAAATTAAGATTTTGAAATAACAAAAAAGACGGAGACGCAAAACGAAAAGAATCGAACTGGAGAATTTTATATCATATTTTAAAGGCCAATATGATAGTATAAGGCAAGCATCCCGTGCAAGTTCTAGGCGTAAGACATCGTTTTTACAATATATATTTTAGATTGTCCTGGCATCTTGACCTGCTTAGCCTTTATGTTCATATAAGTAATATTAAACGAATACAAACATAAACGTGAGTTTCTTTTGGGCGGCAAATAATATAACAGATGGTCAAATAATTTGAAGATTAGGTTTCGGTAGGGTGGTTGTACGCCGGTTTGAAGTTATATATCCTTAAAATGATTCCAACATTTAATTCGCACTGGTTAGATTTTATTCCAGGTGTGGTTTTGTTCTGTCGTCTATCACGCCTATTATGATGTACAGCTTAAATATAGTAGGGTACTAATGGTATCTGAACTGTATATATTGTTATTAGTTTCAGTTACTATTTTCAGATGCAGTTTTCAGAATATAACGTGTATCACCGTTTCTATATATTATTTTACAATCGAATATACTACATTTTAAACATAAATATAATACTACTTTACGTAGTGAAGCCATTATTTAAACCAATATGGATCTATCAGCTATCGTTGGTTGGACCCCTGATAATCCATGACTTAAAATTATTTTTAAAAATCACGTCGTATTTCTCCGTCACAGAGATCGCGTATTCAACAAAACACAATGAAGAATTAGCAAAAATGTTTTGTTAGATGATTTATTTCAAGTATGTCTGGTGTTTTAATGAATTTTCAGTATTAGTAATCATTATACAGGACTTCTTAATTTTACATACCAAAACTGTTGCTCGACAATGAAGAATTCCTTGGCGATAAACATTTACGACAGGTAAGCTATTTTCATTTTCAAGAAACTGCTAATAACAAAAATAAAAATACATAAAACGATACTGATTTTTTTAAAAGAAAAACTTTAAACTAAATTGATAGGCCAGGTGTACGTCGATCATTGTCTTCCGTGTTTTTCGTCAGTTCGTTGCTACTCGTCAGTTTAACTGTTGAATTGCAGTCTGAATTTCAGGGACACCGACAATTAGGTCACTGACAATGACCCCTGGATAACATTGAGACGATCCACTGGAATGTGTGCATTTCACTGTTTTCATCAATAAATATTTATATCAGCAAAACGAATTTACTTTAAAGCCGATCTGCTATTTTGTTCCTTGATTGTTTTTCTTCCATTTCTTAGAAAGACACATTTGAAATATTTTTTGGATTTAAATAAAGGTCAATTGTGCATTTTAAATACTGTTTAGGGCATCTAACATAAGAGGTATCTCATCATCGTATGTTTCATTTAATCAAAACAATAGGCTAACTCAATAACTTACACATAGTTGTTCACTCAATTGTTCTTAGTCGATTGTTATTATTTTTCGACTACAGAAACGCCGCGGTTACTATATGTGTTATTAGGAATTGATAACAGCCAAACAACTCGTTGCTTTCCTCTCGAAATGAGGCACGCAATACGTGAAAAGCATAATAAATTAATGAAAAACATATACAACGTATACACATATATCGATGGCGTTTAAGTATTAAAACTCATATTAATTTGTTGACTAATGTTTCTATATTTAAAAGACAATAATATCCCCAGTAGAAGCTGCCACTAAATCCCAGAAATGGGAGCGCACTGAACACGTGACAGGCAGCGGAAGGAACCTGGATCCACTTATGCAAAATTTGTCCTAGGCCCCGCGTCGCCTTTGGTCCGGACGCCGTAAGATGTGGGTTTTGAGTTTTCTTTCATAAGTGTATATTGGCTGGACGTATGACATGGAAATAAAAACTGCGGGCCTGCACAGTCGTGTGTGTGCGAGCGCGCGCGTGTGTGTGTGTGCGCGCGCATAGAAATAAATAAATATGTGTGTGTGTCTATA
>JABFEB020000085.1:1407047-1458255 GCA_019775895.2 Stomatorhinus ivindoensis | reverse complement strand
TTATATATGTATACCCATGTATATGTATATATATGTATATATATACTATTATATATAACACACATATATATATAAACACACTATTTACATATAGTAACCTTTATATATATATTAACCAGTCTATTAAATAGATTAAATGTATTACTGTACTGCTATTATTGTACTATGTACTATGTATTGTACTATTACATGTATTACTGTGTATCACTGATACTTTGTATCGTGAAATAAATTAAATTGAAAAATGACATGTGTCATACCGGTAACTTGTGTCATTTAATCTTGGCGTTTATCTCGAGTGTGAAAAAGACAGCTGATTTTATTTGCAAGATCTTTTTAATCAAAGTCAATTACTTTCACGCTTATTTCAACCACAGACGTGTTCACTTAAAACTGAGTATAATTCAATTAAAGAGCATATTGGATACGGCTATATTTATATTTATAAAAACGAATTGGTTACTTTTCACTACATTTTCATCTTGTATTAATATTCTTTACAACTTAAAGTAACACTCCGTAATATAAATTTATGTAGTACACAGACCAGTTACTTTGATTGAACCATCTCCTTAAACGTGTCCGTACATTACTGTCTGATACCGTACTATCAGATTTATCGTGTGAATAACAAATTCAAGACAGATGTTTCAAACAAAGTGGCTAAAACTGATTTGATTTTCTGTACTCATAAAATACTTACTTTTAAAAACACACAAACCCACCCACACACAGACACAGACACACACATAAACTTGGCCGCTCCGTGTGCTGTACCACTAATGTTCACCTCTATTGGTTGAAGGCAGAGGGAAAATTTAGAAAGGGCTATTTCATAAACGATTTTATTATAAATACTGAGTACCAGTCTTACGTTTCAGAAGAAAAAGTACGACAGTGGAGTCCAACTAAAACCTATGATTTCCAAAAGTGTGGAGATCGAAAAGACAGACCCATCTGTTTATGGCTCTGAACTGAAGCAATATTCATGTTGTTTGAGACTAAAATTGTTCATGGTCCCAGCGTAACAGTAACATGGAGATCCGCAGGCCTTGGGCCAATGGCTTTACAAATTGCAAAGTTATTCCAGAATTAAGAATCTCCTATGTCTAGGAACTAAGAGTCTTAGCTTAAGTGCGCAGACTGAGCCTTTAAAATGAAATCGTATTATTCGAAGAATTTTTTTGGATCATTATAAATTAATTTCCGTCATATAACATTACTTTTTACAAGTCATCTATACCTGCATGCCGAAGTGCAGCAACACGCTAACAATCAGAACCTAGACCGCAACAATGAAACATTGAAATTGTTCGGTATAGTAATAAGCACGTTTCCATCTTAAGTTATATATGCTTAACATTTGTCTTTTCACGTGAAAATATGATATAACGTTTTTAATTTATATTACTGACAAAAAACGTATCCAGAGACTTCAACTTATGTGGTCTTGTATGTAGTTTACACTTCAGTATTCAGTGTTAATATTGGTGTTACTTCATTTAAGCCTCTTCCCACAAATTCTAATTAATTAAATCTTTTGAATAGCGCGGTATTCATAGTTTCGTTCCCATTTACTCTTTCGTATTCGTCGTCTTTGAGAGGCAATGAGAAAATTAATTGGCTAACCGAAAAACGGCACTGCTGGATTAACCATTCACGGAACTGCGCAGGTGCCACCTTTTGGCCCAAATTAAGTATTACAGATTTCTTTATCCCGTCAGTAGGAAACGAATACGCCTTGCGGGTTATTCGACACTTCCCGATAGAATACAGCATCAGTTACGCGATACCTATCGTTTATGGGTAGATGCTTGAGCGGGCTGAAATCAGCCAAATATGTCGCTAAAACAGGGAGAAGGTCCACTTCGGCTTTTTCAATTTGGCTGTCGTGCGATACAATTTCACAATAACACCAACGATTATTTACGTGTATGGTTCATTTGTAGGAGACGTCCAGTTTTAAATATTTATCTATCTATGACAACGCACTACGCATGTAACTGAAGCAACCATGTTACATGCTGTACTTTGATATGAAACTTAAGTTTCACAGATGTCACTTTGGCCCGTACCCCACCCCCACCCTAATTCTTATTGGCTTTCAGTCCTGTCAGTGCCAAGATCTCTGGGCCAAGCAACTCGTTGATTTCTCTCTATTACAAAGGGCTAAAGGTGACGGCCTTGACTTCACGGAAGTTCAAAGTCAATATTTAAGATTTTTACTGTTCTGAGATATTCTGTGTCTCCATGGATACACAAACGAACACAAAGACGCACAGGCATTCTATGTACTCACTCATTCCCTCCCTTAAATTTCACAATTCCGTTTTTAAAATATATCCCTATGTTTTTCACTTTGCGCGCTTTTGCTCCATTTTGTAGTAGGCCTATTTCACGTGGCAGAGAGGGATATATATTAATTCCCCCCGATCTGTTCGGTCTTATTTCAGCCAAATACTTTCCTACCAGTAGGCAGTTAAACGCCACGTGGTCAATAAACTTTAGTTTTATAGGCAGTTTCAGTAAAATCACGTATACAGGCTGCTTTGAAATAGACGTCCAAGTTTGGCCGGCCATTTATACGGATACGCGTTATTCAGGAGATTTGAGCTGTAGAGTATCGAACGATCCAGAGTAGATTACTGATTTCATCAGCTCAAGTCGCAGTAAGTTTTACTTATTTGCTGTTTACGGCGGAAGTGTGACTCCGCTGAACAGACGGTGCAATTAAGGAAAAATAGCTGTTTAGTGCCTCTGTCTTTATGACAGTGTCTAGACTGGAAGAGTTTTGAGATGACCAGTGGCTGTTTCCTTTAGTGACCACTGAATTAGCCTTTTTCGTCTCACGCCGCCACTCGGTGTCGCGTTATTTCCAGTCCAACAAGTAAAAAACGCGAGAATCACCCTATTCCCACACACATATAATAGCAATGTGTTTTCCCTTATGTTCAAGTCATACCTGGACGAAAACCAATTCAGCATTACGTTTTCCTAATTATTTGCAGATTGATCTACTCTTGGATGAATGGGGTGATTGTGACGTGACTGCATTACAACCAAATGAATAGAATACAAACCAAAATTACGATTATGTTTATAATTAACGATTTGTAAGAGGATAATACAAAACATCTAGAATTTGTGCTAAGATAAATTTATGGCTGATTCGCCACAATTCCCCCCCCGTCTGCAGTGTAAAAAGTAAATAGATTGTTTTACAGCTAGTTTCTAGAAGGTTATAATGTTGTCTTAAATAGTTATTTTTTTAATTGGTATAGGATATTAACAAAATAAATCACAAAAGCACGAGGAGGCCTCAGTTATACAAAAGCATGTCACAGAGTAAAGCATTCGAATGGACGCACAGGGCAGCTGTATAGCACCAAACGCCAAGTTTAAGAAAGCTATAAAACAGTTATTTCATAAAACTACTATGATAATAGGCTAACTGCGATTCAAAATATCATTTACAACAGTATTAATGTAGATGTTTTGTGAATTAAATAGCTGTGCATTTTTATTTTACATTCTTATTCTACTTGGTGCAGCATGATATCCGCATTCTCCATCCGCACGACAAAGACAACTGAACGTATAGAACTCAAGCTGATACAGAGATCCGGCTTCGAAATAGGTTTTAAAGGCATATATACAGTCAGAAATGGAGCGTTGCATAGTCTTTACGAGGAGAATTATCCCGGTACAAACTTCTCACATCACAGTCCCTAATGCAGTAGGAGCTTGAATATCACTTTCTATGTATAATTCGACTGTCTTCCGTTTGTCATGCAGAGGGAAAGACTCCAGGACTGAAGGAACAATTAAGCGTATATTATAAAATATAAAGTTCGTGAATCGTGTTTCGTGAATATTACATATTTTACAAATAATATACGATGCATGCGAAATGAAAAACAAAAGAAGGTATAGGGCTTGCTGATAAACATTTAGGAGTTTAAGAGCCCCTACATCGTTTTCACAAATTTGCAACCTTCCAATACGAAAACTAAAATTTAGAATGCTTTAGCATCTGTTTTAAGAGTCTTTTAGAATCTGAAAAAAGTCTTTCGCTGGTTCCTATTTTTGAGAGCATAATATTGCGCAGAATACCTCAGAAAACACAGTCTTCAAAGTCCAACAAATTTATGTTGCCGCGTTATACATTTTAACTGTATGAACCTTATCTACCCTTCAGTAAAAAGTTGATTTTATAATTTCAATCATAATACTGATGCTTAGTTAAAGATAATACTTGTTGTTCACAATAGCGGATTGCCAGAAAAATATTGCAAACGATCTCGGCTTAATTTCTTTTCTTTCATTCTGCGATTCTGAAACCAGATTTTGACCTGTCGGTCTGTCAGGTTCAGCATTCGGGAAAGTTGCAGACGTTTCTCCTTGTTAATATAAACGTTGAAGAAAAATTCCCGTTCCAATTCCCGGATCTGAAACTTGGTGTATGGACATCTCTTCTTCCTTGCGCGTGGAGTACCTCGAAACAAAGAGATACAAAGTCAAGTCATTTTTTGTCGTTCAACAAATAAGAAAGTGGTCAGTAAACACAAAATTAAGTATTCCTAAGTATTTGTGCACCTATTGTATACATTGAATCAAAGACACCTTTCCGATTATCACTTCGTGCTACAATACATGTGTTACATTCCATTTTTCAGTTTAAATATATCAACGTGGCTGTGTTAAGAAAACGCTTTACATATGTCATGTCAGTTTCCTTGAGTATTTAGCATCATAGGAATTTTATTAAGATCCGCTATAGTAGCTGTAGCCAATCGAAAAGGAAAAATCCAACAATGAATGGACGAAAAGGCCAGAGTATGAAAACGCCAACTCTAACTTCAGTTACACGAATTTCAGACTCTAAAGACTGTTGCTTGTTTCTAAAATCAAGCTTGTTTCATCCATTCATATTCCAACCGCTAACCCTGAGCAAGATTGCAAGGATGTTCATTTTACGTTTTACTAATTATCATACTTGGCAGCAGCATTAGTCGTTATTAAACAATGCAGTGTTATACAATTTTGCATATGCCATAAAGACGGAGTTTATAATACAATATATACCGCTATATACAGACTCATAGACACGTATTTTGTAAAGGAACCCTATATTTCTCCTTTGGCCTAAGCGTTTCGGCGATGATTTTTACTATCGAGGACACAAGAACGAGACATTCCAGCTTAATCGTACTAAAATGCAGACTGTTAGGCTACTTTAAATTAAGGATGATTATTGTGATGATGACGATGGTGGTGGTGATGATCTTCTAAATGTATGATTTGAAGCAATGCTCTTGATTAGCTCGTGCAAGGGTCTGCTCTGAGGCTAGTCCTTGCATTTTAACACAATTGATTTTGTTTTTCAGTCTGAAACAATGTCAAAGTTCGCTTTTTCTATTTACACTACATTAAAAGAAATAGTCTAAGAACCTTGGTGAATTCACAAGTAAGCAGAAAAATGTTTTCACACCAACGTTTTATGAACTAGATTCAGTTTCCTCCATGTTACGTTTGGAAGTAGCTATGTCGTCTAAAATATATGTGTTAGATAAATTGCATAAAGGGTCGCTCAAAGATATTTCACAGGATGTCAAAAGTAGTGTTCTGCCCAATTGGTTTTTCGAAATACCCTAAAACGTGCAAGTTCATGATCAAAGTTAGCATTTGTCACAATAGCGTGCTCTTAAAATTTCACAGACTCTGAGATAGTCGCGCCTGTGTATAACATCCCTTTTTTTCAAAGCGTTTTCCCATCGTAAAATTCTTCGCATTGGAAGAAAGAGCTTTGTAGGTTATAATAAAATCCACTGAATGCTTATAAAACTCCACATAAAATCTGACCGACAAAACACCGGGCTAGTCCCTTCACCTTTTTCCATTTACAGCTTCGGTACCTACTCGAATGGCTGTTCTTGCTGGCGTTTCCATCCTTCGTGCCTGAGGAAGACCCGCAGGATCCCGAATTTGTATTTTCTTCCTCATCCTCCGCGTCCTTTTCCGGTTCTGTAGCGCCGGAGATAGCGTTCGAAGGCTGGGACTCTGATTCCAGCTTGCTCGTCTCGCTTTTGTGTAAACAATTCTCTAGCTGGTTGTCTACAGCGCATTGTGCACTCTCGAAAAAGCGATCAAAACCTTGAGGAAGAACGTTGTTTTTCCCCACGCTCGAGTAAAAACCTGTGGATGAATGGTTGGCGCTAGGATGGTGATGGTGGTGATGGCTGTAGACACTCTCGTTTTTCATAAGCATTTCTGTCATGGTGGATGGCGGAAGACAGTCCCTGTGCATCAGGTCCTCTCCTGTGTAGCAGGATGCATAACTGCTTCTGTGGTGCCATTTACTGGACGGGTCCAAACCGTAGGAAACCTCTCGAACCGGTTGTACTTGAGACAGATTTGTGGAATAAGGATAGGTGATTTGCCGAGACGGGGCCTGTGGTAGAAACGAAGAGACCGCAGAAAATTCGGGCACATAATAGGTGCAGCTTGGGAGATAGAGGTTGGAGGCGCACCCTGCCCTGTCCCCAAACTCAGAAGTCCTGTCTTTGCGCGTTTGGGAGCAGAAGTTGCCTAGATTCACCGAGTTAAACATCGTTCGCTCGTTCTCGGCACTATAGATAGATGTTTTGGATTCGAACTGCAGGAGGGGAAATTTGGGAAGCCGAGATGACGTGCTATCCGTCTAAGTCGCTCGGAGACACGTGATCGAAAGTAGATATTGTCATATATCAATTTGGAACACTTAGATGGGTAGGAGTGGTTCACTTAGGTATGATCTAGGAGGTTCAAACGATTGGTTTCGAAACGCCACTGCAGCGTTATGAAAATCAATAGCAGATTTCTTACCGCTTTCATAAGGCTTTCCCTCTAGTTGTCATCAAGAGCGTAAAACAGCAACACAGAGACATATTTTTCTAATGTATTTCCTTTTATGCGTAAGATTATTACTGATCTTGCTTTTACACTAGAACCAGTGTTACTCGTGGTTTTAGTAACGTATATATTTCGTATTAGCCATTGCCACCGACCCTTTCTGAATTAATATTTTGCCATTTAATTAATAATAAATACATTTCCCCCCCCGTAGCAATTCCAGAATGATGCTCAAAAATTCCCAGTAGTCTTCTGAGAGTTTTATGAACATTAATTACCTGTAATATTTTTAGCTTTAAATTGTGGCTGATATTCCATATTGCAAAGCCATGACTGGTATGCTTCATTTTATAGTTACGTTTTTAAAATAACTTATAATGTGGGGTCGGAGAAACTGAGAATATGAACAGTAAATTACTTCTTAAAGGTCTAAACTGCTGGACTTGAATTCCTTACAGCTGAAAATCTTATATGGCGCCAGGACATGAAAAATCACATTGCAGTAAATGTCGAAACAGAATTTAAACCTAGTGATATCTGGGAATCACAATAAATAAGCAAAAACAAACCAAAACCATTTAAATCAGAATTTAACTAAAGGTATATTTTTGAAAATATAAATAAACAAGCAAACAAACAAATAAATGCGTTATAAAAGAAGACCCGCGGTTCCTTAAATTTATCTCAGTAACACACCACTTAGTTATTTATGAATATTGAAAGCTAACTTATATAAGCGATTTTGATTTCTTTATTTGGGAAAATGTTTTTAGTCTGTCTCATAACATAGGTAATAATAATTTATTAATGAATGTCATTACAAATGTGCGTGTTAATACATTATTATATTTTCTTATATATCTTGGTAATAGTTGAGAAATCCACTGGATCAGGCCCATGCAGTATCCACAAATCGCGAGCACAATAGCAGAAACATGATTATTTATGTAATCGTTTATATGAGACTTACATGCAAATGCATTAGCTGTATTAGAGAAACAATAGTCGTATTATAGTTTGTTTGTACCTTGTCCAGTAGACTGTGCAAATTTGACTAACGTTGCGACTCTCTATGAAATCTGGTTGATGCATCAGAACAATGGTGAAATGATACTGGTCGCATAAGAGGCGTTATTGTTCTAGATTTTACTAAAGTTTAAGAAAAAAATGAAATAATCAAATAATATGAAAGGAACACGAGGAAAGAATAAAAGACGAGCGATTGTATTCTAAGGCATTAGTCGAACAGGTACATACGTACTTTTATGGGGAGACTATGAGAGAAAAAAACTGATGAGAGTACACAAGTAAATGATAATGTCTTAAACTAGACTTTTAATGCTAGAAACATCCATTCCTATACACCTATAAACTTACAACAAGCGCAGAGCCTCTGAATAAGCGGAAGAGCCGCGGCCGTTGATGAAAGGACTGAAGCGCCGGACTTGTAACACCAAGTACAAAGACCCCTGCCTAGACATAGCACTTGAATTTGACCACTAAACTCCGCACCGGCTCCTACCATAAAAGAGCGACCATAGCAAAGGGACATTCATTTGCAATATCAGAGTGTAGAAAAACGAGAGCCGATCAACAAAAGTCACTTAAAAAGACATTCCCCCCCAAAAAACGCTTATCGACTAGAAGAACGCTCATTCGTGTGCGTAAGAGATTATACACGACTTACTCAAATCAACGTACATAGATGCAAAACACAGAGGACAATCCAAAACAAACAATGCATATCAGCAAACTGGATTTACCTGACTGCACTTTAGCATGATGCCTGATAGTAGGGAAACCAACACCGTATTATTAATAATTTTCTATTATTTAACCTTCATTGGATCCATAGTTTAATTTCCTGCGTCAGTTCACGCCAATTTACGTTATCTGCCTATAATCTCTTACAAACCCTGTACAGTTATACGACAGAGAACTAAGATCTGAAACAGATACCGACATTAAGTTCCTTGAGGCTTTCGTTAATATATTTTTCCACAGTAATGTGACCCAGAAATGACCTATTTACTTGACTTAGGTGTGCTTAGCTTTAACGTTTTTTTCCACGAATACAATAACTGAATAACTTAATTATACTTGGGAAGCAAAGTATATGCTGTCAAAACCAAAAAATGTCTATAAGCTACGAAATTTCCAGTCTTGAGACCAAAACTGGTGTTGTAAATATTTGACATTCTCTGCTTCAAAACAACACCGTTGGAGAGCGGATTTTCAAAGACCTTTTACGACATCTGTCTGCGAAATCTAAGCAAGGCCTCACTGTTACGCGCTATAATAGTAAAACAGCAAAGAATTAAAGAAGGCTCTTTGAAAAAAAGACCAAATCAAGGAAACCTGTAGTCCTTTCAGGTACGCATTGGTCATGTTAGTCCGACTATTGTATATTCTCATAAATTCGACCAGAAACAAGGACTAAATGTGGCAAGCGTGTGAAATAATATTATTGTCCCCTCATGGCCAAGATAAATTTGATTGGATGTAAGCCAGACTATTAAATTTGGTTGTATGAACTGTGAACAGTTCGGAGCAACAACTAAAAGGCGTTAATTTTTACAGTGGTCTCGGACAATACACACATGCCGTATCATCTCAAAATATTGAGACTGATGCGTCCTTGGCGCATGCTTTATACGTTGTATACAAAACGCTACAACATAAAAAGAACAATATGTAAATGTATTTATTATTTTGTGATTCAATGTACCTTCAATCTTATGGCAAGTCAAGTATTGATAAAATAAGATTTTTTCCCGTTTTTTAAACGATATATCGCTTTGACAGGCAACGTCATGGTCAGAGAACGAAGGGATTGATCTTGACCGGCCTGTCTTAAAGGGTGTTCGGAAACCTGTGGCATTAAGCTGGTTCCCGTGCAATTTATGAGATTGGCATAGCACCCTTTGAAGACTTTTTCGGAACATATTCGAATGCTCACTTGCACCGGTAGCCTTTATACGTTGCTTTTGGTCGCTGTACTTTCCCCCTCTCTGGGCTTCACATATATGTTATACATCAGGATCAGATAGTGGCTCTTCGCGACGTATATTTAAAGAAACATCACATATAATCCCAGGTAACGAAGGTGCTTTCAAATTATGTGCTAAAGTGTGTATTTTGTTTTTATCAGTGAGAACAATTACAGTGGCCAAAACGTAGGTCCTATGCAAACGCTCTTCAGCTTCTGTAGTTTATTTGAGAGATTGCATTTGGAAATACAGTAATCTTGTATAGACCTATTTAATAAAAATATTTAATAAAAGCTTATTGTCTTTTCGACATTTTTATGAGCCTGGTTTTAAATAAGACCACTTCCAAACGCAAATAAATGAATTTAAATAAAATATTATTATTGTTGTTATTGTCGTTGTTATAATTGTTATTTTTATTATTGTTGTTGTTGTTGTTGCTATAAAAAGGTATATTGTGCGAAATTGTACGGTTGACTACAGTTAATTAAAAAAAACAGAAAATATTTTTAAATATCTATTGAACCCATGGCAAACTACTTGAATATTCATTTGAATGGGAAATATGTATCAGAAAATTGAACAATTCTGCTTTTAGGGATGGATTCTCCAATCAATAGCAAAGAAATCTGTTCTTTAATATTCACTTCTGGTGTACCACTACATTCATACATGTGACAAAATAAAACTCGAATCAGACTTTCTCGAAAAAAGTACACAGGTTTATACGCTACGTAATTAAAAGAGATATGACAGCGATAGGAAAAATAACACAAATTATTATTACTATCCGATATAGGCCCCAGTTTCCCGCCACCCTGCATATGACAAACGAGTATAGAAAATACACGGATGCGTATTGTTAATGTGATTAGCAGTATTAGTAGCAGAAGTAGTACTGTTGCATACAATATAACCCATAAGAGCACCACGATAGGTCATAGATATCTTAGTAATAGATTTCTTTCCTTAATTTGTTCACAGCAAGCGACAGAAAAATTCGAAATTCTCCGCTCCTGGTATTTTGTTGAGTATGCCCCAGTACTACTGAGTACTGCCTTTGTACTATTCTTGCCATTGAGAAGATCGTGCTATCCATATCTCAGTCCTAGTAGTAACCTTTACGCGGCCACTACTGTCATATAATCTTCTTTCTGATTTCTTTTTTGTTCGCGTCTAAATGTTATTCTCTACTAATTTAATTTCAACTCAACACATTTCTGTTCAATCCAGTACTTATTAAAACAGCGAGAGGTTTGTTAAACCGAAGCGGCCCGGCATGTGTTTTTACGCCAACAGGTCTATACACAGCATGGATGTCGAGGTTAATAGAACCGTACTGACGGACACTGAGTGCGTAACATCAAAATATCACGTTCACCTGAGGTTTTCAACACTTAGAACAATGTACTCAACAATAATAATATTATTACGTATATTGTTCTCAATATTGAATGTTTACATTTGTATTACAGTCAGAGAGCGACAATAAAGGAGGAAAGATTGTTATATGCTGTTACAGACCACTAGAGTGTAACAGTTTTGCTCAGTCAAAATTGGGCACTTTAAAGTAATTTGCTAAAGAATAGTATTGTGGAATGGAACTTGTGTCTTTAGTTGGCCTACTTTAGCTTTGTTCTTTTCTATAGGGCAAAGTTAGTGCAAAAGCTTACCTAAAGCTGCATCCAAATTATCGCGGGCAATGTATTTCCCTATATTTTCGCAAGTTTAAAGTTAACCCTGTGATAGGTAAAGGACAACTGGACTTATTAAGAAATGCCTGTTATAAACTTTTGCATTTAATACATTGCATATAATATGCCCTCCTCTCTTTGGAACATATACACGTTTTCTCCCACGAGAAAAGGATCCAGTACAAATTACTAGAATTTAAATGCTTGATGTGGTTTGTTTTCTCCCTGAGGACTGGTTAATACACCTTCTGTATCTTGTAGCCCAATCCATAAAACAGCGAATTAAGATAAATATGTTTTGTTTTATAGAAGGTAGATTTATGACTTACGGAACTACATCTTAATTTTCGTACCAAATATAGATTGGTTCGTATCTGCTAGAGCTTTAAATATTCTGACGCAGTTTCTGTATCTGTTTTAATTTCAGTACCACCGGACTTGGGTGTCGGAATCGATTCACTGTGGACATGTGCAATATTCCATTCCTAAAGCACAAAATGTCTCCTCACATTGCTTTCTAAGCCACTCCCTTCACTGTCTCTTCGATCCCGAAACGTGCACGTGAGCCTAATTAAAAATACCTACCAAATTAAAAAAAAGGACAGCAGCTTATCAGAAACGGTTCTTTGCAAAACTCACTGGGATGGACCTTCAGACCCCATATATGGCGCTTTACTAACTTGACCTTCAATTTGTCTGCGTTCCGCCCACACAGAGATTAGAGAACTCACGAGATGCTTTCAGTCACCATTTAGAGCGGGAACCGTATTGAAATAGTTCACATTTACACAGTTTCAGCCTATGTTTCTCTGTATTAGGTACATGCACAATTTTTATTTTTTGTCGAACCTTAAATGTTTATCATTCGCTGAAGGGGAGTTGCAATAAATGTGGGTAAATTAATCACTCTAGTAGTCTATTTAGCGAAGTAAACAATTTTTATAGGTCATATTGCCAGTCAAACTAAACAAACCGCTTAGCCTGAAGGGATTTTTCATAACAATTGTAGTTGTTGCGGCTCCAAGTAATCTTTTGCAAAGATTTCAGCCCCAAATGAAGACAGAGCAATGTTCGAGTAACAAATGACGAACCAAACGGCTTAGGAAACGTTCTGCTGAACTTGGCCAAGAATCTTAAGTCTCCAGATTAAATTGTTTAAAATAAAATAAACCTTCAGACGAAACGCACCCATTCAAAAAGTAGTAGACACGTTATACATACAGTATTTGCATAATATTTTAGTTAATAATAAAACCGAACAATAATAACACGACTAGAGAAAAAAGGGAAGATGTTAAGGATGTTCTAGTTAAGTTATAGAGATGTCAACTGTAGGTCTCCCTAATAACCAACGAATAGAAGGTTATATGTAAAAGTCTTAACCGCAGTAATATTTAAATATACTGATTGTAGAGTTATTTAGCCGTTAATAAAGGCGACAAGCAACATCAGGATCACTTTATCTAGCAAATTATTTTCCGCCAACTTACAATACTCACATACAATCGCAAGCACGAAAACAGCACAATTTATTTCACATATATGCTCAAGAAAACGTGCAATTTTCACCTAGGAAAAATATTTCTTACGCAAAATATGAGCTTGGCATTAGAACTATGATATAGACTGTTCTTTATATTGTAAGACTTACGTGGCCTGCTGTATGCAACTATATATAGCTTTGTGAGACACTTAGAAATCCCATTATATTGGCCTAATTATTCACTGTAATGAACAGTCCTCACAAGATATGTACCCTAAGCAGATAAAATATCCTGCCGTTCTTCTATGCTCTACAAGAGAAGTTTCCAGAAATGCTTTATACTGTCACTTTCTCAACAATTTTTAATCAAAATTAACGAATAAGAAACTCATGGACACTATCTTTGGAAACCTGCTAATTTAATATACGTACAAAATCTAAAGAGAATTATATATTATATTATATTATATTATATTATATTATATTATATTATATTATATTATGTTTGCTTCATACAATGACATATTTCTCAGTTTTCCCCATATTCCTGAACTTAAGCGATTAAAAGCATTATTATCTTAAACTGCCTGATCTTAAAGAAGATTCTTAAAGAATCAATACACGTTTACAAAGTACTATCAACGACATATGCAAAACATCAATGACTATAGCATATGTTTATCTGCTTCTACTATTCAGAATATTGAGAGTATAGCTCGGCAAGTAACTGCTCGTGACAAACTTCTACATGCGGATCTGGTGACGAGTCCTAACGTCCATCAGGGAAACTAAGGATACGATTATCAATATATTCAAAAGTCAAGTTCATGTACTGTAGAGAATTACACGATTCCCCATGCATTTTATAAATTGACAACTCATGATATTAATAATTCATTTAAATAAATACTACTCAAATATCTCAACATGAAAACACGAAGCCGAATAGAGTATCGGAAATCGTTTGTTAGTGAGACGCATTTATATATATATATATATATATATATATATATATATATAATACTACAAACCAACTATTTTGTTTTATCTATAGTATCGCGAGACTCCCAAAATGCCACTTAGTTAAGCGGTAATTGTAAAGAAATCAAAGAACTAGCCACTGAATGTTTACATTGAGCCTCAATTAAGGGTAAACAGCATAACTCATATGCCTGGATTGTTTTATAAATTATTTTGAATTGATATTCAGATTTATGCATTTTTCCAAAATATTATTCGATAGCGACTCAATCTCTGTGCTTTTTTTTATCTTTATACCTTCATATCATTGTACTGTTTTGTCAGTGTTATCAGTTAACGTACATTTATCTTCCTAAATTATACAACAAACACATGGCATTTTTCTTATATAAAGTTCGTTAAAGGGTCTTTATCGACTGAGAAATTAGTCACGTTCGCAGGCCTTCTGAAACGATAGCTTTATCCGCAAATGAATTCGTCATTGGGGTCAGTTTAGAACGAACTAGTAACTCGTAACTTGCTTGTAAATATATGGAAACAAGCAGTAACTGTGAAACTGTGTTTTTATACCCATCCAAACCATTTATTCCGGTTATATACACAACAAATTTAATAATACGTTATAATTATATGCAAAATATACCTGTACTTCTATATTATCTATAGTGTGAATGTATCCGGGAAGAATATCTGTCAACTGACGGGTTAAACTACAACGTCTTTATACGTGTAAGAGCCCAGATTCATTCTAGACTGTTCTTGCTTCACATGCATCTTATCCAAGCAGCTTCATGAGACAGATTGCATTATAGAGAAAAGGCCATTGCTTAAATTCAGGGTGAGATAGAAGCGCACTGGATCACTGGGGAGGAGTACGTGGGCACAAGCTGTAAAGGGTTGTGGTTTTTCCAATATCAAATCATATGGAGCGGTTTGGATGGATTTGGATGATTTTCAAAACAATAGAAAAAACCTCACAATGACATCTTTAATGGTGTGCCTGAGGGGACAGGCTAATTTAAAGCTCAAAAACAGGACTATATGAAATATTGACAAATTTCACATCGACTAAATTAGACATTTATGACATTTATAACAGACAACAGTTATATTATAATTAAGACGATTCTGAAAAAGACGCAGCCCTTAACGTTACTTATGAAACGATTCCGAAACACATGAAACAATCCATTTTGGCGAGTGAACTGTTATAAATATTATTTTTCAAGGGCCTACCGGACGCAGAGGCCAATCTATGCTTATTCGATTTGTCGAACGTAATTAATTAATGGCAAAGAATCGCTTGAAAGCGGTTAAAGGATTCCTGTTGGGTTAATTGTTTGTAATAGTAAGAACACCCCAGGAATCTGAGTTATTTACCATTTGCTGGCACAAAAAAGCAATCGGGGGCATTTAAAATACATAAGCCTAATATATAATAATATAACATAATATTAATGTTTAATTATTTGGTCAAGTTCAAAATAATCTAGTATATTTCTTGGAATCCGTAATAACAAGAGTGACTTGTCAGGTTAAATTAAAACCTAATCTCCATAAATCCAGTCCAGCAAATATAACAGTCAAATTGAAAACGGAATTGTTGAATGTATGTGAAATTTGATTTTCGTACGATTTCAAGCAATACGAATAATTTCGCTTGATTAAACGCTGAAACCAAAAGCAAAACGCGACTGTCTTCTATAGGAGCACTGTCAGGTTCCGGTCACTCTGATGATAATCGGAGCGAAGTTTTACCTTCCTTGAACGCACTGAATAAAGTCAGGGGTATATTTTATGTCACAAGTTAAACCATGCAAAAAGAAAATGTGAATACAACGACGAATTATAATTATAACCTTTTATTGAAATGGAGTATGAATACGTATTTATTGAATACGCCTATATAAAGGATATATATTGTGATATATATTATAAACCCCATAGGGCAAGGGGTGGTGTTGACCTTTTCAGTGAAACAACAGCATATAACTGCATATACGTCTCGTAACAGCACTCACACTCTGCCAAGGTTATACCAACAGTTTACTATATAAAAGGGGAAAAGTGGAAGAGTATACAACGATTATGTCAAATTATAGGGAATAGAGGGCCCTACTGTAAAATAAAATTGAACGGTTTCCTGTTTCATTTGTCCCCATATCTTCATATGGATTTGTAAAACCTTAAGTTAACGGCGGGAGAAGCCTTTCAGCACAAATATATAATTTCACTGGACCCTCTTAGCAGTCTTGTAAAAAACAGAGCTGGTACTGCCAGATTTACAGAGAATATAAAATGACATTTACTGTTATTATGACACGGAGTTAAACCAGTAGGTGTTTTGCTGAATTCGGAAGAGGAAGTCATTTAATGAAATAAGGTGCTATGCAAAGCGCATTACGTTTCTGGCAAACACGTATTTAGAAAAAAAATGTTATGATACATGTTTTATTGGTACATTTGCAATTTTTATTAATGCTCAGAAACACATATTGATACATTCCGTCAAAGTGAGTCGCATGATACATTATTATACAAGAAAGCGTTTTACAAACGCAGATATGAATCCGTACATACGAATTGGTACTTCCGTCTAGATAATCTAGAAGTGGGAAAGATTTAATGGATTACACAGGATATGCAACCAAAATAGCAATCGTCATTGCCATTATCACGTTTCTTTATTTTAGGACAAGATACACAGTTATTTGAATCACATTACACGTATGACATACGAGCAGCACCAGAGATATCAAACGGGGAGCGCTAGCAGGACAACATTAACGTTCGCAAACACGAATCCCCCAACTTTTTAGTCCTGAATTTCACCACGGTTCCCCGCCTCAAACCCATCCAAGAAATAACATACAACATAAAGCTTTTATATATTGGATTACTATGCTTACCACTGCATCTACTACTGCAGTTACAACAAACAAAATAAAGATATTGAGATATTGAGAACCTTTGTCAAGCAATAATGAATAATATATAAAAAAGCAGAGCATGGTTTCTCTATTTGGCGTTGTAACTGTTAATGAAAATATAATCACCGGATAAACTGTATATATTTGCGACCCTGCGTGGCTCAAGTGAGAAAATATTTTTCTTTAATATATTGCAAAAGGGCTTCTTCAATACGGTCAAATATTTCCCCTCTCACGTTGACTTAATTCTCCCAGTAATTGATTTTTAGATTTATGGATTTTAATTAGATGCGCCGGTTCTTTACTTGTGACCACTGAGAAAAAAGATCAAAACCGAATCCTTTCTCTTCAAATATTCAACCATTTGAAGCAAATAAACATATAAATTTAATTAGCACAAAATGGTAGCATGGGCTACAGCTCCCGCCGCCCCCCACCCGCACCAATATACAGACACCGAAGTCCGACAGACACATAAACATATACAGATATGCAAATATACAGTTTCATAATATTGTGTAAATTAACACTTAGCGACTAGCTGTGTTAGAAAACAGGCTGCAGAGAAACAGATTCCGAGAGACACCGGAAGAAGACAGTCCCCTGTCCGTGACCGTGAACCTTCAAGACCAAATAAACAGAGCAGATCTGAGTTAAAATTGCCTTGTTTTCTACTGATTCCGGAAAAAAACCCTACAAATCGACCCTAGATTAACTAATGGTTACCAAACCAGTGTAACGAAAATTAGTTTTCACCTGAACCTGTACTTAGTTTTAAATATCAATATATAAGGCAGCTGAAGGAAAGGCAGCCTTTCGACCTGCTGATTGCTCGGATGCCGCCTTATTGGCTAACATAATTTAAACGTTTTCCTGAATTTTTAACTTTCGGGCTCAGCACACTAGCATTTGTTAGCTTAACGACTAGTTATTGGCACTATAATAAAGAGGTAAATGATGACGTGAATAATTAGACAGCTAATAGCTTGATTTTAATATTGCTCTACTGAAAAAGGTAAAATAGATTACTTCTAGGTTGTACTGAAATAACATAGCTTTACTCAAATTACTAGGCCTATTTTAACAGAATGAATAACTTTCATTTACACGGCTTTAATACTGCTAGTACTGCTGAAGAAAATAAAAATTTAATATCTGCGTAAGTGTGAAAGTCATTTCTAAAACCCGACAACCTACATTAAAAGGATAATGTAAATCCTCTAAGTTGGTGGTCTTCGAGAATAATGTACAATTACATTTTCATCATCAGTATCGCCTTTTAAGTCAAGTCCACAGTCAATGCCTTGCAGTTCAAGGGCGTTTGCATCGCCTGGCGTATGAAAAGTTTTTTTTTCTATCAAAAGAATGATTACATAGTATCACTTTCATCGAGAACATTATAACTGATATAATTACTAATACATATCTGATCATTTGAAACAATACACTAAAATCTAAAATATGTCGTATATTTTGTACATGCTAGTTTACTAAAGTAAGATGAGTATCTTGAAGAATTTACAACATGCTTAAAAATGAAAAACAAACAGAATCGTGGTTATAGCCCTAAAGGGTATTTAATAAAACGACAAGGCCTGTTCCCTAAGCAACAACCTTTTCTTCTTCATTCGCCGGTTTTGGAACCAAATCTTAACCTGTTGGTCACTGAGATTCAGACGGTCGGAGAGCTCTCTCCGCCGCTGCCTCGTGATGAATTCGTTGAGGATAAATTCACCTTCCAGCTCAGCCAACTGTAGTTTGGAGTAGGGTTTGCGTTTCTTGCGGGTCCGGGCGTGCATCGGGTACCACGGGCCACCTGGTTGGAATACGTTTCAACGTAAGCAAGCGAACTTCAGCTTCAGAATTTATCAGAAATTATCAGTATTTAACCTTGCACAAATTTCCACTGCTGAATCATCTAAAATGACCTGTATCTATCTATAGGCCTGAGTGGTCTACGTTCTAATCTATGCACCTGGGCTGCCATTAGTTAGCTATTTAATAAGTGCTGAATAGGACCATGATTTTACATTTTTAAATTTGCAATTTCCCTCCCTAATACGTAGAAATGGCTGGCTGAAACCATCGTGATGTCCAATACGTCGGGTGAAGGATCGCTAGATCTAAATTATTAGTTTTATACGTGATAGTTTTGAGTGGCTTCCAGCCACATTTTCAATACCAAATGTATGAACAGCATAAAAAGGCAGAATATGGTATACGTCCCCTTCGCCCTGTTTACAGAATATACGTCACAGAGATCAGTGGCAAACTCTGTGACACGACAAGTTTTACAACTGCTATAAAAGTTAGCATTAACATGACGGCGCAGGTCAGCTTTCAAACACCCCAAGCTATTTTCATTTTTCGAAGCGTTATACCTGCCTAAGCTATAAGGGAATCGCCTTAAATCCCTTTGCATAATCTTTCCTCGGCGATCATAACATTCGCACTATTTTTGCTACTTAAATCTGTCACATAGTGCATGACTTAAACCTGAAATTAGTTTAAACAAAGAGGAGAAGGCAAAATGGCTAAGTACTTGTGAATGACACTCAAATTTCATGAAAATCACATGAGAAAAAGCCTGTGCTAAGGAATGTGTTGTCTAAGAATGCCAAGACTGAGTACTAAGATTTTTTCCGCGCTACCCCTAGTGGCGTTTAGTCAAAATACAATCCAGATAAAAGAGTATGTTATATAACTATATAAACAACAGAAAATAACACGGGTCTTACACTACACATACTATACAAAAACTGTACATTTATGTCGTCTGTTTAACGTGGGTCACTCACCTCCGCCCGTAGCTGCACTGCCTGCTTGGCTTCCTGGGGATGTCATGGTCTGAGGGATGCTTGCGAGAGTCTTGCCCCCTTCGTTGAGCATAGACGAGTTGGAATCAGATTCGAGGGACGGACAGGACGGCGGGTCTTGGATCACCTCCTCTGTCCCATAATCAAATTTAGGAAACACGCCACCACCGCTCATGCTGTTATGTAGTCCGTTATCTGACGACACCGAAGATGTGTTCATCGCCCTGTCTTCTCTCTTTAAATTGCCCCCCTCCGAGCAAGTATCTCTGTGCCCGGCAATATTGCTGTAATAGCATTTTCCTTCCTCTTGCCGAGGTAATTCACAAGACCGGCTGAACTGAGGGTTAATGGACATGGGGCCGTTTAAGTAGGATTGAGAGTATCCGTTGCACGGCTCCGATGGGTTCCATGGGAGAGAACACACATTATCTCTTCTTGGGTAGGAGAAAGAGGGCAGACCCGCCAGCTGTCCCCCCGATGCTCTGAAATTTGGCAGGTAAAATGTGTCTCCTGTGTGGATGTTTACCAACGGTCCCACAAACCCGGGATTAAGAAGATTATGCTCGCCCATTTCAGCGGGCCTGACCAACAGCATCTAGTTTATTGCAATCTGACATTTAACATAGTTAAACCTAGAGGTGGCCCTGATTGGTCTTATTTGGGTCACGTGTTTAAGTCAATTTGCTGCACGGAAGGTGCCACCCACTAGGCTACGTCAGAAAAAACCAAAACATTAACTTCTGTATTACAGGTTTTATATGCATTTAAAATACTATAAAAGATTTTTATTAAAAACGGGATAGGCTGTCCTGTTTTGTCTTCTTTGTATAGGTATGTCTGAATTATTTATCTTTAATGATTTTTTTAAATAACGCTCCTTAACCATTTATAGATGATTAGTTAAACAGCGCATGGCTTAATTAATGGTTTGAGGGTTTTTAAGGTTAGCCTTTCTATAAGACCCTGATTTGTACAACATTTTATTTCTGAACAAATAAGGGTTCAGTTCAATGTCACATAAAGCTGTGACGCTCCCTTTTACAGCCTTGTTTAAAGAAAGACTGATGCTCACACTCGGCGCGTATTTACAGTATCGGGGCCAGAAGGTTGGGAAAACTGATTTTGTAAAATAAAATGATATTTAATAAGATTATTTAAAGCGCATACGTTTCAAATAATTTTCATACACCTCACACGAAAAACTTTAAGGGACAGCCCCATAAAGTTTGGCAACTATACGCCGGGAAGCTTGTGACGAAGCCTCCACCCAATTCTTTTATGTGCTTTACGAGGCAGTTGAGGGGTGCTGAAAGAATTCTATCGAGCGAAATTGATTATTCGCCACTAAAAAGTGCTACGAAATGAAAAAAATACTTACAGCTCAAATATTTTATAAGAATTCAATTATCTTTAATAAAAACAAGTATTATTTTATACTGCAACGTTTTTAGCAAAAGAAATGCAACGTGTCGTATTGTTTCAAAGCAGTTGACCCATACTGACAAAGGTATAATACGTGCGCGCAATGTGGGGTTTATGACAACTGCCTCTGATGAATAAAGAAGACGCAAAAAGGAATCTAACAGAAAGCATGTTAAATACGTAGACGGACTCATCTGCCGACCCGCGGAGTCACAGGTCAACATTTTTATCTTCTATAGCCGTTCATCGTTTCTTATGATCCTTTAAGTTTTCGTGCATTTTTAGGCAAGTACTTGATTCGTTGCACGACAGCTTATATGAACTATTAAAGAGTAAACACAATATGCAACTTATTCTAGAGAGTCGATCATTTTAAGTTCCACTCGAATCCGTCTACGATTAATACGTTACCATCTATTGCACTACAGTATCATTACGCACATTTAGGTTCAGCTCAACCTCGGTTCAATACTTAAAGTACATTTACTAAATGACATTTAAAATTAAATTTCCCATTTTCCAGATTAGTAATGAAATGAAGAACAGGGCTGTCACGTGATGCCATATTAAGTTTACATAATTAATATACTGATAGCAATACTTCTGAAATTAATCACATTTTCAGCCCGAAACATGTGCATTATCCACTGCTATAGTTATAGAAATATATTTGTAAATAAATTAATTTTCAATTAATGTACAACTAAGCTACAACCGAATTTGAAAACCGAACACACCACATTTTCAGCACACAAAAGTTATACATGATATTGCAATTTCAAAACAACTTTTCATCTTTCAAACTGATAGCGTTTATCACCAATCAGTTAATGCAGAATATACGCTATTTCCAGTTATATTATTCTTACCTAATATGTTTAAAAATAACAATTTATTCCTGGACCGCGCAGTAAGCAGAACGTGACAGGTTTTCAATATCATGGCTTACGGTATATACAGACATGTCATAAACAGGCACAGCACTTAAGCGTTTTAAACTTGGAACTTCAAATTGTTACGAATTTGTATAAATGAAAAGTAATTCAGTAGTGCCCTATACATAGAACAAAATATAGATGTATACCTAAAAATAAGCAAAATCCATGTGAAAACGATATACATTTTTACATTGCTTTTTAATTTTAATTAACATTTATACTGCAGAGTTGGTTGGTAAGTAGCCCCTGTGGAAGCAGATACGTTCATACCGGTTAAATTATTCAGACTGGATTTTCACCTTACCAACAACTGAGAATTTTCCGAGTCCTTACTCCACTCGTCAGAAAAGCAAGATGTTTTAAAAAAAGAAAAGCAAAGGCATATGCCCACAGAATTCCCAATCGTAAGACACGCGCGGTCCTTCGGAAGAGCGCACACACATTTTTAAAAAGCGCAAAAAAGCAGCTGCAAAAAGGTGCCGAAAGTTCTCCCTCTCTGACTTTTTTAAAGAAAAGACGCTACCAATTGGCGCTTGCCAGTTCAAGGTCACTGTCTAGTGCATTGATGTCTGGACGCTATTGAAATAACCGTCTTGGAATCTCCTGTTGTGTCGAGACAGAAGGATAACATAAACAAAGGCATTTTTTCTTACTTGGGTTAGTTTCAACTCGCAGTTTTCAATTTTCATTTAATGTCCTGCAGTAGGGATCTTGAAAGATCCTTTCTAAGGAAGGCCTGTGGAAAACTTACAAACACTATATGCAAAACTCACCGCGTTATCATGTTGTGCTGAGAGGAGCACCGTTTCCAATGGTATCTTGAAGTAAAGCTTAATAATCACACTCCATTTTGTGCAAAACATGCATTTTAATAAAACTAAAAAACAAAAGTGCATTTCTGGCCATTCCGCAGAATGGAAAGAAGATAGCACGCGCATATTTCTGTGATTTGTGTGTGTGTGATGTTTTCATTAAATCTCATTTCATTTTGTTAATGAAATGAAGAAACACATATTTGGCTTTTATAACCTGGCCGAAAAGGTGCGCCGAACGAAACTGCAAGAATCACCTTATCGAAACAAGATAAGTTACCTGAAGTCATGATAATAGTAAGAGAATAGGCTCTGTGGCATATAAAGGACAAATACAAAAAGCATTTTGTCTCTATAAATATAAACACACGCGCGCAAACACATACACGCTAAAACCTAAAACCTAAAAACAACACATGTAATATTGTATTAAACATCATAGGCAAAATTATGCGCAATGGAAGATAAAAATGAGGTCACTATGCTTAAAAAATACATAAAAATTACAATAATAATAATAATAATAATAATTACAACAACAAAAACAATAATCATAATATTCATTATCATAATAATATTACTAAACCCCAAAAGGTTCATGTAATAATACATAATCTTTAAATGATAATATTAGATGAATAATGTAGACTTAAATTTCCAAAGGTAATAGACCTGACACCTAAACACTGCATTAATATTACGAATCTTTGCGCAAATAATTTTTCTGTTTGCACGTCATGACTACTTAGACACGTATGTTATTCTATATCTACACTAAAACAACCAAAAATGTAACAAAAATACACGACGATTCCTACAAGTGAATTAATACCGGAACATGGCATTTTAATCATTATAGTAATCTGGAAACAATGATCATACAAATTAAACAATTGGTTTATTTCTTAGATCGTTAGCTTTCACCCACAGGTGTAAAAACAGCGGGTGTTACGTGACAATATCGGGCCCGTTACGTTACGAAAGAATAGAAGGATCGAGATTAACCCGTCCGACTTTTCAGTGTAAAATTAGTTGATTTTGAATTTTAGCAAGATGTGATTTATGAAAATAAATTGGTTTCTCACAAATTAATTTAGCAGAAATTTAATTCTCAATTCAGAGGCACTAAACGGATGACAGCTATAAGACTCTTCCATGGGTCTCTGTTACTACCCTAGTCACATGTTTATATCTTTGAAACCAACAATTATAATGCAAAGTACAAATAATCTGTATTACTAAAATTTACTAGGCCGAACTCGAATTCCAGTAAATCATTTCGTTTAATATAGAGATTCACTTTCGACTCTAAGGCCTACAGAAAGGCGACGCTTTCTTCGCCTCTTTCACTTCCTGATATTTCCATCTTACAACCACCAGAGGTTATCATCCCCCTTCTCCTTGCCTCCTTCGCTCCGGCCATCCGCATACAATGTTCAGTGATATCTGCATCAGCAGTGCTCTCAGCTAAATCCCAACAAGAGGCTGCTTTCTGAATCCATCTACATGCCCGATGGAACGGATGAGTGAAAAATACAAATAACGGTACGTTAAATAATAATGTACGGTCCTGATAACCCTCATTACAAGCTACCATTTTGAACACACGAAATACTATTTAATAGTATAGACTACTAGAATCGGCTTCCTTCAGAAATCCTGCTGTGTTTCGCGAAGGTTCTGTAACTTTACTTTCTATGTACTAACATCGTACCATACGTTAAAACGGTAATATTAAAATAAGATTACACAAACAGCGTTTCACAAGAACATCTGTTAATTAAAATGGCCGTTTTGGTTCCAACTTATTTTGCACAGTCATGATGTGATACCGAATAAAATATCTTTTAAACAAAAATACTTTACAGTATGCCTATAAATATAGGTATTCCTTATTTGGTTTTACATGTTAGGATACTACTCGTTTACCCCATCTAAACGTTTTCTTAAAATGTGAACAATAAATCACGTAGTGTAACTTAAACTGATTCACCGAGAAAATTACGCATTTTAGACATTGATCAACTACGGGATAAAATCTCAGGCGCTCTAAAATCTGGTCTCAGCCATGACCCATCAACCCAGTGAGTTTCTTTTAAAATAAGTTTAATTTAGTTTAATATTGGCTTTATAGTTAAATAGACTTTGAGAACTATTATTGATATTCAGCTAAATTAATAAACTGGTACAATATCCAATTTCAATATATATAGGAAATCTCAATGACGTTGTGTTTCGCGACAAACATGCAAGATAATATAAAACACATCTTGTGCTGTGTATAATATAGCACCCTTTTCATAGTAATATAGAAATTCAAACTAACATTATATTTAAATAATCGTTACAATGTAAATAATTTTCACGAACTTAATAAAACTCAAAAAGCATCGATTTATAGGATATCGACTTCAACTTACAACTTGGCTTGTAACCATATGGATCTACTAAAAACTGAACGTAATTATTGAGTCCTTTGGGAAATTTCAATCATAATATTTTATGAAAACGTCATTAACACTCGTACTAGTCCGCGCTGCAACATTTATCAGAAGGATTAGGGGTTAGAGAGCCGAAAAGTCGTTGACTTCAGACTTGGATTTCCTTTAATCTGTTTCAGGTGTTTCATTTGATTGAAATGGTATGTATGATCCATGCAAAGGGATAGGCTTTCCATCAAGCAAATGGATTTTAAAGAGTCCACATACTGCTCTTAACTCACATTGCATGAAAAGTAACTTACTTTCAAAACCCCAACTAGTGTTGGGGTTGATTAATAACGTCCTGTTAAAGATGACATAGGGATTTCTTGCGTATTCCCTATTTTATAGCGTTCCGTCCTATTACTCCAGCCGTCCAGAAAAACTACAGCTTGTTCATAGACATAGCGGGGAATTATGCGTTATAACCGTCTTCGCCATAGTTCCAACAAGGAAGTACATCATTGCCTATTAGTTATGCAAAAGTAGCTGTGATGTCAAGGTCAAAGTGACTGCATAGTCACGGTCAAGGGTATGCAAGGCGTGACGTCAGCAAACCAAAACCGAGAACGGGGTGCGTTTCCCAAATAACGACGGAAGTTAGCATTAAAGATGCATTGTACTACGTAAGTCCGCAGTATCGTTACCTCTGTAGTTCGAACTATGGTTTCGGGAAACACCTGCGTCGTACTTACATATTTCGAACGAAGTTAGCAACGATGGTTTGGGGAAACGTACCCATGTTTTGTCGATTTATGCTGCCTTGGCGAAAAATGCTACCGTAGTACTAATCGATAACCCTAACCCTAACTCTTACCCTAACCCTAACCCCCCAAAACCCGCCAAAACCCCCCAAAACCCTTACCCTAACCCCTAAAACCTATCCCTAACACCAAGACGGTGGAACTGCACATGCGCAGGAAGGCTCGATAGCACGTCTCGATAGGTAGGATTTTATGACAGAACAACGGCCGCGGGCTTGTCAGGGCAGGTTAACGCCAGACGAGGCATCTTCCTTTTTCTTCTTAGCCATGTGAAAGTTTTTGTAATTTAAATTAAACATAGCTTAAGTATTCCGAAGCATCTTCTGATATTTGCAAATTGACCTTTACAATCAATCGAGCAAGATTAAGTTATGTTACTTTAATTTATGAGCTAAGCATGAAATCGTTTAAAATAAAAAATAGAGCAGCAGCCCGGCTTGTAGAAATTCCCAATATGAGGCTTAGATGTGTTATTAAGTTTAAGAGATGAAAACACCCATCACGTCATCCGCTCCATTTCTGCTGGTTACCGTGAGAGCGCATCTAAACCAATTAACACAATATACGTAAGAAAAATTAACCTGCATGAAGAGAAAAGACACATATAATATTTACTGAAATAAACAAGAATAATATATTAATATATCATATTAACTATACCAAATATGAACAAACATCTACATGCCTGTTTAATCCATAAAATCTAAAAGTGGCACGGTGTGGCTACTGGCCAAGAAGGTAGGGGAACTCTATCTCAGAATTAGCCCCTTTTGCATAATAATAATAATAATAATAATAATAATAATAATAATAATGTACTAGACCGGGGTGAGCGGATCGGTAATAGTAATGATAGATACAGAAATAGACACGTGCATATACAAAAAAAACCAAAAGAACAATAAAAATATCTTTCTTCTAAATATGATGTGAATATAGAATTTAAACTTACACGCATTCAGGTTGTGCCTCGTTTTGCTTTTTTAAAATGTATAAATATGCCTGGATTTCAATTATCAACTTATTAACAAAATTTCACTGCATAAAAAGATACAAATATGTTAACCTGCAGAAAGCTAAACTAAAGACCCACGCCCAATTCAAAATGAAAATTGAAAATATGAAAAATTATCCGCAGTGACCAGATACAGACACGTTTACAGTCGATGGCAATAACTGGCACCAAAATTGTGATGTTGATTATTTTTACACGACATTGGAAACTTACTTGGCGGGCAGACGATGAAGTCGGTTTACCTATGGTGGATTTCCTTGCACAAGGCCCCTGTAGGAACTTCACCGCGCACACCAACGCATCTATACCAAAGCCTAACAGATATCTCTATGCGCCTTACATTCACGAGCATCGGACCCATTGGACGTTGCTGTATAACAAGTGCTCGCGGTGCTCTTAATCCCAGTTCAACTTTTCCCCTCACCAGGCACCGTAACGCAGAACAGCCTATGCACTCCACAACAGCAGCAAACGAAGAGCTCACAGAGGACATAATAATCACTCTTTTTGTGTATACGATGCGGATTCCTGTGGTCTTACACGACTGCAGTGGCTGTTTGCAACAATCATTTGCTTAGGCAACAAGTTTTCTCTTCAGCAGTTTTATCAATGAGTAAGAAAGACTATTACAGGTTTTTAATAGAAGTATACATGTATTTTAAATGAACACAGTTTCTTTGCATACGGTTTTTATACAGGGTGTCAGTTGTGGCACACACTAGGAAAAATTGTTATTTAGGCTGATAATACGCGGAAGGCCGGGCAAATGACGCCCTTCTCTGAAGTTGGAATGGATAATCGGTTTGCGTTCGAGTAAACAGACAAAATACATAAAGAACATAAAGAAAATATCAAGTTGTCCTGTTTTTTATTTATTTTTTTTAAATTCATTTTACATTAACATTTATGGTAGGGTGCTTTTAATGACCGACACAATAGAAAATCTTGGAAATTAGGAAATATATAATATATATTCACAGATAAATACGAGAACGCGAGCTTTACTATGCCGTCGTTGTATACCAGCGTGAAGCATGTAAGTTTCTTGATACGGTCAAATCATTCGCACTGTGGTTGAACGGTCACGTTACAATATGGCTTAACTGAATAAACAGTCTGTAAATTTACAATATACATTGATTTCAGGTGAACATCAGCCCTTTGGAATCGGATGTTGTTTGTTGGGGACATTGTAACAAATATGCTACCATTGATAGGCACAATATTCTATGAAGGACACATACTCAGTTCTGAATACGTGTACGGATGCATTTTATGTGCGCTACATATACATACCGCTCAAAAATGTTTGAATATATTGTTATGGAAAAGAATTTTAAAATCCTGACGTTCGTCTCCCGGTTCCTTTCCAGACAGCATAGAGCCAGACTGGAGACATTACAAAGAATCTATCAGATCAAATCAGCTATTATTAATTTTATTAGCAGGTAATCGGGTTGGAAAGACAGTAGTTTTCCAAAAGAGCGGTAGGCAGAGCTCTTCAGAGAGGTACACTGCTCTGATACTCGGGCGTGAATCTCACCTTATCTGTATCTACTGATACAGAAATACAGACAACTTGGCGACAACACGGTCGTATTTATGCATATTTTTATTTTATTATTTATTATTTATGAAACATGTTGCCTATGAGTATATTGTAATCGAACACCACATCACAGTTCACGTACTGCACAAAGAAAGGATGATATTGCTTTTACATGGCGAGTGCACGTATCAGATGCATGAAGACCTACCTTTATAACTGAAGCTATGAGAACAATTGTGCATTAATGGTATAATATTTTAATTGATTACAGACATTCCAGTTACAAGGCAAAGACAATATCCTTCATTTAAAAATACGAAATTCTTAAAACATTTGAATTTACAATCGCAGTCAGACAAGGGAATATTAATTAAATAATAAATGCATCGTACTGTACATTTCAAAGTTAGCAGCCTTGCAAACACCATAGGCACTAAAAATAGAGAGTCAAAGTATCAATGAAATATAAGTTCTCGGAAGATCGAAGTTCCCCATCCCAATATCGATTGAAGGAGTTTGGAGGAATAGCCATTCTCAAAAACCGCTTATGTCCATTTTATCAGCATATCTGAAATAAAGATGTAGTACAGTTCATAATGTCACAGTTTCCGTTCTAACCTTTTCCGAGCTTCGAGGGTATCACCGCTTAAACTATATCATGTTTACAATCGGTCTTTCCTCAACCAAGAAGACGAGGAAAAGGGAGAAATGTATACAGGCGTAGATTAAAATAAAATCTTCCTCCCACGGAAAAAATAAAATAATAAGCCGAGAGGCAGTTGGTATTTGTGATACAATTCGACTTTTGAATAAAACAAAATCTCAAAACGGGATTTCGAGGCGGGTTAGGTTCTTCTCAGGCGTAATTGTCTGACGAGAAATATGTTTGGATGTTGTTCTGCTTTACTTTTAAATGGTTTGTTTAAGCTTTTTGATGAGAATGAGAGGGGGATCAGGTAGGGTGCATGTGGGCACTGGTTTTAGATTTGCAGACAAATTTCTTCTCTTTCACCCGACGATTCTGGAACCAAATGGTAACCTGACGTTCGGAGAGGTTGGTTGTGGCTGAGATGCGCCGTCTTTTGTCTTTGGTGATGAATTTGCTGGCGGAATATTCTTTTTCCAGCTCCTTCAGTTGAATCTTGGTATATGGTACGCGTTTCTTGCGGCCTCTACGATAACTGCTGACTTCTGGTTGTAATGGAACCACATCTGAAAATGGAGAACAAATTCCACGTTACAAGTAAACATTCTAGGAACCTTTTGTTTTCAAGTAAAAAATCACAGCAGAACAACTGTATTGCACTTTAAAAGAGCCGTTAATTCAGCGATATTTTACAGGAATCATATCATTTCGATTATTTTTTGCCGATATTTTGGTTAGGATCTTACAGAATTCAGCAATGCGTTGGGAAAGTCAGCTAATCACGTTACCAAATTCAGGTAACATTTTCAAATGATCTGTTCTGGACTTAACTATAAACAAACAAACGAGTAGTGTACCGTCCAGATAGTAATATGAAACGCTAAGAAAATATTTTATGGCTTCGAACTATTCACCGCAATAAATTTCTTTTATTCAGAGCCATAAATGCATTATATGCGTAATAATATAGACGATGTTTTTTCCTGGGTTTTAACCTGTAATTTTATTTTATATAAATGTTCGATAAGAAATGCTGGAAAATTAACGCTATGAATAAATTATGTTAAAAGACTGCAACATCCATATGGCAGAGAGGGCGCCAGAGAGTGACACGCATCAGAGGAGAATGTGCTTGTGTGTACTTGGGTACGGGCGTTAAATTCGGCGGTGGCAGTGGTGGTAGGGCGTGGGGGTGGTTAACGTACCCTGACGACGTCTAAAAAACCAGATTCAATAAACATAAACCTACAGATATAAAATAATAGCTTAATAAACTGGTCCACAAATGTCATTCCACGTCCAGGTATCCTTTCGTGATTTGACTCTTAAATAGCAAAACTTTAACAGTGAAAGGCTATATGACAAATATTTTAGGAATTCTCACAGAAACTTGCACTGTTTGAACACTGACTGAAAAGTGCCTTTCTTTAAAAAGACACACTTAATGCCGAGTGCCTGAAACAACTGCTCTTTGTACATTGTGAGGAAAACACAACAGTGATTGACAGACGTCCCATCGGTAATTCGGCAATTTTCTTAGGGAATCCAAATTTTAAGCAGTTTTGCTAATATAACATGGGTGTTCAATATGGATGACATATGTGAGGCATATTAATTTGTCGATTATTAATTTGGGTTATTTAACGCAAATGACGGTTTTTTATAAGACTTGTGTCTTGAACTCAAACGTAAGTTCATTAAGACACTAGGCGATTCATTAGTGTGTGTAGATACCCCTGGTCACTGCTTACACAAGCTATTTTATTTAAATGTTGTCATCGGATACAATATAGCACAAGGATCACGCTAGCTCGTGCTGGCAACAATCTTTAGTTTTCACATATGTGTAGACGCTGTGCATTTAAAGGTAGTCATTACCACATGGATGGATAGATATTTTGAAAAAGAGAGAAACACGGGAATAACGATACGGCACACAATAATTTGTAATTAAAACACCCAAGAGCAGGAATACCTTCAACATAACCCGTATGTAATATGTAAAGACTATATTATTTGATCAAGCAAAATTGTTGTTCATATGGAAATAGCCAGGTTCAGAACTGTTTATTAGCAAGCGTAGAAACGAAAATAGTGCAGGTGGGGGGGGGGGGGGAGTTTAAGCTTCCTATATTAACACGAACAATAATAAACGCTAACAAAATTATTGATTTCCATACCTGGGAACGGCGACTTCCAGAGGTGAGTCGATTGAGTTTGTTCTTTGGAACAATACACCTGCCCTTCCCAGCCATTAGAAAGAGCCCAGTGCTGGTACCCTTCCATTGGTATCAGTGCCTCGTGTCGGGGCTCCGGGTGTGCACTGATACTGGGTACCACTGACATGTCTAAGTAACCCGGCACAGTCTGATAGGAGCTGGCAAAACTCGGGTAAAAGGCGAATTCTTTGGCCCTGCTAGATAGTTCTTCAGTGGGTAGAGCGCCGCTGGGCTCTGCGTATTTCTCGGGCGGGTGGTAAGAGCAGGGCTTCTGCTGCAAGTTCACGTTGTGCGAATGAGACAACCTACACCCATAATAAGGGCTTCCGAAAGGGTAGCCATATCCAAGCGTTGCGCTGGACGAAGTTTGCGGAGCGGGACACTGTCGCCCGGTGTCTGAAGAAGATATATCCGAGTACACAGCGCCTTGGTGAGGGGCAATGCTGCCAGAATGCCGTCCAAGCGCTGGGTGCGAGATCAGATCCCTGCAGTGGGAAGCGGGGCAATTCCCACCTAGTCCCTCCATAGTTTGGTTTTTATTCTGATTATTTTCATTCGGGCTTTTTTCATAAACGTACATAAAGGTGTCCGCCCAGCGTGGATGCAGGACCAGTGAAGTCGTCATATCACGAGCTGTCGATGCTTTTTAAAACTCGACTTCTCCAAGACAGACACTTAATTTCCAAGCACATTTTTTACGCGGCGCATGCGCAACAGAAGACCCAAACGAACCGTCCATCTATAAGATCATAGCTCTGGCCCTTGTGATATGGTAACTCGACGCTGGAGGTGGGGTTTCTGCGTCATCCCTTTAAAATCTATCCAACACTTACCCCTGGATTGCCATTTAAAGTGTACCATATGTTCACATTGGCTAGAGTCACTCTGAAACGTAGAATCCTTAAAGGGATAGGGACAATACCCACTGTGATCTGTATGCAGAAGACAAGATCAATAGAGTTTAGCCGATACAGGAAAACTTTTCTCGAAGTAATGGTCTTTGCATTTAATTTGTAATGTGCTAAATCCTGTTATGGTGATTATAAAATATATATATATGTTTTTTTTGAAACTGTGATTATTTGAAAGCATTAAATAGATGATTTTAAATATTGCAGAAGCTGGCAAGATATCGATGACATGAAACTAACCACAGGACAGACGTTACTGCATAAAATACATATCAATTTCCTGTGAAAGGTTGGTACACCCACGCCACAATATTTAATGGACAGACGAAATGTGTTTATATTTCGATACCTGTGTTGTCTTTTTGGGTATATAAAGTTATGTTAGAATATGAAGTTGATATATAATAACAGTGTTTTGTAAACTTGATCTATTTTCCTTCTTTTCCAGATCATTGTTACTCATATAATTACTCGTTTCGTAGGTAATTTTACATAAATTTTTACCTTCAAGAATAACCATACAAGTGTATAATTAATTGTATCCAAATGTAATAATATATATTTCATTTATTTAAGATTATATTGCTATAAGTTACACGGTGTTGCGACTATTAACGTTGGGAATCTCTGCTGAGATCCATTTATTCATTTTACGTGTACTTTTTATTTACCTTCACAAAACGCGCATAATTAGTAAATTTTGTTTATATCTATGTATCGACAAGGGGCGTATACAATTAATGATATAAACAAAGTTTTAAACGCACTACATTAAGATATTAGTCGCAAGACTGAAAACTGAATACGCGTGTTCTATATTAAAACTATGTAAAAACGTCAATTGTGAAGGCTGTGAGTAAGTATTAAATTATACAAAATACATTTGTTGTTATAATTTGGCTAGGATTTCGTCAGCGAAAAAATAACATCTTACTAAGTAACGGTAAAACTAAACTACTGAAAATTAAAATCCGGAGAACAAATAAATAAAAATTAAACTAAGTTTGGTGCAAATAAATATTTTCAATTTTGACTGAGCAAATTACATTTTCTAATACTTAACATTTGCTGAAGAAAATGCAGATATAATTCACAACTATAAAAAAATAACATCTTGTGGCATTATTTCTTAATCTCAGCTAATTTTAATATTTAAGATTAAAAGACCTGTAGTTTAATGAATCTAATACAACTTCTCTAAATCAATTAGGGATTTTTTGAAGAGTTTGTACCGGAAGTAATCTCAGGGGCATCAGGATTAACTACAATGCCCAGCTTGTTCCTTTGTATTATATAATACTGATCATAAAGCGAGATTAATTGAAACTACACATGCATTGCCCACACATGCGGTCAACTTTGATGTTGAGGTAAACGTAGCATCTCCGTCCGTAGCTGAAATACTTGACAAATATTGACAGTTCTTGCAAACTTCAAATCTGAGGAAGTCCAAGGTCAAGGTAAAAAAACGCAGACAAACAGGGTCGTTATAAGTCTAGACAGGGAAGAATGAACTTCACAGTCGTGCTGTCGAGTTTACATGCAAACTGCCGCAATTAGGAGATTGTCAATGGGACGTCGAAGCTTCATAATATTTCCCGGGACAATATTAGGGCGAACCGCTCAGTGCTGGTAACCAAGTATTCGTTCTTTGAACTGGATGTGAAGGAAGATTCCACCGTACAACCCTCGTTATATATATTGTTCTTGTAGACTACCGATGAACTGCGAAAATCCATAATATTTTAGCATACTATAGGGCGATTTTGTAAATTTGTCACTAGTTTTCGGTATTAAAAAAGTGAGATATAATAGATGCAAAATTATATATATATATATTAATATTTCCGAATATTCACAAATTTCGAAGCAAGTTTGAATTTATTCAAGTGCTTTGTTGTGTGTTGATGAAACTTTGAGGTTAATAATAACTTAATTAGGCTAAGCAAGAACTTGAACCCAGACAGGTTTTCCGTTTAAAAACATAAAAAAAACATAAAAAACCTACCTCTTCGCAGTACGTGGTCTACACATAGGCTACTATCGGTACTGTAGCATATTTGTTGTTGAATCTGGATACAATTTCGTGCTTTAATCAAGATTATATTACAAGATTACAAATTCTATTTAAAAATACAGCTAGCAGATTATTATTGTCAGGAATCTTTGAGAACAATTCCCGTCTCTCTTTTTACCTCCTTAAACCTCTATATCTCGCTTGACAAATATACCGTCGTGGTGTTAATGGCTACACACACAGGACACGCAAAACAAATTGACCTAAGACTGAATATCAAGACACCAACCGAAACACAAAATTAATTAAATAATAAATGTCTCCGCTTATATAAAGTGCGTCCTATTCAATTAAAATAATTTACATTCACAGTCTTATTCAGTAGTGTCTATGTTTGTCGATTGTTCATATATTGCACATCTATATGTCGTATTTTGTTTTGGTTTATTTACATAAACGCAGTCAAAACGCCTAGTAATCAATTTCACGATCAAAGACCAGTTTAACAATTCTGAAATCTTAATTACGTTCACTTGAGTGCCTATTGTTGCCTGTTTGACATAAAAACCTTCTCTTCTTTTCTTTGAAATTTAAATGGCCACCGAGTATTATAACTTATACTGAAAACTTTTAGTACGTTCAATTTTTAGTTGCATTGGTAGCTATATGTGTAATGTACTTTTCAGTTGCACTGAAGGCTGCGCTGGCATTATGAAGAGTGACTGACAGTTCCGCGTTTAACCTCCGCCGAGCCTTGGCTAGTGTCGAATGTGTAACACCACATAGTGCACAGTTAGGTAGCGTCACTTTGGCTGTCCTCCAAAGGCACCCTGAATATTTCAGGTAAATACAGTCTAATAATAATTAGACTACTTAAGCCTATGCGTAACTAACTACTGTTCCCATACACAACCTGCTCTGACACATCCTCAGTTAGTTTCTCATTCTATGCATGTTACACGCTGAATCTAACTAATGTAAATGAGCAGATTTGTAAACGGGCACTGAAGGGAATATTCTGTGTAATGTGTAACTTATCCGGTGCGGGTTCACGTGCACGTGTTAGATTACGTCTAGTAATGCAGGAACCATTAGTGGCTGCATGTCTCACTGCAGACGCTACAAAAAAGGCGGGCTGCTGATGGCTGCTTGTGGATATGCAAAATCAGAAAATTATATGAATAACGTTAAGACTTAGTCTAATAATAATAAAAGCAACAACAATAATACAAAACGTAGACTAACAGCGATATACATGGAGTCAAGACATAAAACATGAATTCCAGAGTCGCATTGTCCAGTTCAAATGCAAACTTTCAATCAGGAAACTAGTGACACACTGTCGGAGTATCATTCGATAAGTACAAGAAGAAGAAGAAGAAGAAGAAGAAGAATAACGAGAACAACGAGAACAACAGCAGCAGTAAAAACAATACGATTCCATCAATTACATTCCTTGGGCCCCTAATAATAATAATAATAATAATAATAATAATAATAATAATAATAATAGTAGCCATCGTTGCTGTTAATGATGATAATGATGATGGTGGTGGTGCTGATGAAGCCGGTGAGGATAATGGTGAGGATGATAACCAAATACTGACCTTTCATTTAGAAAGAGACATCCGAAAACTATATTGCGAAATCTCTCTCTGGCTAATGTCTGTTTTTAATGTTCCATCTTGTCTGGTCGTCGATGCAATTTAGAACATTGGTAGGTTGGTAATTTGCAATTATAATGTAACACTTCCACGTCAAAGTAATAATTTGAAAGTTTAAATCTTGACGATTGTAAGCTGATGACTCAGTCCTGTCTTAAAATAACTTTAAATAAGCATTTCCCATCTCATTCCTCAGGCAGTATCACATTTGAATGTACACCAAAGTGCAGAGCAGGCCAGCACGTAATCGAATGAGATGGATGCGATTGATCTTTGATATGATTTTTTTCAGTCAATCGAGCAATCATTTCCAGTGTCTCCATAAATTATAATTTTATGCTTACACGGAAAAAACACGGATGAATCGCTTGCATGATTTGTAAGCAAAGGAATCCATTATACATAAGATATCTCTGCGTAACAAGCAATCATTAATATAATAGTCATATAGCACGTAAACTACTGGGACACTGTACCAAGCGAGAACACGTACCTTCTGCTTAGTTAATTACGAATACACACCAAAAATGTCCTGTCAACTATAATAGTTATTGGTCATTAAATTAATTAAGGAGCATACCACAATTCACATAACAATACTTAGTTTCAGTAGGTGAATTTTATAAAGCAGAGAATTAATAAAATGGATTCGATGAAGTTTCTAAATTAGATTATATATAAGTGCATAATATACAAAGCAAACACAAGAATTGCGACATATTGGCTGCTTACTACACTGGGGGTTTTGCCAGCACTAACCTATCGGTTATTAATGAGTAACTATCTTAAAATTTGAACTATTTCTATCGAACTTCATACAAAACTTGAAACGTGGAAACTTATTACAAAATGTGTTCGCAAAACTACTATGGCTTCCTCCTCGTATTTTTTATAAGTTTTAAAAATATGCGTATTATTTTCAATCCGGTAATACAGTTCAGAAGTTTCAAAGCACACACACGCACACACACACACACACACACAGAGCGTTTGGTGTGTGTGTATGTGTGTTTCGGTGCTCTATATCAGTTGTTTAATTCATGTACTATTGTACATACTGAGTGACAAGTTGGTTTGGACTTGTGACTTTTAACATAATCTTGGATACCTGGCGGGTCAGTTCCATCTATCGTAGGCCATGGAGATGAGGTAATAATTTAAATACATTATATTTATTGATTTAGCATACAGAAATGCCCAAAGTGGCTTACAGGTCATTGCAATAATTAGTGCAACTGGAACGCTATCAGTGAGTTTTGTGACGTATTTGAACGGGCAAAATATTCAAGTAAAAGAAACACAGGCTAAGCAGCACCACCAGACCACAAAGTGATTGTCCACGAGGTAAATGTTCATTGAATTCCTGCACCAAAACATAGGAAAACATAATGAAGCTTGTAATGTACGTAGTAACTGACTCCTTCAGGAATCTTAAAAAACGTGTACATGCGTCGTCTCCAAAAAAAATCTGGATGGAGGAGAAGACCTGTTTTCCATGGGTTCATAGTTGAGGTTGCTGTCCGTGTCATTTACTCTAGTTTAACCACGAGCTCATGTGACCATTGGCATCAGATTCCACGTTTAAAATGTTTCTCTGGAGCCAATTTGCTGCATTTCCATTCAACTCATCATGCAGCCCAAGTGCAGTAACAGATCCAGCATGGCTGACGACACATGCAACCAATTAGAAGAAGAGCAATCACCCAACAGCATGGCATTTAATAGACTTTCATTTTATTCTGATAAGTCAGTTTAAAAGTATTCTTGTAACAATTTCCTATTTATAATAGGTGCTTTTAAATTGACATTTTGTATTTGTTTATTCGCAGATACATCAAACTGCGAAAAAAAGTTTTAAAAGTTTAAGATATGTGATCATTCGTTTTGTGATACTCGTATTAAAGTTTTTCTGACAACCAAAATGAACGTGAAGGATTTTTATAGTATGTGCTGAAAATTCTCTGCAATCACTAAATGCCAAACGGAAGCTTTATTAAAATAAACAATTGAGACACTGGTGGTGTATGACGAGACATTTTAAAGAAGGCAATAGGCATGGGATGCATGGAAACGCTATAAGCCCTATTAAAATAATTTAAAATGTTTATCTTAATTATTTAGGTAACAGATATTTAATAACATAAACTTGCACAGTATCTCATAGAGAATCATACACGGCTTAAAATGGACAGAGTGATCGTTCAGAAACATTTGACAGGTGAATATTCTCTTAGGTAACAAAGGGTTATCTATCAGCTTCTGCTTCTGCATATCGCCGGTCATGTGACGCGTCTGTAATCTGTAATTGTATCGTAGTTTTGTATTGTCTTATTTTAGCAAATATACACTGACGCAATGTAGTTAAAAGGCTGCGAAAAAATATATATTAAGTATAATCGATGTAATATCAGTAATAACAAAGGAAATCCACATATCATACCTGCCTTTAATTAAATGTGTCAGTTCTTTCCGAAGGACACATGCATGCATATAGATTAAGTAAGGAACCATATGTATTACCTCATATATTTCAGCGTACATGACAATATTATTTTCCAGTAGTCATGGTAATTCACCGTTTCACTATAGGCTGTTAAGCTCTTTAACGATAGGGAAGTACAGAAAATGTCTATCTATCTATCTATCTATCTATCTATCTATCTATCTATCTATCTATCTATCTATCTATATTCAGGTTTCTTTTCCTGGTGATGGCTGCAGTACACATACAAGTTATTTTACTTTAAAATGCTTTCCCTAAGGAGCTTCACTAAAATACATGTAAACTCTTTAGAACAAGAGGAACGTGCCTTTATTCAGAGAAAGCATGGTGACGTTTCTATTTCCTACCTACAATAATTGTTGACTGTGTCAACAAATGTGTCCAAAACAAAACTGTGATTGCCATCAATGTGTATGTCGTTTTTGGATACTGTCCAGGTGCCAACGCATGCATTTTACAGCATAATGAGTTACCGTTTTAATATCCAAGGAACGTTGCATATATTGTTAAAGTAAACCACACACATGATCACACACATAATAATAAAATAATTTGACACTGAAATTCTTTTGCAGTGAATAGCTTTCTCGGTGTTCTTTATTGTTTTTAGCAATGTTGGTAAGCCTAACTAGCGTAGTAGCAAAACATGAAGGTCTCCGGGTATAAGTATCCACAGAGATACACTCTCATACACGTTCTGAAGCGAAAGGCCTACATTTCTAACGCCAGATTAAACGGTTTCTTAAAGCAGAAACAACAAAGTTTCTTCAGAAGAACCCATCAATTAAAACCGAATTTTCATTCCAAATTCTTTTGACGCACCTTCAAATTTGAATATATTTCAAGCTTTAAATTAAAGAAATATATACGACAAACCATATTATAGGAAATAACTGGAAAACATACACTAGGGAAAATAATAAAAAGACTTATTTTCTGAATAAATACGAAATAGTCGTTTACAACATTATCGATTTTAATCGTTTTTAAGTCATGAAATCCGAATATGAATCCACAGTAGTGAGCAGCAAACCATGCTAAGCAGAAGTAACCATGTTACAATGCAAATTTAAACACCCTAACCACAAGATAAAGTACTTTACACAGTTTAAGTTATACTGTTGCAGAAAAAATAAATTGATTAGGCCCATATATAACACATTTCTTAAAAGTAAATTCAATCCTGCTCCTGTAGACTAAGGTTTGGTGTGTAGCAGTTAAAATACCTCTTCGGGTACAGACCAGCCGCGTCGGAAGTCCAAGTTCAAGTTAAAAGGGAGGTCCGTGGCACAGTCCAGACAGCAAACAAAAGTCGCCAGACCCTTTTAATTGCCACGTCCGTCGTCTTGTCTTTGCCTTACATTACTGAATATAAAAATACGTATTTTTCCGACAAAGAATCTCTGAGGTTAAAAGCCTTAAAAACAAAATAAGCGCATAAGAAAAGCGGACATTTCTGATGGACGTTTTTCCGTTCACTCTTTTTCAACGCAAGATTTCTTTGTTAACCTTTGACCTTTGACAATGAAAGTGCGTCTTTCGGTGGGATTCTGGTATACTGCCATGTTTTACTTGGTTTAGCTTCCCCAAACACTAACTTTTTAAAACAGTTTGGTTTCACTTTAAAATTAAAACACCGATAACGCCTGAAAAGATTTCCCACTTCGTTGTCCAAATTCCAGTCCATGCACATCGCAGCAATTTTCAAAACTACGAATACCTCTATTATCCAATCGCATCACGATTTGATATACAACGATATGTTTACTTTTACAGTATGAATCCTAAATCAACTGGCCGAACATTTTACTTGAAAAACTAGCAAAATACAAAACATCTCGACATCTCTGAGAACAGATTTTTTTTCCACCGTAGGGTGCTCGTGTTTATAAATTCAGTATATTATTTGCATCAGTATCATTGTTATAGTTTCTCGACGTTTTATGGATTTATTTTCACAGAGCAGATCAACGAGTAAAAGACGTTAGTAATGTTCATTGTTGCAATTACAGTATGGTACCTGATGTACTTTTTAAAAATTGACATACAATTGTATTCCGTGAACTTAATTTTAAATAAACAGATATTCGCATAATTGTTAATATAGACATACATAATACGAATGGAAATGGTTTAGAGATAATTGTGACAAAATAACAGCATGTTCTAGCAAAGGGGGTTCGAATCGGTGTCCAGGGTAGCTATATTCCGCATTGCACCTAAGTTTGTTAACACCGCATGCAAGAAAGACACAAATTAAAGTTATGATACTGGTAGAATTTGTTGTAACACGTAGAGCAGGGACACGTTTGCTCGACATGAGCACTATTACTGCATATTGCTTATTCTGGTTTATCTTGAATATCGACTGCAGGAATCGTTCTATCCTGAGTATGTCTCAGCAAACAATTATGAAGAAGACCAGTTGACGAGGGTTGTTTACAAAAGTGTGTCGGTCTATTATGTATTGCAAAATATAGATTTACAGAATCCTGAGTGTCCATCAACATTGACAGTAAACAGTGGTGCGTACTGTTTATCTCCAAGTATGACACCAAAATCAGTTTTTAATGTCACAATTCCTCAAAATACTAGATAACCATTCTTTATAATATTTAGAAAATCTTCTGAATTCCAGCACCACAATTTAAAATCTAGTTTATGTAATGGCTAAAAAGACACCTCAAATGTAACGGAACCTCATATACCGCAAGGAGTCTAAGGGAACTGTTCATGTAAATGGTCTAGAGAAAAGTTTTATATAATGGATCTGGAACTTTAAACACAAAGGGTCTAGGGGAACCTTATATGTAAAGCGTCAAAATGAACCCTCTGCCTTCCATGAACTGTGGTCTTTCTTTTACGGATGCAAGGCGTGCCCTGGGGCTCTTGTTAAGATGAACGCAATCATGAATTTCAGTAAGTAGCATGTTCCCTCTGCCAAGTGGCCAGAGCGTGGCCACAAACGGACCTTCCAGCAAGACAATGATCCCAAACAGGCATCAAAATGAGTTTAGAAATGTTTGGCTGACCACAAAAAAGCACTCCGGAAGAACAGCTGTAATCTTTAGGTCCATTGGGAGATTTGTGAATTGAAATTAAAGAATAATCCACAAACAGAAAACAAAAACACGAAAACTATTTTGTCTATTTATAAATAATAACATCATTGTTTAATTGTTTTTTTAGTTACAAAAATGGTATTGAGTGAAAAATAGATTCGAATGTCATTATGTTTGGTGTTATTGTATTACTATTAAAGAAATATTTTTCATTTAAACATTGAACTAGACACTTTGCTTAGAAGTGGTTTGGTTAACTCAAATCTTATTCTGCTTATCTTGGAACGACAGCAAGGCAAACAATACTCAGTGATTTTAACCATATAACATTAAGTATAAGTATTTGCTAATTGCATGTTGAAACTTTTGAAACAGGTAAAACAATTATATAACCCGTATACCGGAATTACTCCTTTATTGCTGTTTTGTCTTAGAAAACTGCTCAGCAATGTGGTATCAGATGGTGAAGGTCAGTTACCTATGGTAACGTTTGTTACTGCGAAGATGTGCAATTTCTACAAACATTCAAACATGAGCCGTATGCAGTGCAGAAAATAAATAAATAAGCAACTAAATATACAGATAAGCAGCCAAATAAATAAATAGACAAATAAATAATTGAAACACAAAATCCCTTACAGTTTCACACCGAAAAATGTTCCATCATGTCATGAGAAAGATGGTCCGCAATGAAACAGCTGCGATGGAATTAGCATTTTCTCACTTCTAATGAGAAATAATGGAAACAAACCAATGAATCAAAGCATGCGTCCCTATGTTTGTCATTCGTCATAAACCGCAATATACGGATTGCGGTTTATGAGGGTATCCCGATATCCAGGAAAAACAGCATACGCATTGGGGTAGCCTGATTTGTTAGGCATCCGGTACTAACCCAGTGCACCAAAGCTTAAAAATACAAGCAGACTGCAACTCGAACTTTACCCAGAATTTAGTTTTCACTCTATTTTCACGCTATTTTTGTCGTAATGTGAATTGTTTTGGGAGTAGATTTATCAATAGCCACGTTCAGAAGTTAAAGAATTTAATTTCAACTTCCTCTGATACTGAAACGATGTCGGTGTTAGCAGCTGTTTGGCTTAAAAAAAAAATACCGAAAGGAGCATACAACAGGAAATATCCACCCATTGAAATTGTCTGCATATTTTGTATATAATTTTGTGACTGCTTTTTGTGAATGAATTTATCGTGCAGTACCAAAGTTTCTGGAGTTCAGGCTTTTTCAGTCCCAACGTTAGCCTTAATAACCTTACTCATTATAGTTTAAAATCCGGCACTTTGCTTTTCAAGTCCAAGCTAAATCGTAAACTCCAGGAGTGAAAATAATAAATACAGAAATACCTTACAAACCCCAATCATAAATATCAATATCATGAATGCAATTTTAGTTATGACACTTTTACAAAAATAATAGCAAGCAATGCGATTTTTTGTTGTTACTGTGATTTAATTTGATGAATTCGACAGATATTTCAGCTTCAAAAATTACAATTTTAGATTAGCCATTGACATTTTGCATATTTCGTCAGTTAGAAATGTGTAGAATGATTTAATAAGTAAACCAGAACAGCAGAATAAACGAAGCTCGTAACTACCTGCGTTATAAAAGAAACTGTCATGTCTAAACTAATCGCACTTCAAAGTGTAGCGGTAATGACACTGTCGTGGTGTTAGCGGTAATGACACTGTCGTAGTGTTGCCTGTGTGCATATTCAGGCAGGTAAACGGGCCAAGTCTAGACCAAGAAGAAAAGCCAAGGAAACACTGGCTTCAAGAACAGACTCAGGAAACTCTGTTCGTCATCCGACTTCTTCCGATGAATTCCAGTACTTTCACCACCTAACCACCTGGAGCTTAATATTTAATGAAACATTTCCCTCTCGAAATTTGTAAATGTGAACTGGATGAATAACTTCTCTGGTATTCAATAAGCTATATAAGGAAATGTCTATAAGAAATTTATCATCCGTATATATGGAAGGATTCTCTGCTGTTATATATATGTAGTATAGGAACCTGCGCTAACAATGGCAGCAGAGGAACTTCCATTATTTGTATACTATTACTATATACTATACTATTACTACTACCACTACCACTACCAATAATAATAATAATAATAATAATAATAATAATAATAGAATTTAATAACGAATAGTACATATGAACAAAAATGTATTTGAATGGAGACGTTTCCAAGCGTGTATAGTGTTTGTAGTGCCAGCACACACCGGTAAAATTCTACAGAAGCATACAAAAGTACTTGGATAATATGTACCAGTGTCAAGTTCAAGGTTCTACTTCTGAGCAAAGTGCACTCGGTAAAAGACCTTCTTGAGTTTCGGAGCTATAGGAAAAACCTCAGTTTCCTTACATTTTTGGAGCGGATGCAGGCAATAGGTGCTTTTACCACGTATATATCATATAGAAGTTAAATTAGACAGGATTTACGTCATAGCTATTACTGACTGAAGCGATTTAATCTTTCAGCTTATCTCGGGGAACATAGGTCATTCGTCTGAGGTACACCACGGAGGGAATAACAATCCATTACAAGTCACATACACTGCGGATAATTTACGAACCAGTCATCTTAAATTCATATTTTTGGATTGCAGGGAGAAACCTGCGCAACAGAAGCAGAACCAACTCCACACATACAGAGAGCAGAGGCAGAATTTGAACCCCCGACTTTTGAGCTGTAAGGTATTTAGCACAGCACATTGAAGCACAGTGCCATCAGCAGCCTTTACAGAAGAACAATTCATTCAAAAACCGAACAAGAGACAGCATCTTGCTCCCTAAGAGCAGCCCGCTGTCAGAAGAGAGCTTAGGGACCTTCTGCAAAGTGCAAAACGAAAACGGATAATGTCAGTAACTTCACTTCCAAAAGGTGAAGAGTCACTAAAATCACCAAAGGCTTCTGGAATGTTATCATGGTCATACTACACTCCTTAGTTTGGTGAAATGTACTTTAGTCTATTTTCATTATTATTTTTTAGTAAGAATAATAACATTAAATAACTTTGCTCATATCAACTGTACTACCACTAAAATCACTACACACCTCTACCGTCTAATTATGGTCCTACTACACCATTAAGTTCGGTGAAAAATCATTATTATTAAATAAAATGCAATTGTCATGACCTGCTCGTACGATCCTCGTGTGTGCCACACCCCCTCTACTGTAACGGAGTCTGCCGTGTGCTCCCCAGTCATCTTGTTAGCGCTAAATAAACCCTGTTTACCCATCTCTATGGCTCACTCGCCTGCTTCTCTGTTCACCCACACGCCGAACACAACAGAATGACAGATCTCCAAGACAACTCATCCCAGCAAGCCGAGAGCCAGCGGATTGGCTTGCTGCAAGAGGTGATATACTGGCTAAATCAACCGGAGGTCCAGGAGGACCCCATAGTCCAGGATTTAGCCAGCCGGAGTGGGAACCTCCTAAGTGAGTCAACCCCGCCTGGAAATGTGTACCCCATGGAGGAAGTACGCGAAAATCTCCAGCAGCTGGTGCAGTGGAGAGCCCAGTCAGTCACACTGTTCTGTGCTGGGGCTGCTGTACCGCCTCCTATCCCTACAGAGACGGCTCAGTCTCCTTCCACTGCCGCAACCCGGAGAAAAAAGAGGAGAAAGGCAAAAGAGAAGCCAGCGGAAGCCGCGACAATTGTTTTGGGGGCTTTTCTCTCATCTCCGCTTTTCTTCCTGCCAAATTGCCTTGTTGGGCAGCTTGCCCCTTCCAGGGAATGTGCCTGGCTCTAATAGCGGCCAGGGCTGTCTGGGATGCTATTCCTCAGACCCCAGGGGTTTTAAAGGGACAACGCCTGCTTTTTTAGCCCTGACCCTGGCAGCAATTGTTGATGTGCCTGACGCACCTGTCCTGCCCATCCCGTCTGACTCGCCGACATCACCTGTCCTGCCCATCCTGCTTATTCTGGTGGCCGCTGTACCACCCAGTGAGGTTCTTGCTGTGGCGCCCCTTGCTGGCCACACGCCTGAGGTTCCCGCTACATCGCCCGAGGTTCCTGCTGCGTCACTTGAGGTTCCTGCTGTATCACCCGAGGTCCTGCCTCCGGCCACTGCCCCGGCTACACCTGCAGCTGCTCTGGTCCCTGCTGAAACTCTGCCCGCATCTGACGCTCCACCTATGGCTCCACCTGCTGCTCCGCCTGAGGTCCCGGCACCGCCTGCAGCTCCGCCCATGCTGGAAGTCTCGTCTACACCCGCGGCCCCTGCTACGGCTCTGCCCGAGGCCCAGGCTCCTGCTGTGGTTCTACCTCTGCCTGCAGCTACACCCGGGGCTCCTCTGCTTGCCGCCATGCCTGAGGCCCCGGCTACACCTCCTGCTCCGCCCGAGGCCCCGGTCGCACCTCCTGCTCCACCCCAGGCCCTGGCTCCAGGAGCAGTATCAGCAGCTGCAGCAGGACTCCCCGGGGCCCCAGCTCAGCCTGACCTGCCTGTTCCTGTCCTGCCTGTTCCAGGCCCGCCTGATCTGCTAGTCCCAGGGGCCGGGGCGCTACTCAGTGAGGTTCCACACCCTCCAACACTGCCCTCCGAGGTCCCTGCTGCGCCCCCACCTACTGCTACCTCACCCGCTGTATCTTCACGCACGGCTATGCCTTCGCCTGCCACTGCTTCGCCTGCAGCGCCTTCACTTGCTACTGCTTCGCCCACAGTGCCTCTGCCTGCCGCGGCTATGCCCGAGGCTGCTGCTATGCCTAAGGCTCTGGCGCCTCATCCATCCGCTGCTACGCACAAGGCTCCAGTGCCGCCTTTGCCCACTGTAGCGTCCGCTGCCCCGGCTCTTAGGCCTTCGCCTCCAGCTATGCCTGAGGCTTCTAGGCCTCCGCTGCCTGCTCTGCCCATCTCAGCTCCGCCTCCTGGTTTAGCAGAGGTCCAGGCTCCTCCTCTAGCTCCAAGGGGGGTCCGGGTTGCACCTCCGTCTTCTGCTTCACCCGTCTCCGCACCTTCCATACCCGAAGTCCCAGTCTCCGAGGAGATCCCAGACTGTGGGATCATCACAGCAGGGTCAACCCTGGCCTAAGTCCCACCTTTCAGTGTCCCGTATAGGGACGGGACATAGGCGCTGGGGCCGGGTTCCTCCCTTGCTGCCTCCTGGTTCGCCCTCACTCTCCCCAGCTGAAGTTCTGGGGCTGCCTGCGGGTCCTCTGACTCCAGTTGGGCTGTTGCCTGTGGGTCCCCCTCCAAGGGCTCGTCGGTCGCCTTTAGTCCTGCTTCCACCACCTTGTTGGGCGCCTGTGGGTGCCCCCCCTCGGGAGCTCGTCATCTGCCGGTGGTCCGTCCTTCGATCCCTCATCGACCGCCTCTGAGTTCCCCTGCCTCGGCTCCTCAGTTGACTGTGCCTGCCTCCTCACACCTTGCGAGGTCCCCGTCAGCTCCGGCCTCCCGGTCGTCTGCGACCCCTCTGGCTGCCACCTCTTGCCCACCGGGGTTCCCATGGGTTCGCCATTGTTTTCCACCCTCTCATTTTATTCCTCCTGTCTCTACTTCTCATCCCTCTGTGTCTCCTCCATTCCCTCCTTGTCCTTCTGTTCTTCAGTTCTCTGTTCCCCCTTTGTCTCCTTTTCTGGTTTGTCTGTCTGCATTTCCTGTCCTTTGTCGTATTCTGTCTTGGATTCTGCTCCTGTGCCTGTTCTGGCTTCGGTTTTATTCCCTGTGTCCCGTTGATGTTTTTTGCTCTTGTTTTTCAGGTTCTGTTTTCCCGGTCTCCGTCACCTCCCCTGAGGCATGCCTGGAGTGTGCGCCTTTGGGGGTGGGTTCTGTCATGACCTGTTCATATGATCCTCATGTGTGCCACGCCCCCTCATTTCCTACACGTGTTACCCCAATTGTCATCACCTATTGCCTGTTATTTTCTGCTTGTCTTGTGTATTTAGTCCGTGTCTGAGTCAGAATTCCCCAGATCTGTCATTGTCGTGGTGTAACGTAGTTTCTCGTGTTCTCCCCAGTCATCCTGTTAGCCCTAAAGAAACCCTGTTTACCCGTCTTTACGGCTCACTCGGCCTGCTTCCCTGTTCACCCGCATGCTGAACAGAACACCAATCAATTGTAGTGACACCAAAATTACTATATACATTTGCAATCTTATTATGGTAGGACTACACTACTTAGTTTGGGGAAATGTGCCTGCATCTATTTTTAAAGAATTTTTATCGGTAATAAAATTCAATAACTTTCTTACTATAAACTGTAGTTCCACCAAAATCGCTACACACCTCTACAGTCTCATCATGGTCATACTACACCCCTTAGTTTGGGGAAATGTGTCTGTGTCTATTTTTAAAGAATTTTTATTTGCAATAAAATTCAATAACTTTCTTACTATAAACTGTAGTTCCGCGAAAATCACTACACACCTCTACAGTCTCATCATGGTCATACTACACCCCTTAGTTTGGGGAATTGTGTCTGTGTCTATTTTTAAAGGGATTTTTTTTGGCAATAAAATTCTTTAAAAATAGATACAGGTACATTTCCCCAAACTAAGTGCTGTAGTATGACCATGATGAGACTGTAGAGGTGTGTAGTGATTTTGGTTGAACTACAGTTTATAGTAAGAAAGTTATTGAATTTTATTGCCAATAAAAATTCTTTTAAAATAGACACAGGCACATTTCCCCAAACTAAATGGTGTAGTATGACCATAATGAGACTGTAGAAGTGTGTAGTGATTTTGGTGGTAGTACAGTTGACAGGAGCAAAATTATTGAATGTTATTATTCCTAATAAAAAACTTTAAAAATAGAGTAAGGTACATTTCGCCAAACTAAGGTGTGTAGTATGACCATGATAACATTCCAGAAGCCTTTGGTGATTTTGGTGGCTCTTTACCCTTTGGAAGTTAAGTTATTGACATTATCTGTTTTCGTTTTGCACCTTGCAGACGATCCCTAAGCTCTCCTCTGACAGCGGACTGCTCATAGGGAGCAATGTTATCCGTATATCTTTAAATACATATTGTTCGGACGAAAATCCGGTTGTAGCTCATTGTCTACCTTACGACTGTTAAATAGACCCGTACACTGTGTTGTAAGAACGTTTTGTTTAAGATTTATTGAGCCGCGAAGTTCGAATCTGACAATGTCTTTCCAACTTTACCGAACTTCATGGTTAACGATGCCAACTTATACGATATGGAAAGCGGGAATATAGTCGTTGAACCCTTGGAAAAAATGCTTACCTGTTCGCATATTTGACACACCCCGCCTTATAAGTGTATACAGATTTTAAAATCAGTTTGAAAAAAATTGAATTTTATTTGGATTTTTTGTCATTTTACAGCCCGTAGCATTATCTTGGCTTAATATTAACTTGTACTGTAAAGTATAAAAAACTATACTTTTACGACTACTATTAACCTAAATCCGCCCTCGGTTCCAGATTAAATTTTGCAGTTGGTTCCAGGGAGCTGAAACGCTCGGGAAATATTTTTCTCAGTAAGAGGTAGAACAACAGCAGCACACTGTCAATAGAATAAAATCGTGTATAGAACTGAAATCGACAAAACAAAACTAGCAATTAAGTTGTAATTGCGCTACTAAGGTACTAAATTTATTTTTAAGACATTTTACGGCGTTATTAGTATAACTGGGACATAAAAAGAATAGTTTAACGAAAAATCTACTTTTTGCAATAATTATCTCCATACTGTTCAAAGAAATTGAATTAATAATTATAGGCAAACATCTTTGTAAGAAACGGTTACAAAGTGGTGCAAGAACGTGCATGCTCTTCAGTAATCAGTGGTTTGTATTTTAGGCTAAATGAATTGCTTTCTGTTAAAACGGTGTCACCCAAGAACGTATACTTACTCCAAATAAACAACGCATTTGACATATTTCAGGCTCCCCTTTCTTTTAATAAAAGTATAAAATAAATATAATTTCGCAAAAAAGACTGGTCCATCTAAGCATATACATACAGTACATGGATTCATAAATACATGCATATATACCAACATACACATATACATACATGTATATGCGCATGTTTGCTAATAGTTAATCAAATCAGTCTGATTTTAAATAAACAAAAAGCAGATGTTAAAAACGACAGTCTGTTAGTAGGTGGGCTACATTGTTGTATTGGGTAAATTTCATGTTAAATGTTTATTTGCTTGAAGGGGTAACACGTGTAATTCTGTGTCAGATAACCGGGCAAGCAATGATTCCGATGTGGCGCAGAGACCATTCAATTTCAGCTTCGATAATTCATTTTGAGCTTCGATTTCATTTGCGTATCATAAAGATTATGCATGATATTTCCATGTTTACCTATATTTACATTCTACTTAATCATTTTTATAACCCGGCCAGTGAAAGATAATATTCAATGCAATGCTTTCATTGATATTAATGAGGCATCATTCAAATTAGATAAACAACATAGACAATGTTAATGAAGATATAGCTGATGCCAGCAAAGAAACGAGACTTGCTGAAGTTGATGGAATTATTAGAATAAATGTTAAGTGACTTAATTTAAAAAGCCTAAGATTTTATACAATATGAAAGCATTATTAGGACAATAAAACCATAAAATACCACGATAAAGGCGGATATTTAAAATAATTTGATCAGGTAGCAATGGCAAATATTTCTCTCAAGGTCGTCTCAGTAATGACTGTTCTAGAGGGAGCGAGTGCTGGCATGAGCCTTAGATGCAGACATGTCCAGACCTAAAAGAGCCTTTGGCAGCCACTCTAAACCACTCTAAACCACTCTAAACCAGCTTGTAAGGAAGTGACATATGTGGTTTATAGTGAACTTGTAGTTAGGAACTACAGTGACTCACCAGTCTGTATGTTTGACATGACCACAGTCCATAAGAGGACCATCTCATTATGAGTCAATATCCAAAGTAACTTCTTATACAGCCATTCCAGATCATACAAAATGTTACAAGTATTTTGCTACTCGGAACCAAGAGTAATTTACATAATATGGGCTTTACAAATATGTTAATGATGTATGAATTATGCCTTCAGAACAAAAAAATAAAGGATACAACATGGAAAATGCCTCTGTTCAAGAACTTCCCCCTTGTATCAATAAAATCTTTGTTAACCTTAATCCTTATTTCTTAGCAAGAATACGAGAATAGAGATATGAGACACCTGTTATTTGCATTCCACACAATAAAATTATCCAGCTATTGAAACAATGTAATTATTGTACAATTATTATTATGTGACCTGAATAATTAATGGATAATGCAAAAGTAATCCACACTACAAATCTCTCTCTCTCTCTCTCTCTCTCTCTCACACACACACACACACACACACACATTAACACAAGAAAAACATCCATCCAAGAATCTTGAATCTTGAATCATCTGTTGTCTAACTGCTTATCCAGGTAGCCAGGTC
>JABFEB020000085.1:1388503-1402829 GCA_019775895.2 Stomatorhinus ivindoensis | reverse complement strand
CCCCAACCAAGTGGACAATGCAGCCTCAGCTACTGTTAGATTAGCTCTGCTAGTACTGCGAGGCGTATAGAGTGTAAGTTTACGGTAATGGGCGTGGAAAGAAACAGGGGCACCGGGAGACTTTTTAAAATGTTTATTTGATTATTCTCATCCTTAGATGTGCAGCCAGAACTGATCTCCTCTCGACACCAACAGCACAGGCTGGAGAAGATCAGTGATTAGCAGATGACTTGGTGACCATTTCAGGTTCAGGGGGAATATTATGCTCTTGGGTTTTAGTTACTATGAAACCTGCCATAATTACAATGGTCACGTGATGCTGCATTATACCATGCATTGAGGGTCTGCCTATGGTAAACTGCACTGAGCTGAGACGCACTCAATGCAGGCCCATTAAGATTCCAGAACAAACAAAACCAAGTGTGACTGAGCAACGAGTATGAAAATTAAACTTAGGAAAAACTGGATTAAACGGGTCTGCATTTTGTGGTGAACCCAAGGAGCTTCACGGCTGGCCCAAGCCCAAAACATTCACATCGCGTCAAGGGAGCAGGAATGTCCACTCGTTAGAATGGCCGGAATTTTATAGCCACGTAGCATGTGGTTGCATGGCCTCAACTTCCCGTGGACATGTTTCCAATCAAAGCCACGAATCTGACACACAGACACATCCTCACACCTCTATGCTCAATTATCCAAAGTGATGTTTGACCTGCTGTCTCGGGGACCGTTAGTCTGGCGGGGACCGTCCCTGGTAAAGAGCCTGGAAGGAGGAAAAACATGGACCGTATGGAGGTCCCCAAGGACCAGGCTGAGGAACACGGACCTAATGGAGACGTCTAATGCCCTTTCCAGTCCTGTTAGCTACAATCTATTGGCCATTTAATTCCACAATAATTCTTATATTTTTGTTTTGTTTTTTTCTGCTGTTTTTTTTTTTTTTTACCCTGTTTTAAGAGTGAATGGGAGAAGATATAATGGTCACCACTTGTGTCTCTGTGTTTCTTTAAGTACCACTGATGTCAGCTACTCACCACTGACCAGTACAAAGAAGCCATTTGGTGCTGCCCATCTCAGTAGACAGGAAGTGGCAGATTATGGTCATCTGCAAACCAGCCTGAAAGTGTTACACCAACCTACCCACTCATATATGGATGGACATATATATACACACATATACGAATATATATGCATGTGTATGTGCGTGTGTGAATGTGTGTGTGTGTGTATATATATATATTTTCCGAATTTTTAAAAATGCGATATATTCACATTAAATTAAAGCTTTAGGTGTATTGAGAGCATGGTTGCGATCAGGGATTGTCAACTGTGTACACAAACAATCCAAGACTCTTCTATGTTCCTGGAATGAAAAGAAAAACTGTGTAGGCTACCTATGAAATGCCACCTTCAGGGTAAACACTGCGTTTCCATCACGACGACCGTCAGAGTTTGCCACGGCGTTCACCTCTATTCTAATTTTTATAAATGAATCAGATCTGTATCTGCTATGTGGGGCCTTTCCGAAAAAACTCCACTTCTGATATGCAACTATATTTTTTCTTAATTCCTCATCTGGGTTAGGATGCCGACTTGTGGAGATCTGTTTGATTGTATAATAAAAGTACCGCCTTCCTTGGTTCGATATTCAGTAATTCTGCAGCACCAGCCCTAACCCACCAAAGTTTCACTACACAGAATCCCAAGAACTTGGACTACAAATGGAGAACATCCAGAGGTTCGGGGTCTGCCATTTTCAGAGGAACTGAATGGGGAACCGCGAACGGCAAAAAGAGCAAGGAACCTAAATGGCTACAGTAAGACAAGTCACGTGTTAAGAATTCCTTTTCTGAACAACCGCAACTGAAAATAAAACTCAGTCGCTTAACCATAATTTGGATTACATGGCCAAAACATTACAGCTGTTGATTGTTTATTGTCATTTTCTGACACTGACATTTGCTAAACATAGATTGTGAAAAATTGTTTAGTTAAGTGACTTGAAACCATGTAAGAATTTGAGTTGCGGTTGGAAAGTATTAAGCCTGAAATAACAGTAGATAGGCATGTCTCTGGTATGATGAATAAATGGTTCAACATAAATAGTGGCTCAGATTATTCCAGATGTGTAAGTGGCAGGAGGAAGGCGATGTTCCTGTGTGTTTGGGACATACAGGAATGTTCAGGCTTTGGCCTCAGTGCTCTTTCAAGCTGTAACAGGCTCCCGAATTGCCTTCATTCTGCACCGTCAGACAGGCCTGGGCGACTGTTCCATGCGGCGCTGCCAGATCCCAGCTCCACCATGTCACACCATTTTTTAAAGATTAGGTCCAATGAAAGGTACAATAGAACACGTCCTTTTTTCTGTTTGAGACGTTCATTTTTGTGCGCGCCGGTGGATGTAGCAATTGTATTTTTGATTATTCATGGTACTTGAACATGAAACTTTCCTCGTTTTTTATTTTTACATTTTAATGATTGCGCGCCAGTAAAAATAGCTCCACAGGGCGGATTTGGCCCACGGGCCAGATTTTGCCCAGGTCTGCCTTAAGGAGTCATTTAAGAACAATTTTTGAGATTTGTCTAAACATCAGGAACACTTTCTCATTCCCTTTCCGTCCCCCACCGGCTGAGGTCTCTTTTATGTGATTTTAACTTCTTGCCTCACTATACTGCTTCTATCCATTATATATTGTCCAGGTACCACTATCAACAATGAAAGCATAATATTGTTAGCTTTCAATACAATGTTCGAAAATAAATATGTCTCGTGACACGGACAGCATGCACTGCAGTGTGTTTTCAGAATAATTATTTTAAAAATAACACTATTTTCAGGACATCGCTTTTGGCATTGAATTACGTGAATGATTTATCATTTCTAAACACATATATGTTTGTATAATATAGTCTGTTTTTTGTAAATTTACATTTTCACTAAAATACCGTGTTTTACACATAACATGTCTGTCGATCTCTAAATATAGCGCCGTCGTTTTGGATAAAAAACTATGTAAAAATGCAAAACTGAAGAAAGGAAATCCACGTTTAACGCTACCATAGGTTTTTGGAAATGTGTGCTGACATTCATCGGCACTGCCCTCTAGAGGATGCGGTGGTGTCTGTCTCTCCAATTCGCTTTACTTTAGCAAAGTCGTAACTGAACTAGTTTGCGATTTGATTTAAATCACTTTTCGTATGAACTCACAATTTGGACGAAGAATGAATCACAGAAAGGCGTAATTGTACAGTCTCTCACTTGCATCCCTAAAATATCTGAACCTGATTTAATGTGTTACATTTAATGAATAGTTTGAATGGAAAATGCTGATATTTTCCAGGTTGTGAATTATTCCTTTTTATTCGATACTCTTTTCGAATAAAGGACACTTGTATTAGTAGCTGCTTTCCAGAGCCACTTACTCTTGTTCGAGAGGTGATTTTAGTTTTTGAATGAAGGTGTTTATACACCTTTCCGAGTAACGACATCTTACAGGACTCGCCTCCGAAGTTAATCGTGTAACTTATAAGACAAACTGCGCCGAAGCACTACTCCTCTACCGCCGTTTCTATGGTATCCACTCCATTTTTTACTGGAGCTGTATGCTGGACAAATTATATGCGGAGGTGGATGGATCCAACCCCATCCCGCTGCTAATAATGCTGCAGAGCACAATATTATACTTTTTAAATACTTAATAAATATATTTTATATCTAGACAGTTGACACATGTAGAGCTACTCTGTTGGTTTTCTACAACAGACTTAATTATTTCTTTGGGGTAAACAAATAAGATATAACTGTACTGAATAAGTTAATTTGAGAAACCGGTTACTCTGCATGTTGAAAAAGTCCCGTCGTGGCGGGTTATGTTGCTTGTGCCCGATAGGGCTCAATAGAAGCTATTTCAGGTCACCATGATTTTCCAGCAAAATATGCCAGTTTTTGTTTCATTCTCACACATAGATTATTTGATTATTACGTGGGATACGTTTCCTGTTGCAGTGCATATCTTTTCCTCTCGATTTATGTTGTGCTAAAAGAACAAGAACAAAGAACACTCACTCTTCAAGCTCTACTCTGTTTTAAAGCAAAGGACAGCTTAGATGACCGCAGGTAGTTACCCGTTTATGGACAACCTGATGTCGTAAGAGGTCTGGTTTTCACTCTCGGCAGTTTTTCTTTACAGCAATCATTTCCTAAAGGTCCAGGACAATGGAGCACGTTCCGTTCTGAGCAGCAGGCTACTAAGGGAGAGATGTGTGTAGGTCTATTAACAGCACTTGATATTTAATGGGGCAACCGCTTCGTTTTTGCAGTCAACTATTTGGGGGGGGGGGGGCTGTAGCGCTACATAAAATCTATACACGCATTTTCATGCATTTTTATGCATGAATGATTTAGTAGTTACCCATTGGGAAATTATTGTATCCATGAGCGGAGCAGAGTTTTTTGCATAAAATAACTAACTACATTTTTAATAATATCGAACTTAACCATTCCCACTTTGGTACAAAAGGGTCTAGAACAGAGTGGACACAGAGGAACATCTGAACTGAGCCATCACCTCAGACCTGAGTATCACACGAGTTAATTCTCACCTGCCTTTTTTCCTCTACTGTTCTTTGCGGTTTGAATACTAGCCAAAGCCCCAATACAATAATGGCAAAACTGGAACATAAACCGTGCAAGCGATGAGCAGGAATTTTTGAAAACGTATTACCAATCGTCTTTTCATCAGCTGGCCAGCCGCCAAGGTAGATGAGGACGAAGCGTCCCACAGATTGATAGGTGCAACTGGAGAGAGTGTCGAGGAGCAAAAAGGGACCGGTAGACTGCGGAAAAGGTACGGGAAAGGCACGGTCTCCTGGGACCTGACGATATGACTGAAAAGAGCAGGCAGAATGGGGGAGACAGTGGAAGGAATTTTTAGCACAGACTTTCCAACTCAGGAACTGTATTTACCTTAAAGAGGGTCTTCTCTTCAGGCCCCACTCCCGTCGGGGGGGGGGGTCGAGTCGTGAAGGTGCTGACCGCTAGGGGAGAAGGAGGAGCTGCAGAAGAACACAAGAGGGAAAAGAGGTTAAAAGGCTCTTTGCAGATGTCCCAGTGAGTAATAAATCACTCCATGGACCTGAGGGTACTGAAATATTTTTGACTAAAAATCTATCGCCCATCCCGGGAACTTGGGAGTGAATAAAGCATAAGCCAATAATCTTTGGCGGGAAACGTCTAAGTCACCACTTCCCACATAGGCGTAAAACTGCACACAAATAGGAATTTCTGAATATTTAAATCTAACAAACATACATAGCATGAATTAAATTATATTATATTATATTATTATAATGCATGGGCAAAAACGGTCACTTCGCAGCAAGCTTTGAAAGGGGAGAACAGGCTATGACTGGACAAAAAGGCGCTCTCACGTGTGGGCCATATACCTAGACTATAAATTTGCCATGAACATCACAACAGAGGACATCTTGTGTAAAAATACAGGTGTTCGTTTTACGGAGCATCTTTAAAAAGAGACGCTTTACAGCTTCATATGAGCAGCTGAATGGTGGGCGAAGTCAATCTTACACGTTCAGAAACCAGAGTTTGCCAAAGACATTTAAAAAATGTGGCTGCACATAAAAAAACAAAAACAAATCTGCACCAAAGCTACACCACAGCCCACGTAAAGTAAACTGAATTAAAGCACAGCCGATGGAAAGTACTTATCAATAAACAGAATACAGTTCAGGCGAAACAGCTTTTTGTACTTGAAAGAGAAGAAACGGTGCACATCAACATAATTTGTTTTTTGAGTTCTACATGAATCAACTCATTAAACGGTTCCTAAACCTTTTATTGTTGTTGTGCTACGAGAAAGAGAAAAAAACTGTTTGATTTATTTTGAAGGGCTCTTGTTTTAAGGCTCGTCCTTAATCCTGGCGCTGTGAATATCGAGAATGAGAATGAAATCCAGACACATTTTTACGAGGATCACATTAAAGCCCAACATGGCGGAGTCACCCGACCATTCTGCTTCATTCGTTTATTTTGGGAATTTCGAGGCGAGTCGTCTGTTGTTAATGACAATTGGTCCAATTTGGGGTACTAAAAAAACAACAGATGGATGCATTTAAGAAGAAACTCCTTGCTCTCTTTTGTTATGGAGTTGTTTTTTTTCATATAAATGTCTTAAATAGCAAAAGTTCAAACATTCGAGTTTTAAAAGATCCTGTCAGTAATGGTAAATGTGAACGCAACAATGTTGCTATGACTAGTTTCTCCATGATTCCTTTAACAAACAACCCCTTGATTAGTTGTTTGACCCACTGTGAAACATTCCTGTATTACCTTAAGAAAACATAGGATTTGTAGGTGAGGAATCCCAGTTACAGCACCCCCTAGCAGTCACAAGGGGCATTGCAGTAACTTTCTTTTCTGTTTTCAGCTGCTGTTCAAAGACCTACCTCCTCGATCAAACTGCCCCACCCACCCAGCTGTTGACCAGTCCTATCCCCTACCCATTCATAAAATCCCCAGCAGCCACCAGCCATTTAGATTATCGTTTGAGCTTAGAATACACTCAAAGGGAGGTGCTTAATATATTTAATTTAAAAATAAATAATTAAATATTATTAATATATAAATTAAAGACAGAATTGACTCAAATAAGAACACAAAAAGGACAGTTCTTATTTTGTCAGTAGTAGAATGTATGCTCTACTTCCATTTATTTATTTAACAGATGCTTTTGCCCATAGCAACGTACCTTTCAGAAAACAGTCAGCTGGTATCTGGAGCAAATAGGATTAATGATCTTGCCTAAGGGGCCAACATTGAAAACAACCAGAGAATCTGAAACGTCCGATCATGGGCACAGATCCTCAAACCCCGCAGTCGGTCCCTTGATGCATTTTCTGAATAATCATCTGTACAAAGGCATTGTAAACACACACACCCATTTTCCAAAGAACCCAAACCGTTCTATTTCGCTGTCTGCACAGAATGCAGGTCTATCTCTTTTAGTTATCTAACATCCTGCCTGCATTAAGTTTAAATGGATCCTCCCTTTGTAACAGCGTAATATACTAGCAGAATGATATATTTTTAGCAAAAAATACAGTGACATTATATTGTAAAATTTGTTACAAAGTGTTCCAATTATTTTAAATTGTCAGAAATCCTAAAGTATCATTTTGTACTTCCAATGCCTGATACTTAAGGATAGGATTTAGTGGATACTTCGGGAGTCCAAGCACGCATTGCTTATTGTGGCCTGCAGGTGGCAGCACACTCCCCAGGAGTTTCATTGTAAACTATGGGGTGTCTACACACTTGCTTTATTTTCACTCACTGCTCATTGTCTGATCTGATTATTCTTGACTATGATGACATCTCACTCTATACAGTGTCTTATTCATCCTGTAAAATACACGTGTTGCAATGTATACAGATTCACACACATACTGTACATCTACCTCCGCACACACATGCAGGAACACATTTATATGTAAAACTATATATATATATATATATATATATATATATATATACACACTACACACACACTCAGCTTGATTTTCGGATGCAGTTATACAGGCAGTGGGTGGCTATAAGCAGTTATAACATGACTGCACCTGCATACAGCTTGGATGGTTCAAACAGTTGCATGAATATTATCACACTATGCTTTGACGATTATAAGCAATGCTAAAGTAAAGGTAGCTGCACAGCCTAGGATGATTATAAAAGATTACAATATAAATTTTGTTTCACTGTTTGAAAGATTATAGCTGGTTATAATGTGAATATAATTATTAATTGTGATATAATGATTATTATCATTTAATGAACGTAGTAGATCTGTAAATGTGCACACGGTCTCTTGTGCTCAATGTTGACAGATCCACTTGGGGTTAAATCATTCAAAGGACAATCTTTGGCAGGGAATCAAAGGTGAAGTTGCAATTAAAATTAATTAAGAAGCCCTAATGGACACCCGTTAAAAGCAGAGTCGCAGCTCGGACAGTGGGGGGGCATTCATCAGGCAGAGCGGGGAATCCTCCTCACGTCTCATCACGCGTCTGTCCGCCCCCGACTCTGCAGACCCACAAACACGACAAGGAAAACAGCAGCATGAAGAGGAACAGAGACAGGGGCAGTTTGCGGCTCAGCAGATTACGACTCTGCGCTGGTGTTTGAATGCAGGGGTGTAGGAACTGGGGGAGATGGAGGGAGGAATGTTTGCCCCCAAATATTTAATATTGCTTCAGTTGTTTCTCCAATAAATAAACTTTTCCCTTTATGTCACTAAGTTCTATCCCCCGTCCAATATCAGACCGCCTCCTATATCTCTATTTGGCAGGTTGCTGGTTCAAATCCCGTGGTTGACAGAATGATGTCACCGTCAGGCCCCTGAGAAAGGCCTTTAACTCCAACAGCTCCAAGGACTGTCTGACCCTGCTAAATCAAAAATCCATGTTGCTCTGCAATGAATACAACATACATAGTAATCAGAGCTGCTCGCAGACTGACAGCACGCTCCTGTTCAGCGATCTGTAATGTGTCTAGAAGCTAACTGACCCTTTCTGTGAGGTCCTCCGCAGAATTAAGCTTCACTGTACCTGATTTGATGTTCATTCTGAGCAAAGGTTTTATTTTATAATTTTTTTTGGAGCCTAGCAGCTGAGCACCACAAGTTTTAAATACCAATCAAGCCATTAAAATGAAAGAAAACTCGAATATTGTTCTGTCAAATAAAATCAATTGGATATAGTGGGTATGTATCCAAAAGAAGAGTTAAAAACTGTTAGCATTGTTGTTTGAAGCATTTGCATGGTATTGTGCATGATGCACGATGAGTTAGTTAAATTATTATTATTATTATCCTTTTTTTTTCTTTTTTTGCCAGGAGTCCCTGAAGCATGATTGTCAGAACCATAGGAAACATTCTAATCTTAATGGGGTAATTAATGAGTCCAACTGTCTACAGAGTTAGATTATGCTGTTTGTCTATGAAGCGTGCAGATGGTGGTACCTCTCAAACCTGGCCTCAGAAGTTGGCACCATCTGCAAGCGCTCATAGCCCATGCCATCCTGAACGCCTTTCAAAATGCGACACTTTCGGTGGTTGACGACAGCAGGCAGGCTGGAACACCTCACGGTCCAGCATGCAGCCACTGTGCCGAAAGATCTTGTGTTTTTGCCTCTCATTTTTGGACATGAAAACATAATACGTGTGAAGTTAAAAAGATAAGCTGGTTTCCACCTCAGGTATCAGTGAATAATTAAACTGGTTTTGTTCACGGCGCTGGAAATTCCCCATTTGGGAAAGAACGAGCAATCAGGATGGCTACTCTATTAGTTCCATCTTTGTTATTTAGCTGCAGATCGCCTTAAGAAGCAAAGATCAAGACAAGCAAGTAAAGCCCATTAAACTCCCCCTTCCCATTTTTAACTGTATGTGTTGGCAAAATTTAACCTAATTCTAGCTAAAATTTAATTTGTGGAATACCAGAAACATAATTCCACTTACAGGGAGGATGCAGTGTTCGTCTTGTCGCTGGTCCCCAGCCAGGCCCTGTCTGTACCTCGGAGCTCTGTCGGGCTGTAAAGCAGCTCCTCTCTGCCCCCGGAGGATTTCATGTGCATAGCTCACTTTTCATCTTTATTGTGTACCCAAAAGGATTATATGTAGTCACACGGCCAGTTTTTAGTTAACACCCTCTGTCCCTAAAATTTGCATTGAGGGTGGTTAATCTAGAAGCTTCCTTACCATCACTGGTTTTATCACTCTCAGGAATGATTCTATCTGCATCACATACCCTTTAGATAGACTTAGTGGATCTTTAGTGATCTGTCTCGTGATGCATATTTGAAATGTTTTGGACTGACCTTCTGCACACCTACAGACAGGCACCTCTCCATTACTCTGCTCTCTAGTCTGAAACAGCCTCGCCTCTCCTCTGCTCTCCTCTTCTCTCCTCTGCTCTCCTGTCCTCTCCTCTCATCTGCTCTCCTATCCTCTGCTCATCTCTTCTCTCCTCTGCTCTCCTCTCCTCTGCTCTCATCTGCTCTCCTCTCCTCTGCTCTCCTGTCCTCTCCTCTGCTCTCCTCTTCTCTCCTCTGCTCTCCTCTCTGCTCTCCTCTTTTCTCCTCTCCTCTTTTCTCCTCTTATCTGCTCTCCTCTCCTCTGCTCTCCTGTCCTCTCCTCTGCTCTCCTCTCCTCTCCTCTGCTCTCCTCTCCTCTTTTCTCCTCTTATCTGCTTTCCTCTCCTCTGCTCTCCTGTCCTCTCCTCTCCTCTGCTCTCCTCTTTTCTCCTATTATCTGCTCTCCTCTCCTCTGCTCTCCTGTCCTCTCCTCTCCTCTCATCTGCTCTCCTCTCCTCTGTTCTCCTCTTAGAGGCCCCCTCTGTCCAGCAGACACAGACATGCAAACTGCAATGGAAACGATGTCTAGAAACCTTCTTAATTCCCTTTTTCCCCATTTCAGCCAGGAATAAAGTGCATGTCTGCATTACTTCATATCACAATTTACTGCCTGCTCTGCTCTCTTTCAATCGCTGGCCTTTTTTTGGCTCTTAATCCCACCTCATTTGAATTTTCACTTCACGTTGTGTACGTATTCATTAAAGTTGTGTTTGCCCACACGCCTATTCCCATCTGGTTCAAACTCACTTATATGGTGGTTGCCGAATCTTTGTTAAGTGCTACGGGGAAATTGTTGGAAAAGAAACTATCACAATAAATTTAATTAAATTCTCTGGTGACTCCACAAGTGAACCTAAACTTTATTTTCTTTTGCACATCTTGGCTTCCAGTTCAGTAAACCTTAGGCAGTCTGCAGTGTTTCCCAGTTTATGCCTGGAGTCTGTCCAGATGTATGCTCTTCATACAGATTCGATGAACCAGAGGCCACACCCACCTGATACAGCCAATGATGTAGCAAAATCAGCTCGCTGTAACAGAGTTCATTACCCCAGTTCAGCTGTCAGAAACCCTGCAGAAACCAGTTTTAAATCCTGCAGGAATTCTGTTGGCCAAGGCCACGGAGAAGCATTCCAAATAAGATTATTACCTAAAGGGCAAAACTAACAGAATACTGAAAGGCAGAAGGAAAGCATGTGTTATTTTCGGGGGAAAAGGTCATAAGATCTCAGTTGAAATTTCAACCAAATACAAATTGAATTCAACAATATATTAAATAAGAAAAATTGCACATAGAATCTCTGTTGATTAGCTCTGTTTGAAAAGCTGGTTTATTACTCTAAATATGGTGTACAACACGGTAAGAACAGATATCGCACCTTCCAAGCACATCAAGTGTGTAATGTTTAAGTGCAATGCCTGAAATTTATCAAAAATTATGAGCTAACAAGGTAATTAAGTAATTAGGTTAGAGAAAATACCTGAATTTACACAGCTCGCCAGGACCTAAAACAAATTTACGGACGGCTGACAATCCTCAGTTGACAGAAAGACATAAGACTGCAATATTTAACCAAACTGTCAGAGAATGTTCCAGCCTTAACGATCTGGTTATTCATGATCACAGCCTGTTCCAGCTATTCCAGACCGTCCAGAGACTAAAGCACCTTGATTTATGACAAATGGGTAAGACCTAAGATATTCAGTTTTAAAACGCTTACTATCTATTTTAAATAAACAAGAAACTAGTTCGGGGTACAATTTACTGCCATTTTGCTTGTGCTTGACATGGAGGCCGTTCGCCTCAGTGATTTGTGATGTGGTTCAACTTCTGTCTGCTTATCTCTCTGCAAAACCAAAAACAATTCTTATGATAATTTTATGCAGGAAGAGAGAGATGGAGTACAGGGAACGGACGGAGCAAGAGGCATAGGATTTAATAAGAGATTAATACACAGCGGATAATTTCCCAGTATGACGTTTGCTGTTCCAGTTGCCAAGAGTCCCCCCCCCTGAAATCGGGCCAGTGCAGTTGGCCTGAGAGGCAGCCTTTAACCAAGCAGGGTGAGCTGAGGTCTATTGTCCAGTTCATTTTATCCTCTTTCAGTGATGTCCATCCTCTTCCGAGGCTCCCTTTCCCCGTCTTGCTGTCCTGTCCTCTATTTCTCTCTCTCTCAGTTCCCTCCTTTCTCTCCCCTTTCTGACACATTGCAGACTCCCCCCTGCACCAGCCCCGTGATTAAAATTCTACTGCGATGTGACTGCAGCACTTTGCAAATGGAAGGCCGGGCATAATTTTGCTAAAATGCTGCTTTTATCACCTATTTCTCCTTCATCAGCTTGCAGCGCACGATTGATGGCCGACGGCACCTCTGACAGCTCAATGTTTTTATCACCAGATTTACAGGTTTTATGCTCCTCGCTCTCTACAGCTTAAACTCTGTAAAATTGCTTATTTCTGAGATAGGAATTAAGGACAGGCAAGGTAAGGAGTGCGAGGATCCGTACAATATTTAAGTGACCGAAGGTGCGAGCGATTCAAAGGGATTTAATGCATTTCTGGCTCGTGACCGTAACCATGAGCTTTTGATTGTCAGAAGTCCAGTCTTCTGCATACCGGCACCATGCTGTGCAGTTTTTACCGTGTTTATATGTTGAGCACTTTTCAGCAACATGAAGCCTCATGCAAATGTGTCCTAGGAGAATTGCCCATCAATCGCTGTTTACAGGAAAGCTGTTCTGGAAACTTCTGTACCTCGGCATCACGGCACACGGCCTTTGCAGTTCCATAATTCTTTTATCTGTGTTCTTTTTTTAATGGCTAATTGCACAAATTTGACATGGAGGGCACCCAAGTGTTTTGTGTTTGTGTACATGGGAACAGCGACAGAAAAGTGGATGAAAGATGGTGCATGTGGGAGTAAAGGATGCAGCATATGTGTGTGTGTGTGTGTGTGTGTGCGCGTGCATGAGGGCGTGTGAGACTTTGGAGGGGAACTTCTGACAAGGGTGCCAGGAGATGACCAGAACACAGAGGTCACCTTCCTGACAGCGAGATCACACCAGCATTGTCCAGATAGCCCAAAACATCTCTGCAAAGTGGAGCATTGCGGTCAGATTGGCAGAGAAGCCAGCACAAAAAAATGCAGATGTCTCTGTTTATCCACTCCCCGATACCTTAATGAGTTCATTTAAAAGGTTGTCGGAGAAAGCAGTTACTGGTTAACTGTGTGGCTGGAGTTTATGGTCACAGGGTGTAGGTTTCAGCAAGAGCAGGATACTGGGGATAACGAGCTAGCCGGAATAACGAGCGGCCGGCTCATCCCGCGTTGCCTGGTAACCTGTCGTAAATCATTCCTAACACCCGTCATTTAGACAGCGGTGTGTCTGATTGAGGCCCATCGCCGCTGCCTATCCAGTCATTGTGCTCTCCTCTGTTTCTTCCATTGCCGGCGAGCCGCCTGCCCTCTCTTGCGCCCCGGCCCTCGTTAGCGTAAATCTCCGCTCGACGCGGAAGGAAAGCAGGAAGGGAAGGAGCAAAAGCGACGCGGGCCGGGTGCTTTAGACGGACCCTCTCTGGCTTTCCCTCCTCTCCCTTTTTTGCGGTTCTCCCAAGGCTCGTAACCAGCTGTCTATGAAGAGGGACACACCGCAACGGAGCTGAATTTAAGACCCGAGAGGTCAGGGCTCTGAGAAAGGCTACTGGCTGTGCAAAAAAAAAATAAATGAAATATATGAATTGAGGAGGCAGAAAAAAGGGGGGGGCGGGGTAGGATGAGGAACATAAACAAATAATGATAAAAAAGGAAGAACAATAAATGTGGGCAAAACTGACAACGCAGTAAATGGGGAAGGGGATTAATCTCAAGCGGGGACTGCGCCATCTGTGTGTTTGCATGCACGTCGCATTTCTCTTCCTTTAATCTCAGAAATAGCCAAGTTATTAAGGTTGATTTCTTGCATTTTCCTGCTCTGTTTTTATCCCTCCAGGCCGCACGCGTGATCCATCCATCTGTGCGGCCCCGTCCTCGGGTCCGTGGCTCCGCTCACGCCTCCCCCCCCCCCCCCCGGGCCCCGGGCGGCACGCAGATGGGCGCGGCTCTCACTGCCGCTTTCGCCGCAATCGAAGCAGGCTCTGCGGAAGGGGGCCGAGCATCCCATTAAGCTCGGCATGCGTTGTTCTCCCCCCGGCACCGGGGACTGCGGAAGCTGCGCTCTGAGCCGGTCCTCGTGTCAAACCGCGACCGGCTGAAGCACAAGGTCACCGCCGCCGCCGATAGCGATCGTCACACAGCTGGCGCCACAGGACGTGTCTTTTTTTCGCTCTTGGTGCCACCGACAATTTCCTGTGTTGGAGCCATATTCCCCTGTCCCCAGAATTCCACTACCCATGATGGCATT
>JABFEB020000085.1:1377064-1388195 GCA_019775895.2 Stomatorhinus ivindoensis | reverse complement strand
CTGCCATAGCTCAGTTCCTATTGATGTTATTGCAGATTCTGCTCCTGTCACTTTTAATGTTCACAGTCTGACCGGAGCTGCTGCAGCTATGTTGATAGATAAATACATACATACATACATACATACATACATACATACATACATACATACATACATACATACATACATGCATTGTGCATTGAGGCTGCAGTGTGGGGGTGTCTGGTTATCAGGACACAAGGACACTGATACCACTTTAGCTAAGACAGACAGACAGCTGTCGATCGAAATGTGCAATGTACGCCTGCATTTATGCATGCCACACAGCTCGTTTAAGTGCGCGAATGCAAGAGCACACATGTATGTGTGTGTGTGTGTGTGTGTGTGTGTGTGTGTGCGTGCTGAGTATTCAGCATGAGAGAGCGTCACAGAGAATCCCAGCTTTTGAGTCACAGTCTTACGTTGGGGTTGGGGAGGGGGAGCAGCTTCGGGGAGGGGAGGTGTGCCCTTGCGGTTACCATTGGGGGGGCATGGCTGCGGTGCGGGTGTGGAGGTGGATCAGATGGACGATCAAACACCAATCATTCCCCCACGGCCCATCCAGTGTAAAGCTGTCATTAATTCTGTGGAATTACATCAAATCTGGGACATTCTTTATGCGGCCTGCACCCAGGAGACAGTTATACGGCAGGCCTCGCTTCGCTAAGCAGATGGACTAGCTTGGCTGTGCATACTAAATAGCCTCATCTCTCGCTCCCAGCCTGCGGCGGCCTCCTGCACTACCTCACTCGCTCTCTCTCTCGCCCACTCTCTGTCTCTCTCTCTTTCTCTCTCCACCCCCCTTCCGCCCCCTCTCCCTTCTCGTCTCGCTTAACTCAGTCCCGTTCGGCCTCGTCCTTGCCGTCCATCCCTCTCTCATGGTCACGGCCTTCACACACCTTCACTGTCACATCCGTCGTTCATAGCACGGTCATTTGTCACTCCGCCGTGCCCGTCTGTAATCGCTGGCCCCTACGAGCTCGTTCCTAAGTGACAGGTACTCTGGTGACTAAAGTCAACCTGTGTCCATCAACCTTCTAATTCAGTTATCAGGCTCTAAATTAATCAGTGGCAAATAAACCTCTGACATCCTGGCAGCGGCAGCCGCTCCGGAGGGTGCGATCTCTCTGTAATTATTATGATGTCACGGGCGTGCGCTAAAATCCGTGCCGCAGTGCCACCTCCCCTCACATTCTCACTTCACTGTCAAACGTGTAGAGAAGCAGGACTGGAAGAACATTCTTCACCCCCACTTTCTTGGCTTTGAAGTGGTTGTCCCAAACCCCACAACAAAACCACATGGGTCTATAAATACTGCTCATGTCAAATCAACATATCTGAAGATTCCTAACAATCTTAACCAATGGTGGGGGAGGGGGGGTGACAGGTGTCACTGGTGCACAATAGCTGCAAAAGCTACATCTCCTTTAGCTACAGACAGCATAATGTTTAAGTTTAAGTTCTGGGACTTGAGTGAATCCAGAAAACCTTCAGTACAGTAAAATCTAGGCAAGATAAAAAGTTATAAAAATATAAATTAAGAAATATAATATTAAAATAAATACATTTCAATACATTAAAAAATCTGTTGAACAATAAAACATTAAAATGGAAATATTCTTCTTTACTTTTCGAGTCTGTAATGAAATGGGACACGTCTGACCCCGTTTGTGGGATTTCCTACAGAATTTGGAAAGGGGGGGAAGCTCTCTGCAGGCAAGAGCAAGAATGTGGGCAGACACATCCCAGGAGGCCGGAAGGTGCAAGAGAGGTGACACCTCCACCTTCCCCCACACTCCCAGTTCCGAAGCCATGCAGCTACGACGAGAGCCACATCAGCCACATTAACCACAGCAGCGCTGTTTTACTGCAGTCGCGCTTCTGCAGGAGCTATCAGTCAGAAGGCGAGCCGGTCTGAATTCCGAGCCACCCACCACGTCTGAGTGCGGAAGGCTCAGGATCAAAAGCCCAGGTGGCCGAGATCGCGGCTTGTAAACATCCACCCCGAGGCCCTTTCGGAGTAACGTTTCTTAGGTGACACACTGAAACGGTTTGTTCTGTCGGTGGGATAGATCTGTTGGGCCACCATGCCCCCCCCCCATGTAACAATAGCAGATATCTTTTAAAATTCCCAAACTGTGGCTGTTTGTAGTAAGAGGTATCATTGTCTTCCATTCAAAAGTATTTCTATTTTCACAGTATTAAACCCAAGAATAAACATTACTGTGTAATTCTTTTTTAATTTGCTGTCTTGGGCAAGTATTTTTTACAAATATTGCTTTCTCAGCCATGAACACATCTTTCAGGTAAATATGTCTCTGTGTTAAAAACAATCTTATCATGTGAGACACTGAAAAATAGCGGGTTCTCCAAACCACTGTTTGGATCAGTGAAAACGAAACACTTGCATGTGTTTTGCTGCAAAGTCCTCCCAGAATTTGAAAAGCTGGTCTTAACTTACGCATTGCTAGGTAAATACTGTGAAGCAGAAGCCATGACAGTCTCCACAAGCGCCAGAAAGACACCCTTTCTCCACATAGGTGATAGATGTGTGTTTAGGGGCCAGCCAGATGAACGGCAGTGACACGACTCTGTCTACAAGAGCATTAAACTTGAGAAAAGCTAAGAACATTCGATCATTTTTCAGTTTTTAACATCACCTCTGATCTGCATAAAAATAGACCAAATGATCCAGATAGTAGGCTGAACAAGCACTAAGATGTTATGGATAAATGACCAATTCTGATATGTAGAACTAACCTTTTTATGATTTCGATAACAATATATTTTCCTCAGGACAGGCCTGCCATACAGTGTTTCTGGATGCCCATGTCAGTGCTGCTTCTGCTAGTATCATTGTCACTAAAGGGATGATGTCATCATTTCTGCTCTTCCAGTTCTTCAGTATGTTTAAAAATCTGATTCATCCTAACATAGACTCCCAGATTCTCTGAGGTAATCAGTGGAGGTTCGATGGAGTTTTTCAGTTTTTTAATGTCATCTGGAGGTGTGTTTCACTGCTGCTGCTGGTAACTTCCAGTGAGAAGCAGGAATTAGCAAACCTCCACTGACAGGTGACACCAACATGGACCCCATCCACGCTTCATTAGTAATCGTCATGGCTTTCAAACCCTACCAGTACTTTCCCTGTTTCAGCTCATCCAATTTTATTCATTATCCTTTACGCTTTGATTTTGATCGTACTGAAATAGAAATCTGCTGAGTGGAGCATTTGGAAACCATAAATAGTCATTTTAATGTTGCACGTCTTCGACAAAAATTCTGCACAGTCTACAGATTCCAAAACGAAAAGACAAAATAAGGCCAAACCAAGACTAGAAGCAGGTTTGTACTCCATCCCAACAGAATGCATTTAATGTGGGAGAAGACAATGATCCTTGCTGTTCTTTATTAGCTTTTGGCTTGGAGGTCCTTGGCTTGTAAGGGGTAGGGTTGTGTGGACGTTAAGAACAGAGGAAGTTGGCTCCCCGCTAACTGATGGATAAACTGAGCTCAGGGAGGGACATGAGACCAACATTTTTCACAAGTACTCCCCGCTCTCGCGTTGATGCGAAGGAGCATTTTAATTATCTAATTAGGTTGGGCGATGCTGAGCTTGCACCATCCAAGCTAGGTCTGAACCCGAGTCTTTACGACAAGAGCTACGGGATCTATGAACAGCCGTGTTCATAATTAAATATCTTACCCTAAAGTACAAGGTCACGCATAAGTACACTGGGTCAGTGTTTATTGCCTCAGCAAGCATGTGCCTCCCCGGTGAGTTTTGGGGGCGTCCGGAACCCCAGCAATACCATTTTCATTGAAATATTAATCACATCCGCTGAATTTTAACCCGAAGCATGTCCTGCATTTGTGCTTGAAATCATGCTTAACAGAGTACTAACTCATTCTGATATCTTTATACCTTCTATTATCCATTGCTAGCCGTTGTTAAATTATATTACATGTATTACAAAAATACAAAATATACAGTGTGACATTATGAGCTAATTATTCAGACTGAGGCTGCTTATCTCTACATGCAGTTAAATTATAACTTGAAAAAAGATATGTCACATTAGGGAAAGGCCGTCCTCAGCCTTTATGGTCCATCCTGAGCAGGCCTTACTGATATCTCAAAAACAAGAAACACTGCCATCTGCTGTCTTAAGGCAGCAACTGTCACTGCAAAGACAAAAGCGCATGTGAACAGAGTATATTTCGCATCATAATGCAAGGTTCTCATTTATGCAGAGTCAACCATCTCTTGGCAAAATAATGTCAGTCATGAAAATACTACTGGAAAAATGTAAACACAGATTTCCTCACTAGTTTTATGTTTTATAATGGAATCCTGCCACTACAGCCTTCGGTTATATCAAATTAGGACCTGTCTGGTTTCTTCATTAGAATTGTGCCATTGTTTTATTCAGGGTCAGCAGTCACCTTATACCATTTGCACACCAAAAATACAGCATACCCTGGCGGAAGGACTGGTATATGTGACTGGCTGGTACACCGAACAGACTCCTCTCAAAACCATTGATAAATGATGCTCCTATCCCAGGACAGCACCAGGGTATGGAACTCAGCCTGTATTGGAGACACAGCTGTTTATTTGGTCACTGTGTTTTCTGTTGATATTCCATAATGGTGAAAGCACAGGGCACTGGACAATCACAGACCTAGTAAGATCACATCAATGTATTAAAGTTCATTGGTGGACTTGTCAGAACTTGCCTGCACCTGTTTCTAGGTACAATGTTTTGTAACTGAGCATAAATAAGGGTTTTAAATCAAGGACTGAATGAAACTTTCATTCAAACATATGTGTCATACATCTCACGTTCCATATACGCAACTGCCGTTGGCAAAACGGTTTCAGTGTTGGCCACTTATAAATTTAAACTTAAGAACTACCCCTCGAGGACTGCCACTCTAGTCTGGTGGAGGAGTTCTTCGGTCCTTAACGATTCCCTACGTCAGCCAGAGCTTGAGCTTCTAGTAGGAAGTACTTGGTAAACAGGTCTGTGGGAAGAGGCCAGACAAACTGTAATTCAACAGGGACACAACATTAAAGGCACCAAACAAACAAGCATGCCCTGCCTGAAACGGGGTTCCCAGGACTATCGCTTGGAGCCAGGCCTGGGGATGATGTTTGCAAGCAAGTGCCAAATAGCCAAGCTGGAACGACTACGGGGAGCCAACTGGAGGAATCAACATGAGATGGAAGGTGAGGAGCAGGTGCAGTGCCATGTGGGCCACAAAAAGACAGAAAGGTATTGGTTAGCTATGGTCCACCTTACCTTAATGCATAATATGAGCATATGTTTTGATCAGGGTGAAGTTTCTCCTACTCTGAAGTCCCCAATGTTGAAAGACCTATGGACTCTGTGGTCCTGCTGGGAGACTACAATGTTCAAAAGTTCAGACAGGGTGGGGAAGTGCTGACTAACTCTGTGAATACTGTTGAGTGGTAGAAGGTTGAGGGATTCCTCAACCCTGTGGGTATCCCATCTTACCAGGAAGCAGAAGTATGAAACTTCTGGTGGATCAGAGCTGCCACTCCACACCAGCCGAAAATATTATGGTGATCACATGACTTTATGGTAGAAAGGCTGCACAGATAACATATGTCCAGAGATATAGGAAGCAATGAGTGCTGTTGGGTTCCTTTGGTTGATATTGCATAGAAGGAGGGATAAATACATCTGGGCTGGCAAACTGCTCCAGGTCCACTTCATATTTGAACCTAGGATTCAGGAGGAACAATGTGGATTCTGACTTGGTCAAGTAGTAGACAATCTCAATTCCCTTGACAGCTATGTGAGAGCTTGTGAGAATATGCTAGCACAGTCTACATGTGCTTTGTGAAGTATAATCACGTGCCCTGGCACATACCTTGGGGATGTTGCAGGAATTTGGGGTCACTACTGCATGCTATTTGGTCCCTGAATTAATGCAGTAAGAGTTGTGTCCGCAACCTTGGCACTAAATTGAAGCCTCTTAGATTCAGTATTGGCCTCAACAAGAGTATCTTATCTCCACTCTTAGTTGTAATGTTCATCTGCAGCATATCAAGACCCAGGACAGACCTGAAGGGTTATACCTTCCAGCTGGCTTGGGAATGTTTCAGGATACCCCACAATAAAACAGACTATTTGGCCAGGAAAAATACTGCCACGTCGACCCTCACCAGCAAAAAAGGAGGGAAAATGTTTATGAAACACAACAAGATACTGTTCAGTGAATGTGATATCAGTGAAGGAAATATGTTAACCTAGCAATGCAACTGTTCCACGAGGCTGTCTATGACGCCTCATCTTACATCGCAAAGAAAATGTAAGGGGTTGTAAGGGGACGCTGAGTGTATAGCAGTTTACTGCCGCGTGAAATCATACTTGTTTGGTTCCTTTTTAGCTTAGCTATTCCCGTTAGGAAACCGATCTGATCACTTTTCCGTATGTCAGCAGTTATGCGGAGTTGCTCAATATGAAAGACGTGAGCACTAATACTGCTGACTAAGTTTCCGCAGCCTGTTGGAATTGTAGTTTATCATCACACCAAAGCATGTTTCCACTGATGTTGGAAATAACTACATTTCCCATACTACACTTGCCCACGTTGTCATACACATGTTTTTGTTTGTGCAGAAGCAGCTGACACGCCGAGGAGGAGGTGCAATTATGTGTAAATTATTTTGCTTTGTACGGTTCTACGAACCAACGACTTATATTTAAAGCAGCTTTGATTTCACTTATTGAGAAGAGACACTGTGCAACGTAAGTAATTGCTTTGGTGGCAATATAGTTAGCCATCTATTCTCTACTTTTTGTGTTTTTCGGAGGGGGATGCTTTTTAACGTCATTTCTGTATGCGCAATTACTTTTTAATTAATTAAAGGCATACCTGCTCAGCCGTGGGGAACTGATGTATTTGACTGAATGGTGTATGTAGTTCGTGGTTTGTCCTTGGCGGTATTTCGGACAAAGGGCAGTCCTGTATTTAAAAGTTCAAACGAGCGGCAGGCCTGTGTCACTCGCTGGCTGAAGTTCACAGGCTACCACAGATGCGCAGATTGCGTTTCGTCTGTTTACCGAGCGGCTGTTTACCGAGCTGCCTATTACGTCACCACCGTCGACTCAGTTTTAAGATCATAAACTTCTGTTTAACCACTTTAAGAATCATGTTTGTTATTTAAATTCCATCGAGTTGTATATTTTATCTTTATTTTCTGAAAGGCAAATGGAGTTTTTTTAGATCTAAATAAGTACACAGATATATGGAATCCATCGTATTTCTTGCAATAAACTGATAAATTATGTTTTCTTACAAAATAAGTGCATTTCCTGTTATTTCATTTTAATTAAAGTAAGTAAATCAGCGCAAGTTTCAGACGTCAATAGTGATGTACGGTATTTGATAGTTGTTTTTTTATGAAGGCTGCTAGACACGATTCGTGTATAGTTACTGAACAGTAGTGATTCAGTGTAAACAAAAAAGGGTTAGTGCACTTTGATTTGTTGACAACAAGCTACTTTTTGCCATTACAGCAAATCGGGATTCGAGCTCAGTCATCATCTGTCTACCCCCCCAAACCCCCTCCCCACTTGTCCTCTAATTTTCACCTCCCTCTGGCTGTCCTCCCCAATACAGGTCCCTCCTTCAGCATGGGAAAGGGCGACGTGGTGTTCCTGAATGTGGGACAATACTATTTCCCTGAGAGCAGGGTGGAGTGCCACTACAGCCTGGGTCCGGGCCACAGGTGGGCCAGTACGGACTGGATCGGTCTTTATAAGGTACTCTTCCTTAATCACGGCAGGTCATCATGCCACCTCCTTGTTTAGCGGTGCCGCTGTGCCCGTGTGCACTGATAACAGCCCAGTGAGCTTGCAGAACCTCTAATTTAAGTCCTACTGGACTTAGGGATGAGTAAGAAGCCAAATATGAACCTCTACACTCATCTACAAAAATGTACTTGGCTACCTAAAATCAGTACATGAGAAACCAGGGGAAAATGCAGCCGCTCATTCAGTTCCACAGCGTCAGTGTTTGCATCATTTACTTATCATACTGAGGCTAAATGCAGCCTTGTGGTTCTTAAAACCACCGTGATAACGATAATTACCCTGCAGGTGAAGGTGTTCCATCCTTCCAAAGGTGTGTCCAGGGGGCAGTCAGAGTACCAGGCACACTTTCTCTTAAAAGACAATTAGGTGTCATTTAAAATCAGTATTAGTGAGCAATGAGCAGCAATTAGGCTGACGTTACGCGCGTTGAGGCCTGTGCCGTTAAACCGCAGATGTCGGACGTGTGGCTTCGGTCGTTTGCCTGGCGGATCGCCGCGCGAAGGCTGGAAGCGGCAGCCGCCTCGGGTCGCATCGTTAACCACGCCGACTTCCTTCCCAGGTGGGATGGTCCGCCGTCAGGGAGTACCACACCTACGTCTGGGCCCCCGCCCCGCAGGCCTGTGGACAGGAAAGTGATGCCCGTGGCTGTGTGCATTTCCAAGGTACGCTGGCATTCCGACACGGTTCCATGCAGCCTGCCTCAGTCTCGGCTGCTACCAAGCCGTGTTCTCCATGTCCCCCCGTTATGTCCTGTGTCTAGCTTGGGTCGCCAGTAACACCACCCCCTCCCCCGCCAGCTGTAATATCTCAGTTTCATTTGAATTCCCTTGCCAGAGCACTGTCCTTAAATATTTATGATTTCTGCATTAGGGAGGCACGGGGGCTGGAAGGTTACCCCCATAGCCTCACACAGATCTGAATCCCACCTCTGCTGAGCTGGCATGTTCCCCCCAAGTGTCCTCACACGGTCCAGAGACATGCAGTTTGCAGGCTGTTTCGTGTTTCTAAATCGGCCCTGGTGCATGATTGTGTGTGTCTGTCTGTCCGTCCGTGTTCCCTATGACACACTAGGATTCCTTCCACTGGGCATTCTTGTGTATTGCCTAATCCTGCCTGAGACGGGCTTTAGCCCTTATTGCAGCAGTTAGTTGATGGATAGGTTGTTATTGTCCATGTAAATATCTGTGTAAAAAACGGAAACATAGAAGTTGCAGGTAATAGCACTAAACTGGCATCATGTAAGTGCTCCCAGTGAGCTGACGATGGAGTATCAAGCTCTGCAGTGTTAGATGTGTGTCGGATCAGAACATTTAAAGGGGCCTGTTCATTTTAAATGCCAAACAGCCGGCCCATGGCCAGCTTATTTATTTAATAGCGTACGTTTAATTCTTTAATGATATAAATCTAATATGTAGTAAAAGGATGTAGATTCCGCCATATTATGTGCTGTTAGGCCTGATTTTGTCATGTGACTAAATGACCTGCCACTATCACTTTGAAAAACATTTCAGAATATTTCAGAATTTCACATAGATAATTATCTACAAATTGATAACTACAGAAAAACTACAAATGCATGACCAAATAATATGGGTGGTAAATTAAGATTGTCCCTCTTTTTTTGGCCTATATTTCTATCCCCCAGTCTGCATTAATTTTTGCCCGCGAGGCTCCCTGCACTGCAAATCCTCCTCATTACAGTGTGACAGCTCGCTTCATGCAGGCTGAGTATCGCTTAGGTGGCCGGACCGAATCGGAGGGCCGTCCAGGGAATTCAGTGCTGCCATTTCTGACAGCGCCAAGTCTACCATTTAAGATAATTTTTTTAATTACTAGAATGTTCATTTTTTTTCGTGTGAATGTTATAAAGTGTTTTCTTTTATACTTTTGTTTTTAGGTTTTGTTTCAATGGATCATTACACTCCGTTAATTACAAAATGAAAAAAATCTTTTACATCAAATTCTGGAAACCATAAATTTCAGCTTGTAAAGCTATTTTTCTGCACAAAAATAACTTGTGTTGATGACTTTGACAGAAAAACATTCTCCAGTGTACTTTTTGCCATGTGAAAGTGCTGCTCAGTTACTGACAAAGAGGACAATTTTGCCCCCTGCTGGCCATCAAATAACAACACCCCATCCTCAGCCAAGCCCTGCTTTTATTTAATAACCAGAGTCTGTGCTCAGTCTGAGGAGGCATTTTAACAGGTATTCTGAGGTAGAAGAACGATTGAATACCTCCGTGTGTCTGCGGGACCGTGTGGCAGACATGGCCACCCCCATATATTTTCTGGTGGTGTGTAATGAATTATGACTGTAGGCTAAGCCAGACAAAAGAAAGAGGCCGTAAAACAGCCAAAATCAGTGCTCATTAAAATAGATTTTGTTGTAAAATGTTTCCTATGGGAAATTATCAGATTATGCATTGAAAAGGCTGAGAGATTGATTTATATGCAATAAGAAAGGCTTTGTGAGATTTTGGGGGTGTTCTCCTCCCCTAAAATCCAGATCAAATTTAAAAATAATGGGAGGTAGGAGAAATGAGATAGAATTAGCAGAAGTGTGGGCAACAGATACGCTTCACTTAACGAAGAGCTACCCCAAGATAGCCACTTACAGTTATTAATTAAGACGCCACCCTGTACTTAAGTATTAACCTCCATATGGGAGGCGCAGTCCGCCCATGAGTCCAGGGAGCGGGTGAAGCCTCATCGAGTGACCCCTGTGTGCTGGTGTCCCAGCTTGTCTACGCAACAAGTAGAGAATTTCGCTAACGATGCAGAGGTCACGGGTGTTAACCGGCGGGAGCGCGTATAAAATGGAATCTTTCCCTCTACTCTAAGCCGTTTGGATAAAAGCATCAAGTAAATAAATGAGTGAAAATATCTGTCTGTTCTAATAGTGGAGTCAACATTTCTAGAAGTTTCCGGGGCGGTTTTGTTGTGTTCCCGCTGCCCTCGTGTGTTACGTCTGTTTGGTTCAGCGGATTCAGGTGTCCTTCTTTCCCTGTCTACCAGCCTCATACCTTCCCAGATCCGGCGCTGTGACCTACCAGTTCGTGTATGTGGACGGGAAGGGCGAGGTCTGCGCACAGAGCCACCCCTTCACCTTCCGCTCCCCCAGACCGCTGGATGACCTGGCCACACTGGACGGGGGACGAGACGGCGAGGACTCGGGGGAGGAGATGCTGATGGTGGTGCCCAAGGCGGATCTGCTGCAGGTGCGGGTCTAATAGCGTGGTGGGGGGGGGGGGGGGGTTATAT
>JABFEB020000085.1:1361574-1376964 GCA_019775895.2 Stomatorhinus ivindoensis | reverse complement strand
CTAGTGGCATAGAAATGGGAATCAACAACTCTAGCGACAGAAGAAGATAACTGTTCTGGATTTACGTGGCCATAAAAGGTAATTTACAGACGGTCGTTAAGTGTCCTCTCGCGTCCCTCCCCCCCGATTCCTCCTGAGCAGACTCGCCTGGAGCGCTGCCTCGAGGAGGTTTCCGAACTGCGGCAGCTCAAGGAGGCGGCTGGAAAGAGGGAGAGGAGAGAGAGGGAAAGGATGGAGAAGGCTACGGAGGAGTGGGCAGGGCAGAGACTCGCACTGGAGGCTGAGTCGCGTGACCTGGAGGGGAAGCTGAAGAGGAGCAGAGAGGAGGTGGAGAAATTTAAGGAGGAGACGAAGGTAGAGAATCGGGGGGGGGGGTGTGTGTGCTGGCAGCCGCACTGACGCTCACATCACCCGCAGATATAGGAAGAAACGGCATTTACATGGCGACCCATTTTCATCTGCATCTACACGCTTCGGTCTCGTTCCCATTGATTGTGCACCGTGTTCCACCACCCGGGCCAATGACCTGCACCTGACGAGCGATTCGTCAATTAAGAAATGGAGGTGCTCTTTTTCAATGGATTGCGTGAGTTTCATTTCGCGCGTAACGCAATCCCATGCCGTTCCTTTTCTTCTCAAACGCTCCTCAGATGCCTTTGTAAAAGCAAAATTTCCAAACTACTTGGGGCGTGGGAGGTGACAGCGGAGCAGTCACACAGGTGAGCTTGAGTTTCACTGGATGGACGAGAAAGGCGATTGGGAGAGACGGGGACCTTCCAGCTAAGACAAATAAAACAGAAATGGCTCCCCTTAACGGCCTCCTCTTCCCCTTAGCGAAGGGTTTTTACTCCCAGTTCTACCTGTTTATTACAGTTTGGTGTTTTATGGGAGCAATAATAGCAATCTTGATAACAATAATAAACATGATTTATACGGCACCTGTGATTCTGGCTTAGCTGCACAGATCATTTAACCAAAACAGCCGAAGGTGTCAGGTAAAGGGGCGGAGTCCCTGCGGCCTTACCGACCGAGCCTGGAATTCTGCCGCGTTCGCCATCCTTGTGTCACGTCAGGAAAGGACACGGCAAACTGGCAGGAGCTCAGCGGGGTACCTAAACGGGTCATGCTTTACTACACCGGAAAAAAATAACAAAGGGGTAATCAGATTTGCTGGTGCTGAGGGCAGTTTACGGGTTAAGGTTCTCCTCTACCAAGAGTATGCACATGATTGCTTACATTAACAGTGGGATGGAAGGAATGATGCCAGAGGTTTGCGTTGAAGATCTGCCTTCGGATATCGAGCAGGTTAGCATTTATATCGTCATCAGCGTACATGTCAAATGAAAACCGTGTGTCTCCATCCACGTATGAAATACAACTAAAGCATTGGACACCCATAGCACCACAGAGAGCTATCCATTTAGGTGGATTGTTGTCAGTGAGGTGTATATGTCAGTACCAACAGGATGCAAACTAATATTACTTTATATTCACAATTAACAATGATGTTAGTTAGCTAGTTATCTAGTTATTAATGTTATGCAAGTAAAATTTGCCATATAAAGTAATTCAGACAAAGGACCATCCTGAATACAATTGTTAACTAGTACACACTTAAATACTACTTAAATAGATTATGTCATAAAACATCTTTTCCTCGGTCAGATGTCAGACCAAGAAGAATGGGCATATTCCATCTGTCATAAGAAGCTGCAGTCGTCAAACAGGCGTTTTCATTGGACGGTGACGATGTGCAGGTTCCCTCAAGGCTGACCGTGATTGGACGTAGTGTCAAGCCGTGAGATACTCGATCACTCCTTCGTCTGCCTGCAGGAGGCACAGTCCGCCCATGAGGCACAAACGAGGGGAATGGAGGGCATGCTGGCGGAGAGCCGACAGCGGGTGGGACAGCTGGAGGAGGACTTCAGGGCACTGATGGAGCGAGGGCTGGAGAGGGAGTCCGAGCTGGACAGGTGAGCGGTCCCGGTCCCGGTCCCGGCCGGCCCTGCATCCACTCCTTGGCCTCGGTGGTGGTAGCCGGATGTGTCCCCCTCCCGCTTTAGGACGAAGGAGAGGCTGTGGCGGGTGTTGGCTCAGAAGAAGGAGGAAGATGAGGAGAGGAAGAGGCTGGAGGTAACCCGAGGCCCCCCGGCTTCACCCACCGTGCGGTTGCCGCCACACACGGCAGATTCCGCACTGACGTGATCGCCCTCCCCAGGCCCGGCTAGAGCAGTCGGATGGGCAGCTGCGCAGCCTCACCACAGAGTTCCAGGGGCTCCGGGGCTGTGTGGCGCAGAAGGACACCGAGGCTGTACAACTGAGGCACTCAGTCAGCATGCTGACTCAGAAGCTGAACACAGCCCTGAGTAGGGAGGTGAGCATGGGGGGGGGGTTGCCATAGCAACATGCCGTGGCAACGCAGATAACTAGATGTGCGGTAAACGGCCAACCTTGTCTCCCTCTCTGCTGCCCCCCGAAGACAGAGCAAGACAGCGCGGTGAGTGAAGTGGGTGTACTCCGAGAGCGGCTGACCAACAGCGAGAGTGCGGCCGACGGCCTACGCGCGGAGATGGTCCGCCTGTCCACGCAGCTGGACGCCGGCCAGGCCGAGCTTCACCAGACCCGACTGCAGGTCGCCCGGCTTACCTTGCAGCTGGCGGATGGCAGCTTGGCGTTGCGAGAGGAACGCGCTGCCCATGCGCGCCAGCGGGAGGCGCTGTGCCGCAGCTCTGAGGTGCAGAGAGGGGCGAGGGGCTAATCCCGAGATAAGAAACGGCATCCCCCTCTGAGCGGTGCTCACCGTCACCCCTCCGTCCCCCCTACAGGCGGAGAAGGAGCGGGCGCGGGAGATGAGCGTGGAGGTCCAACGGAAGGAGCAACAGCTTCAGCAGCAGAGGATGGAGAGGGAGAAGCTGGAGGTGGAGTTGGAGAAGCAGAAGGACTGCCACCGTGTAAATACCCGTCTCCACGGCAGGCTTCCATAGTGACACCCGTGTTCATCATTTACCTAAACTGGCTAGTGGTGGCATCGCTTATTTAATGTATACGGCAGGCCTTCTTTCAATACTTTAATCCGTAATCATCACATGAACACAAACACCGGCTTCTCCTGCCAGCTGAAAGGTGTTTTTCCTGCATACTGCCCCCTGCAGGTACAGCTGAGCGAGGCACGCAGGGAGCTGCAGGAGCTGAAGGCCAGTCTCCGCGTGGCCCACAAGGAGCAAGAGCAGCTGCTGCTGGAAAAGCAGGCAAGGCTGGTCCAGGGGCAGGCAGGACGTTCTTGGGCTGAAATAGTCCATTATAACAGGAGCCAATCAAGCGCGAGCGTGTAATCGTGAGCATGAATGTGACTGTGACTTTCAGCATGAATGTGACTGTGAGCATGTAAGAATGACTGTGTGACTGTGAATGGGACTGTGAGCGTGAGTGTGTCACCGTAAGCATGAATATGGCAGTGACTGTGAGCATGAATATTCTGTGAGCGTAAGTAACTGCATAAATGCTTCTGTGAGTGTGACCATGAGTATGGGTGTGACCGTGAGCGTGCTCTCCCCTGCCTGCCCAGGATCTGGAGGCTTACGCCCGGCAGCTGGAGCGGAGGCTGGAGGCAGTGGTCGGCACCCGCTGGAACGAGGGCCTCTTCAACTCTGGCAGTGAGTCCCTGGCGAGTCAATAGGCGACTTTCCCAGGGGTGCTGGGGGTGCAAGTGCACCCCCTACTGGTCAGATGAAAAAACAACGTGGGCATATATTAAGTTCATCCATACGTCCATTCATCCATCACTCTATCCATACTATGGAAGTATAGCAAATCCTCTACTTCCTTCTTACTTTCTGAACACAGCTTGATGGAGAAAGAAAATAGTAGAAGATAAGCTTACTGTCATTTGCAGAGTATACTCAGCGGGAGAGTAGTTCACGTCCCAGAAAGTGAAGCCCCGAACCAAGAAAACCTCCAAGCTTATATACCTTAAAACCACAGGCCTGGGTCATCGCCTTCCTTTCTGCTGGTGGCCTGCATGATCCCCCACGTCCAGCACCCTTCACTTTACGCAGCACTTTCTGCAGTCCCAGCCATCTCAACACCCTGGGACCCTGTCCCACCTCACATTGTCCACCGCACGCCGTCATTGAAGCTCCTTTCGCCAAAGACACTCAGACTCAACGTGGCTGGAACATCAGTGATCAACCCGTGATTGATACCATCGGCCTTAAGCACACTCACCACAATCGCATCCCAGAATCATCATTTCCCTTGCTGACAAACAACCAGCTGACGTGCATTAAAGCTCTTTCCCCAGTTCCTCCTGCAGCTCGGCTCGCCCCGCTGGCGTCTGGATAGACTCTCAGGCTTCTCTCTCTCAGTGAGGTCGCAGGCAAACACCCTCTGCACCAGTAGCACAAGCACAGCACAAGGACAGAATAATCAGACGTGCATCTTCCAGCCTAAGCCCAAAGTGAATCCCACTAAGCCCCCCCACAGGCTACCTCACACATAGGTCCCTCAAAAATCCTTCCAGAATCCATCCATCCATCCTATACACACGCTTACCCAATGCAGGGACGTGGGGGTCTGCAGCCTAGTATGGCTTGTGTCAGTCATATCAAGGTCTAATAATAATTTATAAATGTATTTGCTATATTTTTTTTTTACTCTGGATGAATGGACATTTGGCTCTCCCCCCCCGTGGTTGTCCGTCTCCCCCCAGGTCGCCCTGACAGCCCGTCCTCCGACGGCGAAGATGAGAAGCCCGAGGCGTTACAGTGCCCCAAGCTCAGCGCCTCCTCCCTGGACGACGCGCCGCAGGCCCAGCGGGAGCCGTACGAGCATCCCGTGGTCATCAGCCAGCCACCCCCACTTTCATCACCACGGCAACAGGGGCCTGACCCGCTAAGCCGCTGCCCCAGCTCGGTGAGCCCCGCCCACTCCTTCTTTATTCCTACAGCCTCCAGTCCCTGGTCCGTGCATCTCACCGTTTCCTCGTCTCTGCAGCAGGAAAGGCAGGATCCAGACTCGGCACCGTCCGGAGGGCGGGGCTCTGACGCAGAATCGGACCCGCGGGGTCTGGATGGCGGGGTCACCGTTCCGGGGTAACGGCCACCTCTGCCGGCGTCACATACAGAAAATAATCCCACGTCGGCTATGAGGGCGGCGGCCGGCAGATCAGAATTTACACCGCAGCTTAATTATAGACAGGAGGAGGGAAGCAGGCGTGAAACGCAGTACCTGAGCCATTGTCTGCGTCGAAAAACAAGCAAGCAAGGTGTGCACAGTCACATGCACGATAATAACCAGTCAGTCCTCCTAGGCCAAGCCTCTGCTGTTACATTGTAGCTAGAGTTGCGCCACTTTCAATCTGAAGAAATAAAGGACAAACCCCCCCCCTGGTCTTCACCAATTAAGCAAAAAAATTGCTGAGTTTAATTTAGATTGACTGGAGCTGTCATCTTGGGTGGTGTCTTTCCCCCCCCCCAGGCGCACTCTTCACACTCATGCCCCAGATCTGTCTGAATTCAGGGAGACGTTGAGCTTCTGGATCTGTGTGTCCTGGGGAGCAGGGCGCCTCCCGGTGGATTAGGGTGTGGCGGCGGCAGCCTGGTTGTTTCATTCCCCAAGTCCTCACACATTTCTCTCTCTCTCTCTCCCCCCCCCCCCCTGTATCTTGAGCAGGAAGCTCCCAGAATCCCTGGTGTTGTGATGCGTCGCCATGTGGAATGAAGGTGGAGGCTGAGAGGAGAGGCCAACGTGTGACCTGCTCTGTGCACGTGTGTGAAGCTGCTGCGCGGACAGTCCAGTGTCGCCGAGCACCATCAGCGCGGCGTCGCATTTCCCTGCCCCACCCACGCTGCCGCTACCCCCTCCCCTCCCAAACCCCTACCCTAACATGACATTGCATGACATCGCAGCGTTCCTATGGTGCCCCCCGCCCCACGGGATTTAAACCGCCGCGAGCACATTTAATGCCCCCCCCCCACCTCTCCCCCACTCCCGCTTCGTTGGAAATGTGCAATAGCACACAGTCCGTCACGTAATGTGCTCTAGCAGCTCGGCCACGCAAATGAGATGCAGCCCTGAATGGTGTATAAAGCTGTATGAAACATAAAAACGTTTTATACAATATGAAAAGAGATGAAGTTGGGGGGGGGGGGGCACTTACATTCAGGGATTTAATCATATTCCTCCCTGTTCTCTCCTCCTTCGCTGCAGCCGGGTTACAGACACCCTGCCACACTCACTCCCGCTTACGCTGTCAGCTGCTTCCCTCTCTCCCGTTTTTTTGGGCGATGCACTGTGCTACGCTACACTGTGCTGCGCTGTGCCATCACACCTGCCTGCTGCACAGCATGCTTCCTTGAATTTTGTTTTTATCGAAGAAAAAAAAAAACTGCAACTCAGTCGTACGTCGCCGTCATAACAATGAAATGATTTGCTGTTATAACAATGAAATGATTTGCTGTTATAACAATGAAATGATTTGCTGTTCTACCGAAGGATGCAACTATGCAGTAAATCGCACTGAGTGAAGCGCGTCAGTCACCCAAACTTGCACTGCCCTGTGAGGGGGGTCAAGCCCCATTTATGTGACATACCAGCGCCGTCAGACCTGTAACATTAACCTTTGTGTGTTTCCTTTTAGGAAAGCTGCCCTTACTTTATAGTCCAGATCATGCAGCTGTATGTACTGTATATATCTGCTAGTTACTTGTGCATTTTTTAATTATTAGGGTTTTATATTTGAAATGTTTGTGATTCTGGGCTAGTGCACGAGTGCTGCGTTAGGGGTTTTAAAAATGTCAGGCATGTGGGTGTTATGGAACCCCACCACCTAATCCACACCTGGGGTTAAAAGCATGGCTATTTGTTAGTGTGGAGGGGGGGTATCTTGGCAATGTCTGCCTTCCTGAAAGCTTTGGTGGTCATTCTTGGGATTTTTTGATTGTGTAGCATCTTTTGCAAGATTTCTGTTAGGAGATCTGTCACAGGTCTGAGGGTCTGTGTCAGTGACATTAGGGATCTCCAGTATCAGGACTGCGTGACGCTTTTGTGCAGAGACACGATAACATCACAGTGTGCAAATGCACACAATTCCCATCTGGAATAGAGACCAGTGCGTGAAGGTGTGATAGAGAATAAACTCCCATCTTTTAAAGGTTAAGCCGTCGAGTAGCTCTGTAGCAAAGCCTGGGTCGCTATATGTGTACAGGAATGTCTGTAGAGTCCCTGGGCAGAGCATTTTGAAAGCATCAGTTATGGGACTGTGGGTTTCTGTGGAAGGTGTGAATCTGCTGTGCAAACCTTTGTTTTAACATAGCTGGCTGCAATGATTTCTACAGTATTGTTCTGGTACAATGACTATTTTAAAGGTGTGGCAAAGAATTGCGGTGAATGGGGTGTTGGAAAGGCCCTTTTTAAGGCCTGGGGTCAGGCTTCTGACTGTGATGTGAGGGTGGTTTGTGCAATATCCACACTAATTTATATTCACTGCCACACAAGTCTGCCTCTGGCTGAACAGACACAGGAGAGGGAATTGGAAGTGAAACTGACATCAAGAACCGATCGATTTGAATTATGGCTGTTCATCTTTTTTTTTTTTACATATATGTAAATATTTTGGAATTGTTCCTCAAAGCTTTATGGCAATTTTGTATATTATTCATGCTAATAATAGTAATTATCCTAAAATGGGTGTAATGTATGGGCTAGGAGTGGATCCAAAGACAAGAGCAACCAGTTCATTGGTAGCGCAGAAAGCAGGTAGAGGAAAACAGCCCCAACCTGTAGCTCCAACTCAAGCTGAAAGCCATGGAGTCAACAGGGGCAGCACTGGGCAAACAATGCAGATCCCCACAGGCAGGAAAACCAGTAAAGCGGGCAGGAGTCGGCATGGGAGCTCTGGACTGCAGACAAACCAGCCAGGTGCAAAGGCGTAACTTTGGATTGAACATTGAGAGGGTTGAGGTTCCCATCATGATAATGTGATTATTGGGGGGCTGGGGTGGTATTGGCTGCTTGTGATTATTGGGGTTATAGACATGCTCAGTTTCCATGCGGGGGGGTGCCAGTGGAGCGGGAACCAGCTGGTTCTGGCTGGATAGACTCTCTGCTTGATATGGGAGGGGGGGCGTTATTAGGCGAATTAATTTATCTACTGGTGATAATCTTCTTTTTCTGATTTCCATACGACTGCGTAACTTCTGCCCAATGGGAGTATTTCATGGCATGATTTCAGTTACATGGATGTTAGTTGAGGACCAGCAGTCACTCGTTTTAGGTCTTTTTTTCCCCCTGTACATTTTTTTTAAACCCCCCCCCCAAGTTGTGTGTTTTGTATTGGTGTGTTTTTTGGGTGTTGGGGCATCACCCGTTTTCACTGCTTGGCTACCCTACCCCCGCTCTGTGTGGGTGACGTTTTCCATGTAATAAAAAGTCATGCAATCCTGCTGGCATGTCTCTGCGTTTTGTTTTTCACTGGTGACTGGTGTTCTTGCGATCCACACACGCCGGATTACGGTGTTCTCGCGACCCACACGCGCCGGGTTAGGGTGTTCTCGCAACCCACACGCGCCGGGTTAGGGTGTTCTCACGACCCACACACGCCGGGTTACGGTGTTCTCACGACCCACACGCGCCGGGTTACGGTGTACTGGCGGCCCACACGCGCCGGGTTACGGTGTTCTCGTGACCCACGCGCGCCGGGTCACGGTGTTCACGCGACCCACACGCGCCGGGTCACGGTGTTCACGCGACCCACACGCGCCGGGTCACGGTGTTCACGCGGCCCACACGCGCCGGGTTACGGTGTTCACGTGGCCCACACGCGCCGTGAATCTTGGCTGCTCCCATATCTGTCCACATTCCCTGTGACTCCCTCTTTCTCCATGGTCTCCTCACCTGCCCATATCTGCCCCCCCCCATATACACCTAGGTTTCTCCTTCCCCTGTTTCCCCCACCTTTGATTTTGTTCCCAGCCCCGGCTCAGCCTGACTGGAGCTAATTATAAAATCAATGGTGGCCGGCTGGCTGTTTTATGGTCTGCCTTAAAGCTGTAAGTGAGAAATCACCGCAGCATTGACAACTCCCTCATTCTTTATCTCTTTTAATTAGTAATGTAAAAAACATAAAGAGCTCAGCTCCAGGATATCCGCTTGGTATACTGCGGTTCCATCCCCTTCCTCTTGTTCGCCTCTCCCTATCCCTTCTAACCAGTCACTCTGTTTTTATCTCTCTCAGTCTTTTATTACTTTGCCTCTTAAATATTTTAGACCCACACTCTTGGTCTCTCCCTCTCTCATTTTCCTCAAACATAGGTGTGAGATGTAATCTTTCACCTTCTCCTGACCTTCTCTCCTGCTCCTCCTCCATTCCACCTCCAGATGTAACCCATGCTGCCCAGTCCTCTTGCTTGGTTAGCCCACCTCCTCGCCGCTCCTGGTCTGGGCCATTTCTGTCCACATCCACCCTGCTACTGTGCAGAATGTAGCTACTTGAGGCTTACAGGAGATTTTGGTGTTTCATGCTAATTGCACAAACTGCGTCGAGCAGCCACACCGGGGGCCCTCTGTGGATCCTCTAATCTCCCGATCTGCATGGGGACAGCATGACTGCAAAAGCCACGAACCAGAAGGGAACACTCGGCTATGCATGTAACACACCAGTCGAGCTGCTTGATGTGTAATTACCAATGGCTCAGCATCACCTGCAACCATTAATAAAAAAAACTAACCAAGAAAATACAGATTCAGCATGCCATTCAAACACTTCTAACGATTTATCAGTAAGGTGTATGTTATTTATTACCAGTGCATTGCCATTTTTAAAAGTCCAGATACGTAGATGGTTTTACTTGTATTTGTGATTCGCGCTTTTATCTAAGAGAAATGAAGTAGAAACAGTTCATAAAAAGGGGTATCCTAAGTTTTTACAGTCAGGCTTCAAGATTGCTTTCTTCACCGAGCTATTTTAATTACCAAAGGCTGTGAGACTGCGATTCTGAAAGAATGGACAGGAGCTGGTCACGCTCATTAAAAGGGATCCATAATCACGGCTTGGGAAGTGCATAAGGAGGCTCTGAGAAGGCGCGCAGCATGGTCAGCGCTAAAATGCCAACGTTGGATACTGCGCGCTCCTGTGCTTGAATAATCAGCATCTGCGCGGCAGAAGAGCTGCGGCCTGGATCTCTGCATATTTAGCTCCGCAATCAGATAAGCGCCCCATCTACTTGCTTCTCTGCTCCTGCTGCACCCCGCCCACCCCCTTTTCCCTCGCTCTCTTTCTCCTTCTTATGCTTATCCTACATATTTTTCTCTCCGCCAAGGCCCATTTTCAGCTGCCAAGATCAAATATAAATGAAGGGAGAAACGCATAAAAAGGAGAAATAAAAGGTGCCGCGCGGAATTTTAACATCCTCTCTACCTCCGGGTCTCTTGCTCGCTCCCCCCGGCGTTACCATGGTAACGTGTCTAGCACAGGTTGAATATACGAGGTCGTTTAGTGCTTCCTTGTAAAACTGTGTATAATGTATGGACCTCGTTTAAATCCTCGCAGCACTATTTCGGCCTCTATTTCATGAAAGTTAATTTTAGCAATAATTTAATTAGTGGAATCCTATTTGCATTTATTGCGGTCTTTCGGTCTTCCTATTAATAAAAATGACCGCGCCAACATAAGCATTCATCAGCTTGTGCGATGTATGTGTGTGTGTGCGCGCGTGTGTGTGTGTGCGTGCGTGAATGTTTGTGTTTGCGTGCTGTTTACGCGTATTACTGCCTTTATGAATTTTGTTCATAATCAGCAATGCTTCTTTTACTTATTTTTTAATGCAAACGAAACGTTGTTTTACACTGACAGTGACTGACAGCCTTTATTGAGCCTTCAGTGATGATTTCATTTACAGTCTCTGCTTCCTTTGAGTCCGTATTCAGACGAAAAACATTCATCTAAAGAATTTACAAACAAGACAAATAATAAGATGCCAATGCATTCAAACAAACATATACTTATGGGCACTATCGCTAACAACAGCCGCGCTAATAATGATTTACAAACGCGAATTTATAGTCGTGCTGTTATTTCTTCTGCTACGGAACATTTAGGCTATAAGCATTTGTTCATATTAATTTTTCATCCCTTCAAATGCAAGCACTGATTCATATGTATTTAAAAATATATGTCCTGCAAAATGGAGCAATTGATCCAAAGAAATGTTCAGCAAACATACTAGGCCTATTTTAATATAATAGGTTGATAATTCATGATAATCTTGGCCCACCGGACATTGCATATATCTAATTATTGAAAAGGTAATTACACCGACATGTAATTGTGTTAAATTGTCCCCTTTACATACCGTGACCTGACTGCTAGTGAAAATGTTTTTAAGACGTCTGTTAAATCACACTGAAACGACTGTCTTCACCTCCTCGTTTGCAGTTGCACGCTGGAAGTGGTATGTGTCATTGTACAAATTGTAAAAACATTACGATAATAACGTGGAGTGGTCTAAAATGTGATTTTATTTAAATGATATACTTTTCCTGCAGTCTATTTTTCTCCTCAAAAATGCTCATTTGAATATAATAGCCCATTAAACACTGGAGATGAATACAAGATAGGCTTACATATTTGGATATCCATCCAGCATCGATCAGTCTATCAGGTACAGGCTGCAAGCACAATGGGACACACTCTGGACTTGATTCCAGTCCAGCCTTGGTGTAAATGCCATACCTAAGAGAAGGCAGCATTCACAAACCGGCACTACAACCATGCTGAATCAGCTTGCTTGTTGATAATGTGTAACTTATACAATCAGTACACTTCAAAGTTAACTTTTTTTGTTAGTGGCCGAGGGGGAAGGAACCTCTGTGACTGCAGAGCATGTACTATTTTGATTTCTTTTAACCAGGCTCAAAAAAACAGAGATGGCATGCGCGATTAAATATATAAGCTACAAATGCGACCAAAAACGAACAGTCGTAACAGACAAATACATTAAAAAAAAACTCGGTGTTAATGGCTGAAATTAATCACGATACGAAGGACTATAGGAATGAATAGAAATTATTTTAAAAATGAATATATACCACATTCAGTAATGTGGCTTTAGCCATGGTAACTATGACCTCCGTCGAAACACGTGATAACGAATGCACGTGCCTTGCTCCCCATTGGCCCTTTCTGCAGCCTGTCAGAACTCGGAAAGGGCTCAGAAAGAGATATAATAGGTTTATACACGATTTTACTATTTAAAGCTCGCACCTCCATTACTGTAAGAATAATCTGTAAGTGATTTAGCATTTTCTATAACCAGCCATGAATTAGGCTCCGCTGTGTGTGGATTCATGTTACCTTTGGGATCATGGTATGTGCTTAGTTTCACAATGAATCCTTTGCCCTTCTGAGACGATGCGGAACTATCCTTAAAAACATGATATTTCATAAGACTGCTGTTGTTTTGCAAAGACTAAAATCTGTTTTGAATATAATCCCAATTAAGTTGTAATGTAGAAGGACAAAGGACAATCGATATTATACCGTTTAGACGCAAAGTGTGCCCACTATCTTCTCGTCACCCATGATATGAAAGTCTCATTCGTACGTCCTTCATGCGGCAAAGCGAAGCAGATTGTTATTTGTGTGACCACATTGCCCCCTGGAGGCGTAGTCTGGTACTATCCGCAAGTAATTAAAAAACGAGACAGTTTGCCAATCGTGAATGGAGATACGTTCCGCGCAAACACAAATGCAAAAATCATGGTCATAGGAAAAACATGACACATTCCTCGCGGAAATATTTCTTTATAAAAAACATTCAATTTGAGAAACTGCCAGAAAAGATATAAAACAATTCAAACACTATAAACAAAATGAACGTTTGTTTTTTTCATTGGTATAGAGGAGATACGGAAGACAGGAAATGTCTTTATCGGTCTGCGGAACACTGACGCTTGAGCACAAACACGGTACGCTGTTGCCAAAGGCATACAAGCGATTCCGATATGCGTCTTCAAATAGGCGAGAAAGCAGAGGACGGATGCACTACTTGTTTTTACTACAACAATCCGAAGACGCAGAACAGGAATACACAGAAGAATAAACTCTGGAATTCATATTGCTTAGAAGCAATTTAAAAAACATTTATCTTTTTCTCCAAATCCCTGAATTTGTAGTCCTTTTTATTTTCGTTTAATTTAGCAAACGTTTCTTACATATGAAAAAGACAGCTTTAGTAAAACAGTAATGATGAGAACCGTGAACAATGTCTAGTACATTCTCAAATGCGACTCTAACCGTTATAAAACCCCGACATTCATCAAATTTTATAAAATAAAATATTGATAGTTATAGAAAAGTACATAAAAACAAGAATACATAGGTACATATCATAAGTTACAAAATTACGTTTCTAAAGCTGATTCCGCCTGTTGATTGAAGTGTGTTTAAACAGATGTGTTGATCGGAGTAGAACTGAATTCAAAATATATATCAGTTTAGGTGTTGTGCAGTGTGGTCCTTGACTTGATTTAAATATAATCAAACTAAATGTGATAGCACTTTGCCCAGCTTAGCGGCATTGTTTTACACCAGTTCGCCGCTCACTCACAAAATCACAGCCGCCACTCTGCTCCATTCAAGATTCCGCAGCCCTCCAGATTGCGCGTGCGCACGCATGCCGCTTTGTCCGTTCATTTAATCTTGCCAAAAAAATAAGAAAATGCAAAGCACATTCATTCAAGCACAACCTTACTTATCATTTGAGCGAGAGGTACAGACTGGCAGGCAGTACGGACCACTGAAAACAAAGAGCTGGATAGCTCGGGTCTGTGCTATGGTTGTCATGTTGAGAACCATTGCGTAGACTTGGAAGTTTTTGTTCTGGTTTTGTCCGCATTTCCTGTCTTGGGGAAATTCAGAAACGGGGATTGGATTATCTTCAGACACTGAAGCAAGCAGTTACGTGTTTCTGAGCCCCGCACAATCTGTTTAGAAAGAGCTGTGTTTTTAACAGAACAGTGTTACAAACATACCTCTAGGAGAGATTTGGTGGTGAGGCAGGTGAACCAGTGGCTGTTTTGCGCTGTGCTGTGGATCTGTGTTGGACACGTGCCCATGGAAGCATGCCGAGTGGGCCAATATCATTTGTAAACACCCAGGCAATTCGCTAATACAATTTTATAGGTTTATCTGCAAATGAACCTTAAGTTACAAGACAGTGAAGGCTTCCAAAAAGACAGAACAACTTCGGGGACTTCTGCTGTCTCCCTGACGCTCAGAATGGCTAACTAGATGATTTTGACTGATGTTTTTTCTTTGTTTCTACCGAACACACCGGATTTGTGCAGAGGAAGAACAAGAGGATCCAAAAATTAGGGAAAAAAGTAAACGAAAAGAATCTGAAGCAATATTAACAATGCAATCAAAATATTATTTATTGCCCCAGTATCCTCATTCCCTGTAAAAAAAATGGCTTATTTTAACATGATAAGGTTTGATAGCACAAGCAAGATAAAGAGAACCCCTCCCCACCCCAGAACGGGAGACAGGTGTAGAGAAATGTCAAATCAGGCACCGGAGTGTGGCGCCACCTAGCGGCCACGGTTAGAAGACAGGAAGGCTTTCATGGATTTTTTCTTTTTTTCCTTTTTACCTTTTCTCTTTATCTATTTAGCAGGAGTCTTAAAGGAACATTCATCTGAGTAAAGCACCAAAATGATCACACACATGCAGACACACGTCATGGCTGTCTCCATCCCCCCCCCCCCCCATGCATAGAATTCACAGGATGATCAGCTGAGCTGAATTGTGTTTTTTTGCGATCCCTCAAACTAACCACCTGCTGGGTGCAGGAGGAGTAATTCCTTGCCGAGCGGCTTGATGATGAATGTGGCAAGTTCGGGCCCTCTCTCATGGCCGCGTTTCCTTTCGTTCTGTGAACCCGACCGAATCGGAATCACTTAACTCTACGAAGGAGACCAAAAGGAAATTAGCTAGTAATGGTCTCAGTGGGAAGCGAGAGGGACGGCCCACTAACATACCACAATGAGGCCTGCGGGACAAGCCCTGAACACGATTTTGTTCCGGGAGAAACCTCGAACTGTACTGTACGGGCAGGTGTGTTTGCCTACCACACAGCAGATGTTTGGGGCTTCCTGGCTTCAGCCAACATTTACTGTCCACTGTCAGCGGCAGCCTCTGCGTCCAGCGTACCGCCACCCCCGACCGCCAGCACCTTCCTCCGTAGGGCCGCCAAGGTGCTGCGAGAGCATTGGAGTGAACACAGTATGGGGGGCTTGTGAGTCAACCATCTCTACATGCCCCAAGAAGGAGGTTCTTGTCCATCTAGGGCCAGAAGACTGCTGGTGTGAGCAGCCTTATAATTGGGGGGGGGG
>JABFEB020000085.1:1298680-1309349 GCA_019775895.2 Stomatorhinus ivindoensis | reverse complement strand
CTATGGACAGAAATATTACAGGGCTTGCTATCTTGGGAGCTGAAAATGAGGCACTGTGTTCTGTCTGTGCTTCTATTGTTTCCATAATGGTTTGCATTGTTTATCAGCTAAGCAATTTTTTCCAGGCACTATCCCTCTGCACGGCCCTGACTTTTTTTTTTTGAAGCCGATACCACTTCCAGCGGGGGATTAGCCCACTGGCCGGGCACCTTCAGTGACCCCTGGGTGGGTCTGTTACGTTTATGATGTGAGGCGGAGGAGATCTTTGTTTTGTTGATCGTCGCCGTCTCTGGTTTCTCTCAACAGATGTTGGTTCTGTGGAGGGCCTGGCCTACCACAGAGCATGGGACACGCTCTACTGGACCAGCTATACCACCTCCACCATCACACGGCACACTGTGGACCAGAACCGCTGGGGTGCCTTTGACCGTGACACCGTGGTCACCATGTCCGGAGATGACCATCCCCGTGCTTTCGTGCTGGACGAGTGCCAGGGGTGAGCGCAGCCGGGCTGATCCTTTCACTGCGCCACGGGATGAATTTCTTTGACATTCGTCCAGTCTGACTGAAATTGGGTTTGTTGGTGCGCTGCTGCCCCCTACAGGCTGATGTTCTGGACCAACTGGAACGAGCAGTCGCCGAGCATCATGCGAGCCACACTGGTGGGTGGTAACGTTCTGGCCATCATCAGCAGCCACATCCGCACCCCCAATGGTCTGGCCATCGACCACCGCGCGGAGAAGATCTACTTCTCCGATGCCACCCTTGACAAGATCGAGCGCTGCGAGTATGACGGGAGCAGGCGCTACGTGAGTACCCCTCCATTCCACCCCAACCCCCCAACCAGTTAACATTCCGGTCTCCTTCCCGTGTCATCAAACTACCCTTGTGCCCCCTACAGGTGGTGCTGAAAAACGAACCAGTGCACCCATTCGGCCTGGCTGTCTATGGCGACTACATTTTCTGGACAGACTGGGTGCGGAGGGCCGTGCTCCGTGCCGACAAGTATGTGGGCGGCGACATGAAGGTCCTGCGTGCAGACATCCCCCAGCAACCAATGGGCATCATCGCCGTGGCCAATGACACCAATAGCTGTGAGTTTCATCGCCCAGAGGGGGAAGGTTTATAAGTGACTCCTTATTGGCCGATGGGTTGCTTGGTGTTTGTCTGCAGTGGTGATTGGCTCCGCCCCAAATGAAACGCTTCGTAGCCGGTATTGCTCTCCTTGGAAAGGTTGCCGAAAGATTTATAGCAACTTGATGCCCCTCCCCCGCAGCGGTTCTTGAGCGGATGTGGCAGATTTGTGTGCTAACAGAGGCCAAATAGCCTTTTTGTCACGGCCCCTCCCATTCTGCTCCCTGTCCTGAGGGGAGAGATTCAGTAATTAGGTGACAGACGCAGTCTGGCTGCGCCCAGGAGCTGGAATGAGCTGCTCACACCTGGGGGGCCCGAGACAATCTTCACATCCACCCACTTCTGCCGTTCTGTGTAGCACCCCCCCCCCACACACAGGCACACACCAGATGTCTTCCTTTCATAATCTCTTTGTCTTTTGACTTTCACAAAGTGAGTCTCCAGTGCTCATTGGTGGAAGATAAAATGCAAGAATTTGACACAAGAGAATCCAGCCGTTGTTTGTTGGGGGGACATTAGTCTCAAAGTGTGGCTTGGCTGGTCTTGGAAAATGCTTTCTTGTATTGCAGTCAGGCTCATTTTGGCAGACTGCGGTAATGGCTGCCTTGGTATCACGGGGGGGGGGGGGCCACTCAGTGGTCATTCAACAGGGCATCCATCTAGAAAGCTGAACCTGCCACCCCTCTGATCTCCTCCATTCACTAACCGTCGATAGGCGGAGATAAACTCAAACACTGCAAATGCAGCGTTGCTTTTTGCAGTTTGAGTTTGAAAAGCACATTATTCCTGATGTGATCCACAAGTCGCTCACGTCTTCTCTGGATCAGGCGCAGGAGCGTTTTAACCTGAAATGTCAAACTTCAGCGTGACGGAATCGTGCACGCATGGGTTCTCACCGCCTGTGCTCTAATCCACTCTAAATCGGTCTTCCTGGGGCGTGGCGCCTTTCTAAGCGGCTGCCCATCGTCTTATATGGGATCTGATTTAAAGCGGGGGCATGTCTTTCAGGGTCTGCTATTAATTATTCCGTGCTCTCCCTGTCCCCCCCCCCCCCGCGCAGGCGAGTTTTCCCCATGCCGTGTGAACAATGGCGGCTGCCAGGACCTCTGCTTGCTGACCTCCGAAGGTCGGGTGAACTGTAGCTGCCGGGGCGACCGCAGGCTCATGGAGGACAACACCTGTACAGGTGAGGGGGGGCGGAGCAGAACGCGAGCCAGTCGGCGGCTCCGGGGGGTCCGAGTTGTTTCCGATGCAGAGATATACGGTAAGACGCCTGTGCACCCCCCACCAGCTCTGAACACCACGTGCAACAGCATCGACGAGTTCGAATGTGGCAACGGCGACTGCATCAACTACAGCCTGACCTGCGACGGCATGGTGCACTGCAAGGACAAATCTGACGAGAAGCAGTCCTACTGCGGTAAGGGGGGGTCTCCCTGTGGGCTTGTCAGGATGTTGATCCCCGGGGGCCAACAGCGTTCAGCGCTCATTTTTTTTGGACAGAGCTGTGTTTGAGTTCATTTCCATTTGGGTTCTGTATCTGATGGCTGTAAGCTTTTCTGCTCTGTGAACTGTGTTTTTAAGCAAAGAGCAGTTCCAGATGTGAAGGCCTTAATCCCCCACCTTCCCCCCACAGCCCACCGTACATGTAAGAAGGGTTATTGGCGCTGCCTCAATGGACGTTGCATTGGTCATGGATTCTGGTGCAACGGGGTTGACGACTGCGGGGACAACTCGGACGAGGTGCCCTGCAACGGTGAGGGTGTCTGACGGGACCACAGCGCCTCACTGCATTGGCGCCGTTTTGTTCAGTGAAACGGCCATGTCGGCTCGCTCATCACACTCCTCCTCTCCTGCAGCAACCCTGTGCCGCACGGCGGACGAGTTCCAGTGCCGGGACGGAGCCTGCATCACCAACTCCAGCCGCTGTAACCAGGTAGTGGACTGCGAGGATGCCAGCGACGAGATGAACTGCTGTAAGTCCTCCTGGCCACAAGAGGCAGGAGATGACAGTCTGCCCTGTTCTCTTTTGGCTCAATGAATGTCATAGCTTCATTTCAGCCTGTTTTCTCTGATAAAGTACAGAAAGACTCCAAATATCCCAAATTTTGCCACATTTTTAATCATGTGCAAGTCTCGCGTTTACTGACTTTCCAGTTCAGATTACATTTTTACTCATTTCCACTCACATGTATTTTTTTTGCAGAAGTAACATAGTTGAGCACATTTGGTCAGCAACATCTGGGTTACAGTTGAATATTCTTTATCTGTGTTCCTCCTGCATCCATTCAGATCCAGAATTTCTGACATGTAATCGCTGTGTAATGAACCTGCTTATCCGCACATTTCACAGCTTCCCACTTAAATATGTATGTTTACTGGCGGCGCTAAGTTCACGCTGAAACCGCAGAAGGTGGAAGCTGATTCGGCCTGCTGTTTGCACCCCCCAGCCGCCACGGACTGCTCCAGTTACTTCCGTCTGGGGGTGAAGGGAGTGACGTTCCAGAAGTGTGAGATGACCACCTTGTGCTATGCTGCCTCCTGGGTGTGCGATGGCTCCAATGACTGTGGTGATTACTCAGACGAGAGGAACTGCCCGGGTAAGGAAGGCCACGGAGCCTGTCTCAATCTGGCCGCAACCCTACCCAGAATCCCCTCTGCTGATTTGCATGAAATTAACATATGAAGTGCGATGATTTTTAAAGATGTGGCAGGATTTTAATGCCTGTTTCTCGGCAGCTACAGGTTTCATTCAGAAGTACATGAAATTTCCTGGACTGGGGCTTTGATCTGTGCAGCTGATCAGGGTGTCAGAGTGGAGAACGTTCTGGAAGTGCGGCTGCGCCCCTCATTACCTGACTGTTGCCTCCCCTGACAGACAAGCGGAAGAGCAAGTGCCCGGTGAATTTCTTCGCCTGCCCCAGCGGCCGCTGCATCCCCATGAGCTGGACCTGCGACAAGGAGTATGACTGCGAGAACGGCGCTGACGAGGCGCAGTGCGGTGAGGCCTATGACCGCGCCCCCACACATCCTCCCCACCGCCTCTTTCTCTGCTCCTCCCAACCGCTCATCTTTGTGTTCCCCTGTCTGCACGGCCCTGACTGCTCTTCCTGACTGTTCCCCCTTACTGTCCCTCTCTCAGTCCCCCTAACTGCTCCCCCTGTCTGCCCCTCTCTCAGCTGCCCCTGGCTGCTCCTCCTGACTGTTCCCCCTGTCTGCCCCTCTCTGTGCTCCCCCTGTCTGCCCCTATCTGCACCTCCTGACTGCTCCCCCTGTCTGCCCTTCTCTCAGCTGCACCTCCTGACTGTTCCCCCTCTCTGCCCCTCTCTGTGCTCCCCCTATCTGCACCTCCTGACTGCTCCCCCTGTCTGCCCCTCTCTCAGCTGCCCCTGGCTGCTCCCCCTGTCTGCCCCTCTCTCAGCTGCCCCTGGCTGCTCCTCCTGACTGTTCCTCTCCCTCTCTCTCTAGACAAGTTCTGCTCCCCGTCACAGTTTGAATGCGGAAACCACCGGTGCATCTCCTACACCTGGCTGTGTGACGGTACCGACGACTGTGGGGACGGCACGGATGAGGACAGACGTGGATGCAGTAAGTCTCACCGCCTTGGCCACAGCTACAGGGACACGCTCCTGGGCTACGGAGGACATGGGGCTCTGGAAGCTGGAGTTGGTTACCTCAAAAACCTGAACTGTTTTTGTTTCTCGTGTAAGTCCTGCCGGACGCCTTTGAAGCAGTGCAGGTACACGGAGGTTTATCTCAACCTTACCTTCATCTCCCTACAGAAAACAAGACCTGCAGCCCCGAGGCCTTCCAGTGCCCCGACTCGCACGTGTGCGTCCCACAGCGCTGGAAGTGTGACGGGGACAAGGACTGCCCCGACGGCTCTGACGAGAGCGTCAAGGCCGGTTGCGGTAAGCCTGGCTGGGATCCCGTGTCCAGTTTCTGTGCTGCTGTTTGTTGTTGCGGAACAGAGATGATTCAGTATCATTGCTCTGGAACACAACGTTCAGCAGTATCTGAACAGTCAGGGGAATGTCTCTTAACGACCAAATCTGCTGCCGGATAGTGATGATGTGAGTAATTAAATCCCCACCTCCACAGTACTCAACAACACCTGTGACGAGGCAGAGTTCTTTTGTCAGAACCGGCAGTGCATCCCTAAGCACTTTGTGTGTGACCATGACAACGACTGTGGCGACGGTAGCGATGAATCCCCGGAGTGTGGTGAGCGGGACGGCGCCGAGACGGAGCAGGCGGGGCGGAGGCCCGGCAAGTCGGCTGACCAAAAACTCTGCTCCTTACAGAGTACCCCACCTGTGGGCCCAACCAGTTCCGCTGTGCAAACGGCCGCTGCCTCATCGACAAGAGCTGGGAGTGCGATGGTGAATTCGACTGCCACGACCGGTCCGACGAGGCTCCCAACAACCCCCGCTGCAGCAGCCCAGGTTAGCGCCCCCTGCTTGCTGGGTCCTGCTCCTGTGCGTCTTGAAAATATTTTGTGCCCACAATTAGCCTTTAGCATGTAGTATTTGTTGTGTTTTTTTCGAGTCACTGTCCAAAAACACACTATGGAAGGTGCACTGGAGTTGGCAAACTATCCATGTCTGTAACCCGTCCTAAATATCGAACTGGATTATTTAAATTTAAGAAAATGCCGACCAGCGTCACCTCCTGTAGGTACAGTAAAACTGGAACATGTGGTCAGTCACAGCAGCAGGTCTTCAGGTATACTGACAGATGTGCCTGGCTGTTGAAGTCTGCTCACGTTGAAGAGCAACCTTTTATTGCTCTCTGCTGAGCTGGTAATCGATGAGCAACAGGAAGATTTTGCACTATTAATATCATTCTTATAGCAGTGTAGATGGCTGGATTCTGCGTTTGAGCAGCCGGACCAGTTTTAGTGGAAAGACCTTCAAGATGGCGGCCTGTGGTTTTTAACTGACGAAGTTCAGGGGTGTAACAGAGAGCAGGGTGGAGAAAAGAATCTTTTCTGTTTTGTGGAGGAGCAAGGACCTAAAAGGGCATCTGGTAGGGTGTTGTAATGCTCAGCGAGGGCATCAAGCAGGACCGGGATGTGAGCTATGAAATTAGATAAACCTGTCAAGTTTAATGTTATGAAAAGTAATGGTCTGCGCAGCTATAACTTTGGTCAATGGAAAATGGGCCTCAAATCAAACAACCTTATTGTCAGAAATGAGAAATTCAATAGCAGCCAAATTAGAAGCCGCGATGTCTGAGCAACAAACTACAATCTAAGATATGTCCTTTATGTGTGGGAGAATTCACAGACTGAGACCTAAGCATTCCATAGTAGAAATAAAATCATTAGCAAAAGTATTATTGGAATTATCAGAATGAATATTAAAATCTTGAAGTAAAATTATATTACAAAACAGTGGACCGATGAGTCGAGATGAGAAATCAGTAATAAAAGCAGGTGATGTTTTTTTCGGCGGCCTGTACACTACTGTACACTACTGTACACAACTGTACACAACTGTACACAACTGTACACTACGAGAGATTTATTAATGTAAACAATCCAGGGTAGAATTGTTTGGTTTAACTGTGGAAAGCTCTTAGGCTGCTGCCGTGTCTCCGGGAGACATAGAAAGTCAATCTTTTGGTCTTCATTGAATTTGTGTAGTAATGGATCCTTGTTAGTAAGGCACTGAATGTTGAATAAGGCCAGTTTTAAAGAAGTAACAGCAGCTTTGCGTCTAACTTGGACCGGGCTGCCAGCCCCCCTGGTTAGCAGATCTGTGTGGTTTCCTTGGGGGGGTCAGGAATCGGTGGATCAGAAGGAAGAAATACATCCATTCTTGCTATAGGAAAAGTTCCATTGTGATCCACTGTGTATGTACCTTGGCCAGCCAAGACTGTAATGATGGACAAGCAGAACAGGCAGGGCTGAAATGCACATGAATGCACAGGAGCTGGATTGCAGTACGCCTAAGCCAGCTGTCAGTGTGAGAATCCGCATGCTGGCGATCAGGGACATTGTTCTGGTAGATCACAGGGAGCAGATCTAATAATATCAGGGGATAATTCTGAAACAAGAATTACCGAACTATGGTGCACAATCCAAAATCAAAAAATACAAACTTAATAATAGATATAAAAACCGCTATATTCAACTACTATATTAAGTTAAAATTCCTCGGAGAGCAGTGGGAGCCAAGTTCACCAGTGTTCACTGTAAAATAGTTCATTTTCTTTAAGATTGAGGAATGCTTTCTAAAAGACAGCTGGTAGCAGCGATTTTGTCTTGAGAAATCAGAAGTGTGCTAGTTTGAGTCTCATAACTGAAATTTGCAAAAATGGGATCCGTATTTGCATAGCCTTTGGAAATCGTCTTGGATGCAGCAGAGAGAGCTGCTCCGAAATGCCGACTGACGCTCTCTCCCTGCGCCGTGTCTCCCGGAGCAGAGCAGAAGTGCAATGACACGGCATATATGTGTAAGAACGGCAACTGCGTCAACGAGACCCTGCTGTGCAACTATAACGACGACTGCGGAGACGGCTCCGACGAGCTCAACTGCTTCATAAACGAGTGTCTGAACAGCAAACTCAGTGGCTGCTCCCAGATGTGCGAGGACCTCAAGATCGGGTACAAGGTAGGGCTCTCCCTGCTCTGCTCATCAGGCCCCTGCGGGCAGCCCGGCTCTGACAGAAGCGGAGGTGTTTGTGGATGACGAGCCGCATGCAGTGAGGACAACGGGGACCGTGGTATTTTAGGGATGAGTGACCTGGGCCAGAGATGTTTTAGTCTAACTTCCGTCTAAGCATGGATAGAGTTTATGCAGTCTGTTGCTTTAATGCGGCTGATTTGCTGTTTGTGCTGTGCTAAAAGGTTTCATTTGCAGTAAAATGGCTAATCCTTTTAAGTAGCTCATCTCTGTGGCAATCACTACATCACCTATGCTGAAGGGTGCAGTCGGGATTCCTGACTGTAATGGAAAAGGTGCCTGAATTAATTAACTGAATTAAATGTCAAGCTGGACTAAATTAAATATAAATCATTTCATTAAGCAAAATAATCTCCATCAAGGAGCTTAATTTTTCATACAAACGGGTGGCAGCAGAAGGACGGCCGGTGTAAGGGGTTGCTCTCTTGCTCGCCCTGCAGTGCAGATGCCATCCTGGGTTCCAGCTAAAGGAGGACGGCAAGACCTGCATGGACGTCGACGAGTGCCGTTCCTCCTACCCTTGCTCCCAGCGCTGCATCAACACCTACGGCAGCTTCCACTGCCAGTGTGTGGAGGGCTTTGAGCGCCGGACCAGTGACCCCACAGCCTGCAAGTCGACCTCGGGTAAGGACGGCCCCCACCGACAGGGGGAGCCACCCACCGAAAGTGCTTCCGGAGTTCAGTTTCCATATCCGTAACTGCCGGTGGGTTGCCTAGATGCATCTACGGTCATGTCTTTGTCGCAGTGCCTGCAGTGGCGCTCTACCATGACGCATACAGGTGGGGGCGCTCTCCAATACGCTCAGCAGAGCGTGACTCCGATAAAGTGAAGCGCTGCTCGACACCTCCACGAGTCTCTGGTGACTCAAGAGCTGTCCTTGGTAGCTGTCTGTTCGTTGCGACCATCTGGTTCACCACGCTTGGCTCTCTTCTCCTTCTCCTCTCTCCTGTCAGCGGAAGAACCCTTCCTGATATTTGCCAACCGCTACTACCTGCGTAAGCTGAACCTGGACGGCTCCAACTACACCCTTCTGAAGCAGGTGAGGCCCAATGAATGTTAATTAGTGAAAACACCCCGAGGCCAACCTGGCATGAGCTGTTGAACTGCGATAAGCATTTGCTTCCTCATTCTTTAGTGCTGCACTTAGCTCTCTATGGCCTTTGAGGTTGCAGTTTCAGTGATGGACTAAATCTTTGCGTTTCTCTGTGGGTGCAGGGCCTGAACAATGCAGTGGCCTTGGACTTTGACTACAGAGAGCAGATGATTTATTGGACGGACGTGACAACGCAGGGCAGCATGATCCGGCGCATGCACATCAATGGCAGCAACGTGCAGGTCAGCGAGAGTCGCCTCGCCTCGCCTAGCCTCCGGCCACGCCCCCTGCTGCACACTCACTTTCTGATTGGCTCTCTGGCCAGGTGCTGCACCGGACCTCGCTCAGCAACCCGGATGGCTTGGCTGTCGATTGGGTGGGTGGGAATCTTTACTGGTGCGACAAGGGCAGAGACACCATCGAAGTGTCCAGGCTGGACGGGGCCTTTCGCACGGTGCTGGTCAGCACAGGCCTGCGGGAGCCGCGTGCGGTGGCGGTGGACGTGCGGAATGGGTGAGGCTCCACCCCTTCAGACCTCACTTCCTCTTTCCTATTGATCGATGTGATTTATATACCCTTATAAAAGATTATATGAGCTCACTTCCTTTGTTTGGATGAGTATTGCAATATCCACCATATTATCTTATTAACCAGCCCAAACTCCCAACATTCCCCAGGTACCTGTACTGGTCAGACTGGGGCGATAATCCCCACATTGGGAGGATCGGTATGGACGGCACCAACCGCAGCGTCATCGTTCAGCAGCGCATCACCTGGCCCAACGGCCTGACGCTGGACTTCATCAACGACCGCATCTATTGGGCTGACGCGCGGGAGGATTACATCGAGTTCGCCAGCTTGGATGGAACCACCCGTCACACAGGTAAGGCATCTTGGATAGCGGCTGGGTTGGGACTCCGCGCAAACTGGGTCCAGTGGCGTACGAACCTGTTCACCCAACAAACTCAACGTGACCTACCAGCAGTCATGATCTTCCCAGGGCCAGAACTTAGATGTCAAAGTAAAAAGCAGAAACCTGCCTACTGTAGGTGAGTCAGTCCAGTAGATGGTTCTCCTCGTGCAACATTGCCTCCATAGGGAGCTGTGCTGTATCTCTGTCCTCGTTGAGGACTTTGGTCCCCAGGTGCCGCCGCTGCTCTTCAGGCCTTGATGCGACCCCCTCCGCTTTCTCAGAAACTGTGAAGAGAGCGACTTAGCAGGCTGCCTCAGGCTCATACATCAGCATAATGAAATGACTAATGAGGGGAGCTGTGGGCGTCCAGAAGCCGCCAGCTTGGCGTCGGCTCCTGTTCGGCTGACAGGGGCATGGGGTTCGCTCCCGAATTATCAAGCGCGTTGAGATACAGCGGAAAAAATAAATATGTATCTGCAGTCACATTTTCAGTTAGGACGACCGGAATGAAGAAAGATGGGTGTATTATTATTCCCAGATCATGGAGGATGGGTGTATTGAAGGTTCCAGTGAGGGTTCATTTCTATGGATCTCACCAGGAGACTCACCCAGCGTTCCCTGGTCCTTTTGTGTCCCCAGTACTGAGCCAAGACATTCCCCACATCTTTGCTATGACCCTGTTTGAGGAATATATCTACTGGACCGACTGGGAGACCAAGTCTATCAACAGGGCCCACAAGACCATGGGTACCAATAAGAGCATGCTGATCAGCACCCTCCACAGGCCCATGGACATCCACATCTTCCACCCATCCCGGCAGCCCGAGGGTAAGTGCGGC
>JABFEB020000085.1:1233802-1256005 GCA_019775895.2 Stomatorhinus ivindoensis | reverse complement strand
GGACTCAATGAGACACAGTCATCTTAGGGTGAGGGACTCAATGAGACACAGTCATCTTAGGGTGATGGACTCAATGAGACAGTCATAGGGTGAGGGACTCAATGAGACAGTCATAGTCATTTTAGGAACAGGAATGCAATTAGACAATCAGGTAGTCCGTCCTGCCAGAACATGACTGAGACGTTCCTGAAAAACTTTGCACTGACTAAAATCTTGTACTAAAATGCACAAATCCACTGAGAAAATTAGGGTTAAGGGAAAGCAACTCCAAAACTTAGTATCATATGCCAAATGAAGTGAATTAAATAATAATAACCAGTCATACCGGTACCCAAAAATGTAATTATATTCATTTATCAGAAACAGAATCAGAATATCTTTATTGTCATTGTAGTGGGTACAATAAAATTAGATGCAGTCGTTGCGGCATAAAGAATTATACCAGAAATACATACATACTTAAATACACTCTTGCAAGAAATACATACTTACTTAAAACATATAGACATATAAAGAACATAAAAACATTGCACATGATTGTATCCATTGCACTATATTTTGCATTATATGAAGGTGATTAGGTATTGTTCAGCACCCTAATAGCGACAGGGTAGAAACTACTATTCAGTCTGTTGGTCCTTGTTTTTGTCACGCCCTAGGGGCGGGATCCGACAGATGCCCACACTAGTTGTGCGGAGTATTCCATTAACTCCCGTGTGAACACCGGCCCGTGCCGACTGCAGCACGTTTATTCGTGCCCTGATTGTTGGGGAGGTTCCCGACATCTGTCGGATCCCGCCCTTAGGGCGTGACAGTTTTGATGCTTCTCTATCTTTTGCCTGATGGCAGCAGTTGGAATAAATCATGAGTGGGGTGTGAGGAGTCTTTTAGGATGTTTTCTGCTTTTCTGAGACAGCGAGAGCTGTGCAGTTCATCCAGAGAAGGTAAAGGGCAGCCTATGATCTCCTGGGCAGTATTAATATATTGATAAATTATACCATAAACATCTCCTATTGGTATTATAAGTCTCCTGAGACATGCCAAGTATCCACCAAAACGTGCCGATCTGGCTAACTTGTCACTTGCTGAGAATTGGGAGTAGTGATGACCAAAACAATGCTTAATGAACCATTGTTGTATTTGCTGACCCCACTAGATTGTGCTCTTGGTTTACTTTCAGGCATGCTTTGAGCCCTTTTTTGAACAGAGAGCACCATCTAGTGGAGTCAGAAAATATAGCAAATGGTTCACGAAGCATAGTTTTAGCCATCATTAATCGAGAGGAGTGAGCCACATCCGCCATGCAGCCAAACATGCACACGGCATAAATGCAACGGATCACGGTATGCAGAGGGGCACTGAAGGCAACATGACTACGGACCGTTTACTAAAAGTGAATGCAAGTGAATTAAAAAAAAGATTCTGTGTTTATATGATACTTTGTCAAACATTTTTATATGTAGAATCTAAGACTTTAACCTGTGCAATGCATGATGCAATGCACAAGTAGTATTTCTCGTATCCCGTATCACCTTGTAGTTCACGTAGTGCTTTCCCTATGACTGAAAATCATGCAAAAGTGATTCCACATTGTTTTGGACTTGGGTACTGACATTGGAGCAGATTCATGGTGTAATATCATGCACTGTAGCAGGACGAACTGCACTCACTGTAAATAAATGTGCAGATAATGGTGCCCTGGATTTTATGTGAAATTTAAACTCTCTCGGCCATGAAACAACATAGACATATATGTTCTTTATTCTGTGTCTTAGGTTAACATATATGGTGAATTATGAAAAAAAAAACATGACTGGAAAGAAAACATAACCAATCTCAACAAGTGAAGATGACAAACTACAGCTGACCTTTCCGGCAACTCCAGAAGCAAGGTACCCGCGCAGCTTGTCGATGTAGGTGTGAGGGGGATTTTTCACCTGAAACCGCTCCTGCGAGACAGAGCCAGAGAATGAGGCTCGGATTCAGGCCTTCAACAAACAGAATTTGCTGACAGAGATGAGCACATGACATTGAAGGACAAGGACCTGGTCACAGATGAGGTCCCACTTCTTCTCGCTGTCATACTGCCGAAGGAGCCTGGCTTTGTCTGGAGGCAAGTTCATGGAACTCTGGGAGAAAAAAGCAAGGCGTTCAAAATTAGGTCATAATAGTCACAAAATTATATTATATTCCAAAATACTAAACAAACCTAGGTGGAAAGTACAAGTGTGCCGGTGCTGAGCAGGTTGCATGGGTGACCGTGTCAGTATGGCTATCCTTCCCTTTGATTTCTCCCATACTCCTCGTTTCAATGGACAGGGAGGGGGGGCCGGGTGCTTGATCTCCATTATCCCTCTCTGGCCTCCTTATAGGTACTCCACATGTGAATATCATACTCTTACCATCATCAACCCTGAAAAACTGCATATTGTTATTTATTTCCTGCCGGACCCAGAAAAAAACTTCACTGAAAAACTAGATTTACTCCTGTCAGCCATGTCGGTTGCCACTTGTCATCCTTGGGGACTTGAACGTCCACCTTGATAAACCCCAGGCTACTGACTTCCTCATCCTGCTAAGCTCATTTGGCCTGACCTAGTTCTGCACTCCTCTTACTCACAATACTGGACACTAACTCATCCTTACAAAGAACCTGCTTGTCACCCCTTACACATCTCTGACCACTTCTTTGTTCAGTTCACCTTGTTCCTCCCTACCTTGTTTTTGGCTTCCCCTCCTCAAACTTCCTTCCATTACAACCTTCACTCTTTCTTGCCTACCTGCTTCTCTGCCTCAGTCTCCTTCTCCGTCATCTTCTGAGGATTTCTCCTCTCTTGACACTCTGCTGTGCTTACCTCATGTCTTGACCCGATCTGTCCACTCTCCTCCAGACCAGCACGCTCACAGCCCTATCATCCCTGGCTCTCCAGCATGATTCATGCCCAACAAGCAAACTTCAAGACAGCTAGGAGGAAACTGCCAAATTTGACATCCTATAGACCTAGTAGGTCAGGTCACACCACTGAATAAAAAACCCTCACTTGATCGTTCATGGAATGAGAATTTTTGGCCAGTCTTCCTCCTCTCATTCTTGTCCAAAACCCTTGACGTTTCATGAAAAACAGTCACATTTCTCATGTCTTCTCCTACCACTATTATGCAAATGACATCCATGTTTACTTGACCTTCTTTCCTCTGATGACATCACGGTCTCTGCTCAAATCTCTGCATGCCTGGCTGACATCACAGCTTGAATTTAGGACCATCACCTCTAGCTTTATCTCTCCAAAACTGAACTTCCTGCTTTTCCATCCATCATGACATCATACTTCAACTTGCATCATCCGCACTTTTTCACACAGTCAGTCTGCTAGGAACCTAGAGGTAATGACAGATGACCAGCTGTCCATTGCTGAGCCTATAACAGCAGTCTCCACATCTTGCAGATTTACCCTGTATACCATCACAAAAATCTGAGCTTTTCTGTCTCAATAGGCATGACATCCTTCTAGTCCAGCCTCTTGAAATCTCATAACCTGACTACTGGAATGCTCTACTGGCAGGGTCTACCAGCTTGTGCTGTCAGACCACTACAGATGATTCAAAATGTTGAAGCACGTCTAATGTTCATTCAACCTAAACATTCTCATGTCACACCCCTCCTTGGCTCCCTGTTAGCACTCACATCAAGTTCAAGTTATCAGTGCTGGCTTATAACTCCATAAATGGAGAGGCACCCATCTCCACAAAAAGCCTTGTCAAGACCTTTGTCGCTTCTTGCCACCTTCAGTCAAACAAACCAATGCCACTTGGAGCTTCCCAGGCTCCATCTCCACCTTCAAGAAACACCTCAAGACTCACCTATTCCATGAATTCCTCTGCTAACTTTATTCTTTTTTATCTTTTTTGAATTCTCATATGTTGCACTTCTGGCCCTTGAATAGTCTTATTAGGTTCTTACTTTGACAATTGCACCTAGGTATTCATTGTGCCTAGTTGACTCCTTGACAGCATGATTGTTTGCAATATGCTATTTTCCTTGCTTGTATGTCACTTTGGATAAAGGGTATGTTAAATGTGTAAATAAAAATGAAAATCGTGACCTCACTTCCTGTATAGATTGTTAACTTCCTTATTCAGAAATTTGTCCAGTGACTGCTCCATATCAAAGCTCTCATGATCTATTCAGTAGACATCACAGTGATTTACAATGGCACCAGATGTTTAAATCACTGCATTGTTACAGACAGTGCAGACTAATTATTCACCATAACACCACTGTGTCTGTAAATGACTGTCTGACTTCAAGAGCAGAGTGGTACTTCTCAAATGTCTGTGTTCATACTCCAGCTAAGTTTCAGATACCCAGACATTATGTCACTATGAACCCTCACTAGTGGAATTCATTTCATTCAATTTTTGTTAGAGATATTCATAATATAATTTTCTCTGTCCTATTTTGTACTCACATTGTATTTTCACTGAGGCAAGAGGAATTTTTCATTCATCTACAGTAACAACCATCCAGGAAAGCCAATTCCACAGCACGGTGATCCGCTTTTCCTCCCTTACCAACAAAACAATTTGAGGCTCCTGGACAAATGAATACCAAGTCAGACTCTTTAGTTCAAGGTATTTTGCCGAATTTAGTTCCTTTTTGCTGAAAAACAAAAACAACTGATCTCCTGGACAGACAAGAACCACCCCACTCCATCTATCTATAACCCCTTTCAATCATCTCTTTTTCAAGATCCTATTTATCAAGATAGTCAACTAAATTACTGTGTAAAAGTCTTACACTATCATATAATATGTTAAACACTATTAATCTGGGTGGTACATTTTTTGCTCAGATGTAAATGAATAATAGCAATGAAATATAAGAAATATATTTCTTCTGTTCTCTAAAATGTTACTGATTTCTTGCTGGATGGCTAGATGAACACCGCTTCAGTTCCCAAACCTCTCCTCGGAGGCACCCCAGCCATTCCATGTGTTTGTTACATTTCACCACCAGCTCATTTAAGTAAATAACTTAATTAACTTGATGATGTCACACATGGTATACTAGTGGAACACAAAACAAATAGGTACAATGGATGGTTACTGCAAATATTGGAGTTACTCTAGCAGAGGTTTTGAAATGGCTAAGCTAACACACTTTGACAAAAAAGAAATAGTTTTACACCAATATAAAGATAATTTAAACATAATTTTCTTTGGCAGTCTAAGATTGGTTTTCAGTACTGTATGTATTATTAAAGAGTTCTAAATTCGCTCTAAATAGTTACAGGAGAAGAAGCTACACATCTTAGGCTATGAGGTTCGGCCCGGTCTTCTTAGAAAACCGGACCCTGCTGTTATTGTCCACCATAAGCAGCCACTGGCAATATGAAGAAAGTAAATTATACACTAGAACAGACAGGACTGATTAAAGTCTGAGGAACCAGTGAGCCAACAGCACAGGACTCTGAAAAAGGAAGGATGCCCTCGAGGGACAATCAGAGCTCCTGTCTGAGGGTTTCTGCCTCAGGCAGTGCTGAAAAAGTGAGGCAGTGAACACAAGACGGTGAGTACTGACAGGCGGCAAGTGAAGTTTTCTTGCAGAGAAACGAGGTGGAAAGTTCAGGTCTTGAAAGTAAAAATCCAGACTAAGGTTTCGTTTCAACCAACTAGTTGAGCTTAAAGAGTCACAGTCACAGAATACTGAAGTGGTTGGTTGAAACAAAATCTTGGTCTGGATTTATACTTTCTGGACCTGAACTTTCCATCTCTGCAGAGAGGAGCCAAGTCTGGCCAGAGCCCAAACAAATACTCAGACGGTTGCTATATTTTGCAGTTAAAATAGAGAGGTAGAGGTAAGGAGTGCATAAGGAGTGCACACTGATTACAGCATGTTGCTGCACTCACCACTTGACAAACCACCTCAGGGGTGAGAACCTGAGTACAGCTGGGCAGTGCCGAATAGACCAGTGTGAGTTTTTTACAATAGCTGGAGTGCCAATCCTGCCACCAACCCCCATATTTCCCCTATAAGCTGGAGGACCTCCTTGCAGAGCTGGATGTAGATTAATGTCATACTGGATGAAGCAATTACAGGTTAAGGGCATTGCTCAAGGGCCCAATGGGGCAGGATCACTCCTGGTATCACAAGATTCAAACCAGCAACTTTCCAATTGTTGGCACAGATCCCAAGCCTCAGAGCCACCCCTCCTGCCAAAAATAAGGTTATGTTAAAAATGATTGAGAGTACTAGATGGCTGGAAACGACAGAGCCCAATCTTGAGCCTGTTCTGTAGGATTTTAAAGCTTGTTAAATTATTGTTATTATAAAATATTTGCTTCCTTAACAGCAAGTGAACAGTGACTTGGTGTAAGATCCAACCACAAGAACCTGGATTACTATTATTTTTTGGAATATGATTTCCTAAAAGCATCCAAGACATAGGAACAGGGGAGAAGGTTCAGCCACAAGACTCAATAGAGAAAAATAGTCTTCATTCATTCCCCAACTCATCAACTTGGTGTTACTAAATCCACTTTTTCTGATCATTACAGCTCAAACACTGACTTGGGTCTGTCAGGACAAAACCTTCCAAGCTGTAGGAACAGGGGTTGGCAAAGAGGTATGGGAATTGTGATTCTGACTGTGGCAGAAAAACGCCAACTCTTTGTACTTCCAACCCATTTTGGACTACAATAGTTTACACACCAGTCCAGCCACTATGAAATCATGCAAAGACACAGAACGCCAGTTGAGCCAAAATGACAAATCCTCAACACAGACACACATTTACACGTATGATTATGCAAGGGCATAACAGAGTAGGACAAAGATGGATGGATGCAGACATGCACATATCTTCCAGCCAAAAAGAGAAGTGTGCACACAAAAGGGGGATTTGAAGAGAGGCGAGAAACAGTATGGGAGTTAGTCAGAGCAGAAACGCGCGGAATGCTGCTTCAGACAAAGAGAGATAGATGCATTTCCACAGTGTGCAGTGGGAGACTGGCTCGTGCAAGTGTTTGGAGCTATGAGAGAGGAATGTGCGGGGCAGCCCACTCCCTTCGAGGAGAATGACCCAGAGGACAAGGAGGTGGGACAAACAGGGCTGGTCTGCTAGCATACAGTAGTTCAAGTGATTTAGGATCTTTGGGGGGGGGGGGGCAGGGGAAAGCTGGGAACCCCAAGATAACGAGGGGTTGACACTGAAGAACTTGAGAATTTGATTCTGGAAGTAATTTTGTGTGGTACACAGGGGACCATGTGAGCCCAGTTAGCGTTGACTCCAAATAAGGCCTGTGGACATCTTTGACTGAGTTCTCTGTTTTGAAAGTAATTCATTGAAGACTTTTATTCTCCTATCTATCACACCAACGGCAAATGAAGTCTAACATAAATCATCTAAAAAAAAGCAGCTTCCCCAAGGATCGTCTGATCTTGCTTTCTCTCAAACAAATGTATGATGCTTTGGGTAGAAACATCTGCTAAATAAAAAAAATGTAAATGTAATGTTGTATCGGGGTTTATAGCATGATTTAGTCGAAATGAAAGTATTTTCTTTACCAGACCAAGCATTCACAGACTGTGCTTAGTGCTTCTAGCAGTGTAATGCTGATCTTCCTTGCCTGTTTTCAAATTGGCTCTGACCTTCCAGCCCAGTGAGACCAGCCCAGTTCGCAGGGCTGGGAGTCTAAGCAGCCGTCCCGCCCGCGTGGGCCAGGGGGTGGCGCTGGTGTCCAGAGCCAAGGTGTGGACGAAGCTCACTGGCTACTGGCAGCTTTGCTATTAATTTTGGTGCCACTTCCACATCAAAAGATTCGTATAAAGCGAAACATCCTCCGAAAAACAAATGTCATACTTTCCATGCGACCTTCCAAAACTGTCACAAATAATTCTAAAGCCGACGGCGCCTCCCATCCAGGAAAAATGTGCAGCTAAGAGCAGAATATGTTTCCTAATGACTTAAACACCATTTTCGAGTTTATCATACTAAACGCAAAAGTGCTGTTTTTCTAACAATACCCTGGCATTTTTTTAAAAAGTGAGACGCCAATTATTATATTAGAAAAATCTGTGGACAGCACAGTGTCATCATCTCACACTGAGAGAAGATGGCCACTCTCCTCACCTTCTGTACTCACGCGTTGACCTTGTGACCCCACAAACCGCCCCGGCTCATCCCTGGCCATCCTGTAGGCAGGGTGTGGCTCTCAGGCTGAGGTCAGTGACTCATGCCCCCCCCACCCCCGCACTGATCTATTCCAGGCTCAGGCTGCAAGCTGGACTCAGCCAGTACCGTTAACACAAAAAGCTGTACTCCAAGTATACGTTACATAGAACGTATCACTGCTGTAAGAGTAACGCACAGAGCCTGAATTATGGGAAACTGAGACACTACAACCTGATCAGTGCCTGCACTGCAGCGGGCAGTAAGCAGACAGTAGTGTCTGATCTCTTGTAGAACACAGCTGCAAACCAAAGAGGCACAGTAAAAAAAAAAGAGAGAGGGACCTGCAACAAAGATATTTTACAGACCAGAATTATTTTATGAGTAAGGCTTTCCATCTATTTCTCGTTTCCCAATGGAATATAAACAGGCAGAATAGCCATACTCTAAAACCGCCTTTGTGCATCTTGGGTACATTTATTACAGCATAAGAGACAGATATATGGAAGGAGCTTGCGCAGGATGCAGTGAGAAATGTGTATTCCCCACTGCAGAAGCTTCTAGACAAAAGGCGAGCGGACAATGTAGCATTCTCTGCACATTGTTGAGTGCCTGTTCCCCTCTATGTGGCGTTTGGGGGTGTCTAGGTGTTCATTTATCCTTGACTGGAATTCATATCCTTTGTCTATCATGATTTCCAGGATCTGGTCCTTGATGTATTTCCTGTTTGGTCCTGGCACTACAGACCAGAGCCAGAAGCCGTGTTGGAATTTCCATGCAAGAGCAGCAGAAACGCACTTCACACCTCAGAAAAAGTCTATCCAATCCCACAGCTATTCGGTCCCTCTGGCCTTAGGGATTCATTCTTTGTTGGTAGTTCACTTCAAGATGGCAGGAGGAAGAAACGTGTCGCAATCTCCAGGAAAAACAGCAGCGCATCTTTCGAGATGCCTTTCGTTTCGACTGCAACCTCAAGTCTCCACTGCAAAAGGATTCCAGTACACAGATTCCAGTACACGGATTCCAGTACACGGATTCCAGTACACGGATTCCAGTACACAGATTCCAGTACACTCAATCCCACATTCAAGTGTTGCAACAATCCCCAATCAGCTTCAAGTAACAATGTGATAAAGGTTCTCTTCAATCCATCATCCACCTGGATTACAGTTATCATGTTGGTGTCACACACAACTAGTCACCAACATGATATGATGAGAAACTGAATTGATCCTGATGAATAACATTTTTATTTTGGCTTGGATGAGTACAATGTCCATCCCAAGACAGAAATGACACAATGTAGAAAAAATTACACAACTTAATTATGAAATCAGAATGTTAGTGTTGTGATCTTCATAAAATAAGATGATGTTGTGATTAAGGATATTACATCTCTCGTATTACACCAAGAAACAGCTAGTAATGTGGGCCTTCAAACTCACTTTGAGATGTTTGTCTTTTCAGTAAAACTGTTTGGAATGTTTCTGAACTTTTCTGCAAAGGGCAAATTCTTTGGATTAAACACCATCCACAAAAAGTAATGGTGGGAGAGATTAGGCTTGAGGAGCCTGGCTGGTAAACTGTCATTCACTGCTCTGCTTTTAGTCCCTGGGAATCGGCAATCTGGGGAAACCAGCAGAGGAGCAGAGGCTTACCTCCATCTCACTGACAGGGAGGATCACTCTGCATGCTACTTGCAGCAAGCTAATCCTAACAAGTGGACATTCGTGTAATTTACAATGTGAGAGAACTTGTCAAAATTGTCTTCCTTCTATTCTCATCTCTAGAGCACCTCATATGCATATTATGGCTGAAGATTCAAAACTTTGTTTTGTTTGCAAAGACAAAAGGCAAAAAAACAAAATTTTGATAAACTATAAACCATTGTTTTGAGGCGAATTCCTTGAGAAAAGCGCCATAAAAATGTTACACTGAAAGACTTCCTAGTGGTTTATTAGGCTATAAGGTCAAGTCTGAGTTGCGTTTGTCGGTAGTATAACATTTCATTGTCTCGCTGTTTTTTTTATCTTATATGGTTTTAACAGATGACATCCAGTTATCTTTGTCTGAACTCCCTATTCTTTCAACATTGGGAATTTTGGAAACGACATGATCTATCCTGTAAGAAATGTCTTGATGGGTAATGGGCTAGCTACATAGATCAGCAGACGTGAACGAAACTATCAAAAGTAGGATTTATATTAATATATGAGATTGTCTCCAAGGACTGTGTACCGTGTTGGAGGGTTAATTCTTAGCCCGATTTAGCCCTGTTTATTTTTTCAATCAATAAAACCGTCTATAATCTCTATCTTATTTTTATTAAATCAAAATGAATTGCTTAAAAGTGGAAATAGCGAGATTTAGGATTTATATATATCTGTGCCCGCCTTTTTATATATAACCATACTTAAAGGTGTATTTAATCGAGCAATTCAATTAAAATGTTATTTAAACGGGTATTATCTATTAAAAGGGACAGACAATTCGGATCTAGCAAATGTGTACACTGTTAAAAAGATGTTGACGGTAAGATGAAGCCACGCGTTTGCTTACCAAGACTAGTGCAAAGCGCTCTTCCAGCTCTCCGCTGTCGGGCATCGGCACTCTTAACTGCATGACGTGAGGCTTTAAATCTCCCTGGCCGTCCACACTTTCAGTATTCCCCATTTTCAGGCACTGTCCTTCAGTTTGGACCAAAAAACCGATTCGGGGCTCTTCTTTCAGTCCCAGGCAAAAGTGATGTCTCAGGAAACTGACCAAAACCCCACGAAAATTAAAATACACGAATCCATCCAATTTTTAGACATTTTTAATCCCACTTAGTTCGCTTTATATTAAGGCAATAATTAAAATAATTTAATAATTTTCTACATACTTTCTCGGTGTTATGTATGAAAACATTTAAATATGTAATCCCTATATATTTTACATATATTCTAACTTCCAAAGCCAAATATTTCCCATTTTTTGCAATGAGCTTTGGTCCTTTTTACCGAAATGCTGCGCTGTTAGTTTCTCCAAACTTCGTGGAAATCCAAATTCCCATTCATTACTGTTGTGGGAACGACTCTTTCTTGGATTTCCCCTCCACCGTAAGTGCGCACTGAGCCCCACGGACCCGCCTCCATTCCGAATAACTTGTTTTCAGTAGCTGCGTGTCCATCGCGCGCAAGTCAGAGTAAAGCGGAAAAAAAACACGCGCTTTCGCCATCTGCTGGTTGCATCTTTAATAGCCAACTGATAACATTTACAATCATAAAATTTCTTTCCTCTGAAATTGGTTTTTAACTGGCTTTCTAAATAAAAATTTAATATTCATTTATGACAAAATAATTTATAATCTATAAATGATTAAAAAAAAAGACCATACACTGATTTAAGCAATATACCTACTAATCCGTACAATGGTATTATGAACCTAATTTTATCTGTTAAAGTCTAAGCACTGTAAAGGAAAACTGATTAAATATGTTCAGAATAATTGGTGAAGGGTTCCATTCTATATGTAATCTTTGTATATATGCATCCATCTCCCTTCCAGAACTTCATTACTTGATGCCCTTGGCTTTCAGCTCCTCTTTCACTCGTAGAAGGTATCCATCATCAGGATAGCCAAAACTAAGCGTGGGGACAGCAAAGCAGAATGTTAGAGAGACAAGCCGAGAAGATGTGCAGCACTGACAGGTAAACTTAGTGCACAAGGACAGTCCCATATGCAGTGACAGGTAAACTCAGTGCACAAGGACAGTCCCATATCCTAAACGTCTAGCACCTGGTGGGTCCTCCCCCTTGGTTGGTCTTATGGTGAATGTCATTCCAGATGACTGTGTTTGACAGCCCAGTAGTCCGGGACATCCCAACTGTGAAGATCAGCTTCTGGGCAAATGCCCTTTTCAGCAGCTCCAGAACCTCTTTTCCTTCACGGTTGTTTGGTAAATAAGCCTGTCTTGCTGTCCCACTGAACCTCTTCCCAGGATTTGGGTGCTTTTCCTACAGTCAGATTTCAAACAGAGATTACAGAATGGCTATTATGTTAAACTATAGGAGATGTACAAGCATACTTCTAAATTGTATAGCCCAGACGGCAAAGGGCACATGATAAGACCATGAGCAGGATGCTAGTCCACACACACTGAGCAACTTAGAATCAATTTAAATAACTGTACATACAACATACATGACAACTTCACATACAGTATGGGGCAGTAGTGCTGGAAGGAGGAGTGCTGAGTGTGCTTTAGCGCCCCCTCTGGTTGTTGGTAGTAATGCAAATTCACAATACTGTACAGCAGGATGCCCACGCCTATAGTTTAAAACTGTTTTTATGCTTATCTTGTTAGCTGCTGACAGCTGCCAACATAAGATCTCCAGTCAGATATGACTCACAGCAGCCTGAGCTCAAAACATCTTCACACCTGCAGCTTGAGGGCAGGATTTAAACCCATCAAGCTGGAGTCTGGAGACTAGAGTCGTAACCATTGAGCAGCCATGCCGTTTGGAAATCAACATGTTTATGCTAAAGCCCTTGAAGAACTTGAAAAATTATAATTTCTTACCGTCTGTATGCCATCTGGAATGTTATAATTAATTACAATTGTGTCCCATTTTTGAAATCCTGGAAGTCTGCTGCGTATGACATCGTAAGTCATTGTTCCAGCCGGCTGGTCTCCCACCACCTGTCCAAATATTTTTTTACACACTGGACACTGGGGCCCAATACTTTTCACAGCACCATCCAAACAAGATGAACAAAACATATGTGAACAATCCAATTTCTTCTTATCTGTGAATTTATCCAAGCATATTGGACATTTATCTTCTTCATCATCAGCTGCCTGTTCATCCCGACTGGCTCCTGCAGCTGTGGTGGACGAGTTCCTCTTCAAAAATCCCCCGACGGACTCTCTCGGACCACTCAGACGGCATCCCTGCGCTGACACACTCAATTCCAGCTTGGCCTCTTCATCCTTTTGAATTTCTTTCAGCATCTCTGTCAGCTTGTCTGGTTTCAAGCTGGCCATACGGATGGGAGCAATCTCAAGGTCTAGACAACACCTCTGGACAAGCTCAGTAAACGCTTGATTGGCCAGCTCCTTGTTCTTCTGATCATTTGCCTCAAATGAAACTAAAACAACATCTTTAAATTTGACTGCAAACTTCTGCTCTATGTTGTCCATTTCCTTTCTGTAGGCACTGGACAGGTGACTATAGTGGCAGACTGGAACACGACATTCCATTAAATCTTCTTGAATGGGCCTTTTGCTATATTTAGCTTTATGCGTTTCCTCATCACTGCCTCCCTTAGACTGCCAGTGCGCACTCACAGCAGTCTGAGTATTGCCAATGAGACCGACACTGGAGAGTGGACCATTCGCTGCTTGGGGGTGAGCCGTTTTCATGATGGCACCCTGGTCCTGCAGCTTGGAGCCTCCAGGATACACCCGTCCACTGGCTGCAACTGGCATTTTTTTCTGAACAAGAAAATAAAAAGACCACCAGTTACATATCCAAAGTATACTGCACTTGCACCGAAAAGACAGGAAAGTTTACGGCAAAATTTCACCTTGGAAAATGTCACCCACACTTAAATTCATGTAAAGAAGAAAGTATCTGAATAAAAATGCATAAATACTAGTACATTTTTAAATGTTAATTTTTTTTTTCACAAGAACATGGTTTTTCGTTGTTTTGCGCTAAACTAGACCAAAGGTCCCTATATAAATGGTAAATGGTAAGTGGACTGCATTTATATAGCGCTTTCTTCCAAAGCGCTTTACAATAATGCCTCTCATTCACCCATTCATACACTCATTCACACACCGGTAGCAGAGGCTGCCATGCAAGGCGCCAACCTGCATACCGGGAGCAATTGGGGGTTCAGTGTCTTGCTCAAGGCGTTCGATTTATGGCGTTACATGGTATATGGAGTTACATTAATGGCTCTTATTGATCAAAAATTGTGCCACTTTGGTCAGGAGTGTTCAGGTCTTTAGTAACGCATTGGGCTCCATTTGGGCAATCTAACACGATGCATAAAGCACAAAGCAGAATTAACAGGTATGGGCGTGTCCAAATCCATTTAGCTATTATGACAGTGGAAAAAACAGACTTTATGCCAGGACAAGGCAGGAAAAAGGTTGTCCTAACACTCTTACTTATATTCAGAGGTGTGTTTTGGGTGCAGCATGCAATGACCCAATCTTAAAGCAGCACTGCATGATCTACTGCGGAATGTTATTAGAATGGCATGTTTGCCTGGCAAACGAGATTTCTTTTCGGCCGGGGAAATGGACGTGCTCATGTGCGAGATGAAGAGACGTGAGCACATCATATGCAGGAGCACTACTGTTCCACCAAGCCTTTCGAATGAAGCAGGCGTGGAATGAGGTAGCAGCGACCGCGTTCATGTTTTCTGGCGTCACCAGATCATGTATGCGGTGCCGAAAGCAGAATAATGATGCCAGAAGATGGGGAAAGCATAAGCTCGCTGCTGAACGAGAACAGCAGCTGGGAACGGGGACTTAATTTTGGGTCAGAAAGACAGAAACACTGACCTGATCCCCACTGTTGAGTGGCTGGGAGAAGGATACTTCGATACTCATTTTATTAGGTTTCTTCAGTGTCAACGTTGTTGGTTTCATCTCCAGCAGCCTGCTTAAGACTGAAGAAAGTAACACTCACTGGTTTATTACTAAACACTGTACACCAAATAAGGAAAACATTATTTTTAGCAGGCAATAATTCCTAATAGATTATTAAAATCACTATAACAATAAACCTTTTTAATAATGCACATTGCAGTCTCACCTGATGCAGGTGATATTGTCACCATCGCAGAATGTGATTTGTCCGAGACATTTACACTTAATATATCACATCGGATCTGAGGATCTTTGTTGAACATAGTCTGCAGGGCCGTTTGTAGTACAAATGGCAATTTCTCAGGAATGTCCTTATCCGGCCAACTGATGTCAACTCGGACCACTGCAGTATCAGTGGATGGCTGTAAAGATAAAGACCCCAATAGCCATTCACATGTAGCAGTGAAGAGTCAAAGTGCACAGAAACAAACAGTGCAATGCAACACCAGGCAAAGTGCAGACAGTAAAAATACTTTTTTAAAAAATTGCAGGGTAACATTTATACTTCTGTATTTATCTGGGAGTGTATGTGCCTTTTACATAGCTAGGTACAGTCTTTTTAAATATAAAGAAATACTGTCTTGACGTGTGTTATGGCTGGGGGGGGGGCTGGCATGTCGGGAGGAGGTGCCTCAGCAGGTGGAACGGATCCACGGTATCGCTTCTTTATGCACCGCGGTGTAGTAAGCGGACTAACGTGGCACCAAGATGCCATCTCACAGGATGGATGGGCAGAACAGGTCATGATATCCTCCAACTTTGCCAGCATCCTCTTCTCCGCCGTGTCCCTGAGGTGATGCTGCTTCCCCAGCAGACCGCAGTGGCAGCTGTCATGGGGGGGGGGGGGGTGACTGAGTGTAGAGGTGGGTCTCACTACGGGATGCCCGTGGCAGCGCCCGGTAGGCCAGCCAAGCACAGAGCTCTCCCACTGGTCTCCTCCCACTGCCAGCCCCAGCATCAGTCCTATCCTGGCATGTATTCTGGAGATATCAACTGGACCAGTATATCAGGTAGAAATGGGTCTGAATGAGAACCAGTTGACCCTCTGCCCAGCCCGGCAGTACATTCTGACGTACCTGGTTTAGGCCCCCAGTAGACAGAGTGTAACCCCAGCACAGATGCTGAACAGCATTTTGTTTGCTGCCCACAGTCTTACTCCTTTTGCCTTTGGAATTGGGGGTTTCAAGCTTCAGCGTGTGAGAAGACAAAGCAGGCAGGTTCAGCACATCCTGCTATCTGTAGGTAAACGCTGATCCAGTCTTACAGGTTCTGCCGCCCGTGATTGAAAACAAATATACCAGCAACTAAAATGCATTCCTGCTCCACACCACAGCTGTCAGCAGCTCAGGGTAGCGCTGAAAGTCTAGCTAATCCGAGACTGCGATCACTCAAATAAAGGCTCTGAAATAGATCATTTTTATGGCAGCCCATAAGTACGAGCTGTGTATAAATTGGACGTTCTTAACTCAGGAACTGCTTGTAACTACGTGGTTAATTAAACACAACATAGCAAACATCGCAGCTTAGCGATACTGATTTCAGGGAAGCAGATGAGGGCCATCCGGAAGGGTGGGGGCACTGGCCAGGGCTTGGCTGGTATTATGGTAATGCGGTATGTATATTGCCAACTGGGGTGGGGGCCTGTGGGCGGCCAAAATCTCCCGATCGCAGCTAGTGGGTGGCTGTTAAATTTGGGGTGAGTTTGCAGCAATAAAACTTCTTGCCAGCTAATTTCACCACCAGGGAACGTCACCGAACGTCAGATATCCGGGAGGACATTGCGCATCATTTGCAGGAAACTCCTGGAAGTTACGGAACAGGTGGGATGTCTGGTACAGGATTCAGGTGACCTATAAATCTTATCCTGTATTGCAAGTTTTCATTGGTCTTACCTCCATCTGATCCTGATCCACCTCCATGTCTTCCTCCTTATCCGCTGGGGGACTTGATTCTGCCATGTTATCTTGAAGCTTCTTTACCACTTCGCCTGGGCGTATCACATCAGACTGATAACCTGTTAACAGTGTTACAACAGCAAACACAGTGATAATACGCATAAACTCGAGTGATTTCGACAAAATCCGGCAATTAATCGAAATATTATAAACACTGATGTTCTCCATACACAGACATTAAATCGATTTTTAATAAAGACTAAAAACATATTTGTAGATAGGAAAATCACGTTTGTTTTACTTTCGAATTAGCAAGAATGCAAGCTGCAAGTTTCATGCGCAATATATTTTACATATTTCTCAAACAAAATAGACATATTTCGTGACCAGAGAAGAAAACAGAACACATAAGAAACGGATGTCCACCTACACCTGTATATTAATGCTAAAGTAGTAAAGTATAGTGACTGCGATTTGACGATACACAACTACGCTGTTGCCTACTCAACGCGTATTTACAATGTCTTACCTGACCTTAAGATTTTTTTAAAACCTACACGAACATTTTAAAGTTACCAGTATAAGTTATATTTGTCTTTCCCGTTTGCTTTCGAAATAAACAAACTGAAGTAGTGCCAGGCAGCGACTTCCGCAGCGAACTTACAGAAACGAAAATGAAAGCAGTTCCAGCTGAAAAAATGGACGCGTCTTAAAGGAGAAACAAGTTTGTCAGACGTTAAATAAATCAGGGTTAACACCTTAATACAGAAACAGATGTGATAAAGCCTCTTCCTGTTTTTTTTCCGGTAGCAGATTTGTCACAACAATGTCAGCAATGTCATTTATGATTCATATTATTATAGTTGTAAAAACCTTTTCCGTGTCCCCTACCCTGACTTAAAACCAGATATTTTTTGCCGAGTGTCAGTTACATACTTTGTATAACATGACATGAGTCACACGGCTAACAGCCCACAATGTCCCATAATGCATTTCATCGTTTTGTTCCCCCGCCCCACCTCCACCATTCTGCGACTATAGGAAACAATGAAAGGGTATTATTCTACAGTAACCTACGACACGCGTTTTAACAATTGCGCCACTGCAGTTTTGAATGCGGTCACTCAAAATTCAGGTTGAAAGGTGCCAGCGCAGTGGCTCCAAAAATGAAATATTACATCATATTTTATGTATACTAATATTTAATTACGATTACATTAATGACAGTTTTTTGAGTCACTGGCTGCTGGCACCTTTCAGCTGCAAAAAACACAGACACTATATATGCCTTTATATGATCACTATTTATCTATTTGTTTTTCTTGGATCACCAAGAACAGATCAATGGAATGTATATGTTATATTCAGTGGTGGCAATTTCAGGTACAGAAAGTAACAATCCAGACCATGATTTACTTTCAACCAACCAGTTGAGCATAAAGAGTCACAGTCACAGAGTACTCAACTGGTTGGTTGAAACAAAATATTTGTCTGGATTTGTACTTTCTGGACCTGAAATTTCCATCTTTGATTATATTGATCCATTTTGATGCAATACATAGCATATGGCCCTTAAGTGCTCGGACGGACCACACATGAAGGAACTATATATATTCTACACATAATCGAATTTATTGTAAGTTTAACACATTTAAACTACCGTTCAGTACACTGATAAACAGTCATAATTATGAGAAACAATTGTTGTAACAGTGGAATAAACTGAAGCCTGACACAGAGGAGACGGTGCCAACAGTGTTTATTTTATGAAGTATTGCAGCCTTTCTGTGTGCATATATGTTTAAAATCTGCTTGGCAGTTGCAATGAATTAGCAATAAAGCTGAATTCAGGGTAACTTCAAACCCTGATTCTGTTGTCTAGCTTGCTTCTACGTAAACCCATACACACACATAGAATTACAGTAAATGAGAAGTCTTTAAAACAAAAGATGAAATATATTGGACAAAGCTAACATCACAGTGCTTCACAAAGGCAATAAACAACAAAACTTATAAAATACTTCCGACTGTATAATTTTAACCATTATAAAATGCATTCAATACTCAAGGTATAAAGAAACAGAAAAATAACATAAAAATGAAACGATAAAACAAAGTTTCGGTAATTCAACAGCAACAGATCAGTAATATGCTGAAAAAAAATTACAAAAAAATTGACTTTAAAATACGGAAACTTTGGTCTTGATTCTGGCAAAGACGACTGATTGTGCATCAAAGCCACGATTCCTGTCCTATCAGGAGAAGTCCTGAGGACAAATGGCGTAAACATTCAGCATTTAGATTAAAGCAGTAAATTTTGATAGTCAACTGTAACAGACAAGATATCTAAGTCACCCTAGCCTGTTTGTATGCAGCAAAACATAAATCAATGTATTTCTTTCTTTCTATCATATAAAAATACCTAAATCCAGCAATACATCTGCTGAATGAAACTAATTCCATCGATTAATACAGATTTTTACTAAGAACAGTTAAGGCAAGTGATGATCAGCCATCACACATACAGCCTGGACCCAACCTCATACTGGTACACGAACACAACACCACTTTCCCTTCATTGTTTCCATTCTGTGTCTTCTCATGCCCACTTCAACCGTCTTCGCATTTATTGATTACATACATCTTCCATTCTTCTCCAGTCTGAAGGTTCCCCTCCTCTTCTGTAGTTCGTCCCACCATTGGACTCCCAGTCTCACTTAAGTCTGACCCACTTTAGGAGCAGACATGTTGGCCTCCTGTGTAGACTCTTCATGGTCCCCTGACATATATGCTTCGCACAAAATTCCCATGAATATTAATCCTACCACAGATGCAAAAAAACTTAACCGGGGAGAGGTACACAAATATACATGCAATTGGAAAGTATGTCTGTAAAGTGAATTTGATGGGCAGGAGGTGTGTTACTGCTGGTAGAGAGCATTGCATTATGGTTATGGTAACACTTCAGCAAACATCAGCGATACTTTAGCGGTCAGCCTTGGCTTTACGTGCATGGAATAGACACGAGCGGCGAGTAGGATGTACGGAGCAGTAGACTAACTTTCTTCTTTCAAATCAAACCTGAAAATAACAGAAATTACAGTTCAAAGTCATGCGACAGTTGATGCCTTAAAAACATTATTGGAATGATTGATATCATTATGGATATTAACGATATCCAAGAACAATCTACTTCACATTCACTGATTTCCCTCATTGACAGTTTTAAATGAATTATTGTAGAAGAACCAGGTTTAACAGTTGCTGAATTCTAACAAAGTCTGATCTTTTGTTCAAACTCCACTGTTATACACTGACACATTACCAAAGTGACACAATTCGCCAGTGTGCTTTTAGGTTTTAAAGTCACATTTGCCATTTAGCAGATTCTTTCCGGGACAATACGCCATCTCACTGAGGATATATCATTTTGTTTGAAAACACACTGATTTGTGACTCAATGTGACTTACCACTGTGTGACCCCCGAGGGAAGGTCAATAGAGGACAGGTCTATCTGTACCTAGAAATATCAAGCAAAGATAAGCTGTCACAGAGATGTGCTAACAGTCACAGGGACAGCAGATGAGAGGAATGTAACTGCAGGCCAATTAGATGATGCTTTTCTCTTTACTGCCTGCAGCATTAAACACAATATTTTTTCAGTATTTTAATTTGTTCTCTGATGTTTACATAGAAGGTTTGGTCAAAAAATGCCCAGAAGTGGTTTTACAGGCCAATTTCCAACGTTATTATATGGGTCTAGAATAAAACAGACTGTTTTCCCTTTTTTTGTTCAGTTCATTAATAGGTTGATGTGCTCTGCTCTGATTGGCTGAATCCCAGCGAACCACTGTGATGGCTCACACAGCACTAACATCTCTACAGTCATGTACAACAGTGGTCCCATAACAATATAATAGAGCTAAAAAATTCCTCTCACCTAGTGAAGTCATAGTGCAACACATTACTCACATTTTTGTGGTGATGGTGATGTGAACAAACGCTTGTGCTGCCCGTTGTGTAAAAGTATAGCAAACACAATTATGTACAGTACATAGTACTTGATAGAAAATTATAACTTTGTTATCGGTTTATGTATTTATTGTACCATACTTTTTATCATTATTTTAGGGTCTTCTCTTTCTAGGTTTGTGTAAGTACATAAAGCACGTACATGTTCATACCGACAAAACTGCCAAGCAACACATTTTTCAAAATATATCCCCGTTATTAAGTGACGCATGACTGTGAATTGATCACTACAGGTGCGATGAAACACGGAGCATTTAGGCATCCAACCCTATGTGCTTGAGCCAGGTCCACAAGTCGGCTGGTGTGTGCTATGTTTAGGGGTGTAGTTAAGACTGGTACGTCACAGTCTAGGATTACTGAATCAACCCATTTTAGCACCTCCTTTTACATTTGCAGGATTTATATTTGAAAGTGGGAAGAACAGTGCTTGAGATTCACAATACGTCAGTTCCATGTACTGAACGCTCCTTATTGAACTATGTTGAAATAACGTCAAATTTTCATTCTATAGCACCTCTAATTAAAAGTGAAAGTAAATTTGACATGGGAATTCCATGTTATATGATATGAAGAGGTCTTCCACATCTAAATTTATTTCTTTTAAATAAGACTATCCAGGAAGCTCAATGATAACAGAATCGTGATTTTAACACAATGCTGAGATACCAAAATGAGTAGAGTAACAGAAGACTGACCTTGCCAATCACCTCTTTCTCACGACTCATGAAGGATGTGCTGTTTTTCACAGTCAGATCCAACTGCTTTTGTCGAGCTTCATCCACAGAAATATTAAAATCAAACCTGGATATTGGAAAAGCAGAGAGCAGAAGTGAGATAGTTAACACTCTCCCTCAGCTTTCTTCAGGTCTTGGAACGGGAGACTGACCTCTCGTTGAACTCAGGGTTGGCGTCTTTCTTCTTCATGCTGGTTTTCCTTTTGGTGACCTTGTTCTTGTCTGGCAGCAGGATGAAGGACACGTAGGGGTCTGAGGAACCTGTCAGATGCCTGGATGCAGATTCAGAGAATCATGAAAGTAGAGGCAGATTACGCAGGTATACAGACCACTCAACCACCCACAAACACAATGACATCGCACAAACAGTGCAGACCTTGACTCAGACAGACCTGCAAGCATGAACTGTGATAAACAACTTTTTGTCATCCTTGTGGTAAGTGAAGGACAGCTTGACCTGCCCACTGTGCCCTGGGGCATCGGACGGCATGCTGTCGGAGACTGTAGGCAGGCCTCTATCACCAGCCTGCACTTTCTTTGGCACCAGAACCTGATGGGGAACACAGTGGATCCAGCTAAGAATGGACACCGGCATTGATATCCAAACACAGTGGATCCAGCTAAGAATGGACACCGGCATTGAGATCCAAACACAGTGGATCCAGCTAAGAATGGACACCGGCATTGATATCCAAACACAGTGGATCCAGCTAAGAATGGACA
>JABFEB020000085.1:1198067-1210915 GCA_019775895.2 Stomatorhinus ivindoensis | reverse complement strand
GCGACACCCCACACCGGCGTCTGGCTAAGGCGACACCCCACACCGGCGTCTGGCTAAGGCGACACCCCACACCGGCGTCTGGCTAAGGCGACACCCCACACCGGCGCCTGGCTAAGGCGACACCTGATGGACTCCTCCAGGGGGATATACATCACTGTGCCGGCATGAAACCTGCTCTGCCCTCAGAATCGGATCAGAAATGTTTGCTTGACATTTAAAAGTCAAGGATTTCTAACAACTTCCTCAAACTCTGATTGTTTAAATTCCACCCATGCGCTGCATAATGAGGTTTCGATCGACGACAGACCACATAAATCACAGTGGTCTCATCCATAACATTATAATGGAACTTAAAAATTCCTATGACCCAGTGACATCATAACCATTATAGCATTGCAATGCATTGCATTACTCACGAGTTTGTGGTGATGCTGGTGTAAAAGTGTAGCACCTACAGTTATGTACATTCCATGACACGTGATTAAGACAATAAAGAACTATGTTATTGGTTTATGTATTCAGTATACCATACTTTTTATCGTTATTTTAGAGAGTACTCTTTCTACAGTAAAAACAGTTTGCTGCAGTCTAGGTTTGTGTTAGTAACAGTCTATGATGTTCCCACAACAGCAAAATCACTTAAAGTATTTATCAGCACATAATCCCTGTCATCAAGCAACACAAGGCTGTAGTCTGTATTATTAAATTCATCATGCATTATGGATACAACTTTTATTCAATAAAGACGGCCTGGTCCCAAAGTTAGGGTACTAGTTATGTCAATATGGAGGCTAGCTAGAATGGTAAAATGGAGACTAGCTGAAATGCTAAAATGCAGACAAGCTGAAATGCTAAAACGCAGACTAGCTGAAATGCTAAAATGCAGACAAGCTGAAATGCTAAAATGCAGACTAGCTGAAATGCTAGAACAGTCGAGTCACCGCTGGTCTGACTGCTGTAACGATTTATAACTGCTTAAAACTAGGAATGCAACATTTGTGCAATCACTATGCAACTCGACTTGGCTTATGCAAAATTAATCATGCAAAAAGGACTCGGCGCAAACAAAATAACTGTGTAGTCATGCAGACTAATGCAAGCTCTGCAGAAGAAGAAGATGATGTGGTCCCTTTTGTCTTAAGAGAAGAACGGAAACTCGTTTTGTATCGACACCTAAATGGCAGACCCACAGGTTAGGGGCAGGAAGCCATCTTGTGCTAAACCAGGCAGCAGCTCTTATGGTACAGATGAAGACTTCCTGAAAGACTCCTTGATTTAGAAAGCCACAGCTGGCTAATGTTTGGCGGGCCTGAGGGGTGAGTCATACGCCCCAGATCAAAAATAGGCAGCAGGCAACTGACTCTTTGGAAATAACTTTAGCAGCAATCATGCAAGATCACTGTTCTTTTTTTAACGTCTTATTCTCCTAACATTCGATGATAGGCGGGCCAGCACAGATCTGTACTTACTACTGAGACTGGGATTCACTTAAGCTAAGACATGGTTACTCTAGGTAATGCTTTAGTGTACACACAAAAAGAAAGACACTGGGACAGATTAAATCCAGAAGGAGACAAAAATGTCTTTCACATACAGCAGCATCTGTAGCCTGGTGAGTTTTTCCTGTGTCCCGCGGTCGTCATGGGATACCAGGGTGATAGGGGGCTGAAGATCGTCAGAAGCAATACTTTTTCCACCAACATTTAACTCTGTGTGTCACATGGCCACTGATCATAAACAGAAGCACTAGCACTTGGTTTGGGTACATGGATAAGGGAAATCTGCTTATATTTAATGCATTACATTAAATATCATCCCCAACCAGGGATAAGAAAGGGTTTGTCTGCCTGTGACTCGAGTGTGTATATGCATGATCTATGCACAAACCAAGCTCCTTTATTTTCGTCTGTTCCCTGGGTTTTGTTGAAAAGCGAATCTATGAGGGTGACTGTCATTAACCTTACTGCGGCACTGGGCAATGTTTCGTGAAGGGATTGGCATTATGGCATACAGACGTCAGACAGAACAAAACAATGCAGTACCTTGTTCAGCCACTCGACTTTCTCCAAATCTGGAATATGAATCTACCAAGAAAAGAAAACAGAAATAGTAAGACAAAGTGTTACATGACTAAACTGTCACATTCTGTTGATCTGGACACACTCCCCAACCCCAAATGGGCACTGACCAATCAGTATACTTTTAAAGTTATGTTTTACTATTACAAAAACTAAATCTCCCCTCTCTGTCTTACATCAGATAGTTACACCAATCAGAGATGACCTGAAAATAGTTCAACATACTGTGCGTGTGTCAGCTGATACACTCAGACACTTAACATCAGTGTGTCCTCTGTAAGGATTGTGGGTAGAGACATTTAGGAACACACCCTGTAATACAACAAGGTGCACGTGACAGACCCCAACAGCGCTGCACGCACTGGCAGCTGCAAATTCCCTGAGCACGCGCCTGTAAATGCTGATAGCGTCTCTGTCTCAGGAGCGGTACGCCAGCCATTCGCCTGTGCGGGCAGGTTGGTTTCAGAGGGAGAATGGCTGCTTTCACAATGAGTCAGCGTTAGCATCTGAGCACTGTCAGATTCCTCACGGTAACAGGAGTGACAGGGGTGCCGCAAAGCAGAAGCGGTATCTCACACATACCACCCAGCGCTGCGCTCCACGTGCTAACTGATAATGACCGTCTCTAGCAGTTCCAAACCCTCCCTAACATCCAGCCACTTTCCGTTTATTCATTCTCTTTTCCTCCACTTTGTCTGACTCCCCCCGCCCCTCCAAATTCCCCCGGGGGCTCTGTATCAAGGATTGCCTAATATAGACAAAGATTTATTTAATAGGGTGTTTTTCACCCAGCCCGCTCTTGTTAGAGTATACCGGGAATATTTCAAATTTTGTCTGTCATCTATAGCTTGCTACATTTTAATAACAAAAGTGCTTCCTTCATACTGCGTAAGTAATAGTTTCTATACCAGGGATGACTAATTCACGTAGCATATTGATGTTTTATATTTACTAATATATACCTACTCGTTTAATTTTTCTCTCTTTTTGAGCACTAGATTTTACAGATATGATGTTCTGGTCCATACCTAGTTGGCATATGTTCTAGATCCTCAAAGCCTTTCACTTTCTCCTCAAGGATGGTTTACATAACTTATTCAGTTCATTTTATTTGCAGTTTGCAGACTGCGATTTAATTTAAAATGCAAATCAAAAACCACGAGAAAAGCCCGAATTCACAAATCGATACACATTAACAGCTCCTTTCATTAAATAAATGACTGCAAAAATACTTTTCATGGCAGCACAATGATTCACCTTGGCTGGATACACAGCGATAACCGGACATAAAAAAACGCAGCGATGCGGCTTTGGACTCGTACCGATCCTGGGAAATGTTGCGAAGTGCGCAGGGCTTTTCCGTCCTGTGATCCCTGTCCGTCTTCCAGGGACTGCATGGCGGAGCGCAGACGAGCCTCCTTCGCATCCCGAGCATGTTTCCAGCCTGTGTAGACCGTCAGCCCGAAGACTAGCAGGCCAGTGCTTATCCTGTAATACCCAGCTAGGTACACAGGCAACAGGGCGGACAGACACCTCCCGACGGTCCAAAGGACGGACTTAAAGTTGAACCGGCTGTCAACGGGGAGCTGCGCTCCTGCGACTTTCGTGTCGCTCTTCTCGGGCTGAACCGTGTCCGTGGACTCGGAGCCTTTACGCTCGGCCGGCCCTGTTTCCTCCCCAGGCATCGCAGTAGGTTTTTTTTCTCCACCAACCTCAGCCGAAACTCTTCTCAGATAGCGGATGTACCCAAAAAAACACTGGGCTCCTGGTTAAAATGGCATGCAGCGCAAAACGCCTGCGACTTTATAACGTGGCATAGGAGCCGAGCATAGTAGGAGCGAAACAGTGGAAAACTGACGTGTGGTTCGCATTCAGAGTGTGAACATCTGGACACCTTCCCGCACTGACTCTGGCTTACAGCCTCCGGCCGCGGTCCCGTTACCGAACCCCAGCGGAAACACGCCCAGTGCGTATTACTGCGTAGACTGGCACACGGCGCACTGCCGAACAGCGGGATCTTTTCTTCCGGATTCGCGCTTTTTGGCTGCGATGACACGCCTGTTAGAAGCAGCAAATGGTTCCAGCTCATCCGCTTTGAAGGTGTTCGCAGAGTTTTATAACAGCCGAAATACTAGAAACAGTCGTCTTCAAGTAAGAATACTTAACAGAGGTGCGCAGTAAGCTGTAATCTCATTTTACCATAAAAGCAGTTAGAAAAATAAATCAATAAAATAAAAATAAACTCGGTGATGGCTGGGGAGGATTCTGTGTACAGAACGTATGTACTATGTGTAGAATCCATGTTAATTTACTCTCACGTTTGAAGAGCAAGTGGTTCCGATTAACTAATTTCTCTAAATTGTCTCCATGCGCAGTAAAGAGGTTATGTTCCCTGGTTTACGATTCAGATACAGATTGCTCAATTTTTATAATACTGAATGGATAATGTAAAAAAATACTCTACTTGGAGAACTGTACGGAGGTTCACAGAAACAATATTTGACTTAAATGGAATCGTTCCACTTCAGTGTCTGCATTCTCCTCCTTCTAAATTTACATAGGTAGGATATAGCTTCATAAAAAGTGAGTATAGAAAATAATTTCTACTAGTTAGTTTAATTTCCATTGTTGATTCAATAGCAGCACCGTCACCTATCATCTCCAGGGTTGAGGGATCAGTTTCTGCCGCTGGCTTCATCTGACTTTGTCACTATTGTTTGCATGCTGTCTTCAGCACAGGCGACTTTAAGCTTTTCTCCCAGGTGGTGAAAGGTGAAACGCGGAAATACACATAAATAAAGATAAATAAATACATTTACAAAAAAAATATTATTGCACATTAAAATTGCTAGCATAAACCACATTTTCGAACATAACTTGGCAATATAATTTCATTTAACTGACTTTATTATGCGTATCAAACAGCATTTCATCTGTCCGGTAAAATCGCCCATGCTCTTCGGGTTAATGCATGTTTTATACCACAGTCTTACCACAAACATGTAGTTAACAGTCACGTGGACGAGTCTGCTCTTTAAATGGACGGTAAGAGCGGCTAGCGGGTCTAAGCCACTGGGGTTATGTCGACATGAGGGACAGCATGATCAGTGCATGACCAAAACAGCAGCATTTGGACACATTTGAACAACTTTGGCAATGCAAAAGCTGAGTACAGAATTTGAAGCCTAAAATTTTATATCGAGGAGAGTCAACTCATAATCTCCATAGACAATCAGCAATGGCGCATTCAACAGTACTGTTAACGTTCACAAAATGGTGGGGGGGGGTGGGGGTGCAGCCATGAAACATGAAGAATTAGCTGCTGCCTCCACGGTATCACAGTTATCACAGATTTCACAACTTTCCAGACTTCTGTGAGGCAGGTTATCTCTAACCTTTGATCCACCGCAAGAAAGAAGATGATTAATTAATGAGATATTGGCAAAAACTATTGCCAACAACCTGCAGCCATTCTCAATAGTAGAGGACAAGTGGTTTAGGAAATATTGCCATGCTCTCAATTCAATCCCCGTCTTGCCAATCCGGAAAACCATCTCAGCTACATCCATTTCAGGAATCCATGGTGAAGCGAGGTCTTCACTGTGAGAAAGGGATGAAAACATGTCTGTGGTTTGCCTGACAATAGACTGCTGGGCATCCAAAACCACCATCTAATTTATATCAGTTACTTGCCACTTCAATGAACAATACAAAACGTTGATGATGAAGTGACTTGTTGAGTTAGTGATAATGCAGCAAATATAATCAAAGCTATTCAGACATTGAAGTGGACTCATCATTCGTGTGTAGCTCACACAATCAACTTGATTGTGAAAGATGTCCTAAAATACCACTGTGGAGAAAGCTAAGGCCACTGTGGGATTCTTCCATAGCACTATAGCTGCAGAAAAGCTTGTCTACACAACAGCAGAGAGGTTGCTGTCCCTGAGACCCAAACAAGACTGTGTGACTTCTGGGAATCGACGGATGCAATCAAACCATCAACCTTCCAATCAAAGGCTTATCCCACTGATCCACACACTGCCCCCTACTGGTAGAAGAAGAACAGGATGTAGTGCAGGAAGCAGGCACTGTTCTAGAACTTTTAAGCAAGTGACTATGGAAATCAGAAATGTATGTTGATGGCATGATGATGACAGTATAGTAAAATAATACAGTGATTTATTTCGTCGATCAAGAAACCTAGTGAACTCTCTGACAGGACTGAATCATCATATAAATTATCTTATATAAATAATCATACTCATATGATAGCACTAAAGATGCTTCTCCTCTGTGAGGATCTACAGCGGGTTACAGCAAACCAGCCACGAGACGCAACAACAAGAACAAATCAAGTTAAGCAGCTAGTGGAGACTCAGTGTGTCCATGGAAGGCCAGTTCCACAGGATGGAATATAATCAGTCCTCTGGGAGAGGATTGCTGACCCTTTGAGCTGGTCGAAGGGCAAGGCCGTAGTCTACCCCTGATTACCGAGGTTACAAAAGCAAGATTGTGTGTAGCTCCACCCTTAGTCCCATCTAAGATCGTCTGCTCCAAGATCGGACAAATTTTCACAGAGAGAAGCCGACTCAGAAAAGTGAGGCGATTTGTTTATCTCATTTCAAATCTGCCTTAAATATTATTATTTATTAATGAATTGTTATACTGTATACTTTTGATAGTAAAGAACGCAGATCCAACACTGTCTTAAATGATGGGTTTTCAAGTGAAGAAATTTAAAGTCCTGACAGTACATATGTAAATATTTTCCTAATGAAAACGACAAGACACAGTATTAAGGAGGATGATGCTGAGAATGAATTCATTTTGCAAATGTAACCCATGTGTCACTCAAGGAGCCATTTAAGAGCTGAATGAGACATCTCATTTAATGAGGCCAGCACCTGGAGCAGGGCCAGAATCCCCATTACTAGTAGTGAAGTGAAGTACTCTCAGTATTGCTGGTGTGTGGACATGTGCCTTATGGTCTCATTCCCAGTGGGAAGGGAGGTGTACCATGTACTGGGATTGTGTGTGGCTCAGTGATTCAGGTCTGTTTCGGTTATTGGAAGGTCATCAGGTCAAATCCCAGGGCATATTATGGGGCTCCTGAGAGGAGCCTTAACCCCCAAATGGTCCAGGGATGCTGCACATTGGCTGACGTTGCTCACCTCGGTGTGCGTCAGATGGAGAGCAAGATTGGATCAGCAAAAAGAGAATTTCCCCATAAGGATCAATAAAGCACCATTATTCTGTTATATGCAGGGTGTCTCCTGTCCTTTGCTCTCTGGGGTAAAAAGCACTAGGCTGCCTATGACACTGCATTTAATAAGCAGAAGGAAACTGAGTTCTACTAAAAGGAGACTGAACATCAAGCACTGTCCTGAAAATATTCATTACATTAATAAACTAGTTTAGGCTGTTTTGTCAGGTAGTAATTTATGGTGACTTACTTTCAAAATCAGGTTGGGAGAGGGATTAGTTGTCATTGTTGACACACCACAGCACACAGTGTACCACGAAATGTGTCCTCTGCATTTAACCCATTCATGACATTGTGACATAGCGGGGGGGCAGGTAATTCAGTGCCCGCGGAACAGTGCTTGGGGGTGGTACTTTGCTCGTTGGGGATTCGAACCATCAAATAAGCGAAAATATTCATCCATCCATTTTCTACTGCTTTTCCGGGGTCAGTGGCTGCAGTCTAAGCAGGGATGCCCAGACCTCCCTCTCACCAGCCAGCTCCTGCAGCTCCCCCTGGGGAATACCAAGGCGTTCCCAGGCCAGCAGAGAGATACCATCTCTCCAACATGTTCTGGGTCTGCCCGGGGGGTCTCCACCTGATTGGACAGGCCCCAAACACCTCCCCAGGAAGCCGCCCAGGAGGCGTCCTAGACAGATGCCTGAACCCCCACGACTGGCTCCTTTAGATGCGGAGGAGCAGCGACTCCACTTTGAGCTCCTCCTGAATGTCTGAGCTCCTCACTCCTTCTCCAAGGCTGAGCCCAGACACCCTGCGGAGGAAACCCATTTCGGCCGCTTGTGTCCGCGATCTCGTTCTTTCAGTCACTCCTTCAGGGGCAGCTGTGGGGTTGGGTGCAATAAGGTGAAGGCACGGGCCCCTGTGAGCAGATTGTCAGCTACCAAAACTTGCAGCATTCAAATATTCTACTAAAAAGACTGATACTAAAAAATCTGAGTCCCTTTGGGTTTTTGTTGCAACTCATTATCTTGATTTTAAAACACTGAGTTACAAATACTACTGCAAGCTCAGCATCACTTCATGTAAACCAGAATAAATAGATTTTAAAGGTTCTTCAGAAGTTAGTTAAGTAAAATATGTATGATCAAGCTTTTAAATCAGGGAGATCGTCAAGCTATGCATAAACAGACAAACATTTGTTGATTGAGAAAAAAAGATAACTGGCGTAAGTGACGGTTTTTTATTTTTTTTAAAACCATGTTCGTGGTAAAATTTGCCCTTTGATCAAAACGTCAATCAGAATTAGTCATGACACTGACCCCTGCTGTAAATGTATATCCTCAACAAGGCTAAAAAAAACTCAACACATTTGAGCTTTTAAAATTTGTTTTAACAGGCAGAATATGTCTGTGCATGCAGAGGATTCCTGTATAACTGGATTAGTGCCAGGCTGCTGTGTAGGGGGCACTGTGCATAAAGGAGTGAAAGAAACAGCAGGTTTAAGTATGAAAAACTCATGTTTTCAAGAAATACAGCAGCCTCACAATAGAGACTTTTCATCAACTTATTGCCAAATGACAAAAGTCTGTAGATCTTTTCATACATCATAGGGTAAAACTGAACCTGCTACCAAACAATATCAATATCAGCAAGCAAGAACGTCCATGTGGTTATTCCGCGTCTGCGCAAAACTCCATGTTTTAGAGCAAATCAAAAATAAAACAAAACAATATTAAAACGAAAAAATAATGAAAGGCTCAATCACCTCTGCTCCCCGTCTACTTTTTGTGTAAATCTCTTTCAGTCGCTGTTTTGGCGCTTCCAGAAAAAGTGCCGCTGGTCCAGAATCCCTTAGAATGCGGAAGCATCGGCACTGGCATAAGTCTGGACACGCCAGCCACACCACCCTGGGAGGGGCTCCTCCTAGTGTCCGTCATACCCACCCCCCACCCCACCCAGGGGCTGGACGCAGTGGTCCGTCAGTGAGGGATGGTGGTAATTCTCATACTCTGGCTGGCGATGGGGTACGAGACCATGGGGGTGGTGGCATGACTCATGGTGATGCCAGGCAGGGGCTGGGCCATGGACACTGCCACAGGGGCGACAGACACGGCTACGGGGGCCATGGACACCGGGGGAGCCATGCCCTGGGCTATAGTCTGGGCCAAGGCCGCGGAGAGCGGGGTGATTTCGGGGTTGAGGTGGGGTGCGGTGGGTGGGGCGGCATTGGACGGAGGCGCAGTGGGGGCCCCGGCCGGGGCTACCAGGTCCTGCTGGGTGACGGGGCGTGGCTGCAGGCCGGCGCTGCTCAGCGTAGTGTGGGTCTGCGCGATGCCGTGGTTGTAGGAACTGATGGAGCCCACCGGGGGCACCAGGCTCTGCTCGGACGGTGTGGGGGTGGAGGACAGGGTCAGCACCTTGGCCTGGCTGCGGAACTGGGCGTTCTGCTCCAACAGAACTTCATTGGTGGCAATGAGGTTTGAGACCTGAAAACCCAAACATATTCATGGGAAACTTCTCGTATTAAATCAGAAGCAATACTGGTAAAAAATAAGCTGCCTGTCAAGAAATACAGCCCCATTCAAAAGTTTGGGGTCCCTTAGAAATCTCCTCGTTTACAAAAGAAAAGCAATTTTCTGCCAATTAAAATTAGAAATACAGTGTAGACATTGTCACTGTGACTGACTAAAATGTATAAATGTACATTGGCATACAGAGGCCCATTATCAGCAAACATCATTCCAGTGTTTCAAAGGCACATTGTGTTTGTCATTTTAAAAGGTAAACCTGAGCATTGAAAATCCCTTTTGAAATTGTTAGCACAGCTGAAAACTGCTGTGCTGATTAAAGCAGCAATAAAACTGCCCTTCTTTAGATTAGCTGAGTATCTAGAGCATCAGCAGTAGTGGGTTTGAGTAAAGACCGAAAATGGCCAGAAATAAAGAACTTTCTTTTGTAACTGATCCATCTATTCTCACTCTGAGAAATGAAGGCTATTCCATGGGAAATTTCCAGGTGACCCCAAATTTTTGAATAGTAGTACAAATCCCATCCCTGGAGCCGTGTCTCTATGACTGAACCAAGCAGCTCACTCAGTGTCATATGTACACACACACACACACACACACACACACACACACACACACACACAGCCCCCCATCGAGTCACCTGTTTTTTCAGCTCCTCCACTCTCTTCCTCAGCAGTGCATTCTCCTCTTCCAGAAACCTGTACTCCAAAGGGCGAGGGGGAAGGGCAGCCTGGACTCCTAGCTCGTAGTGACCCCCACCGCCGCCGTCCGCCAGGCGCAGCCCCTCCAGCCTGCGCCTCTTGAGCTGCAGGGCTGTGTGGTCCACAGGGGCCTCGAAGACGCCGGCTTCGAACAGGCCACTCTCGAACAGGGGGTCATACACGGAGCACGGGCCTCTGTCAAAACGTCGCGGCCCCGCCGGTCCCATGGACATGCAGCCGCCCAGGCTGCTGCCACCGCCGCCCACCCCGCCGGACACACCTTGATCCCTGCACCCGCCCAAACTCGGGCACCCCATGCCCATCATATTACCACCACCACCCACCAACCCCGACATGCCACCGCCCACACCTCCCACACCTCCCCCGACACCACCCACACTCACCATCCCGCTGACCCCCGTGCCCATGACACCCCCAACCCCTCCCCGGGAAGGATCATACTCGTAGTCCTTCTTGACGTGCCGGAATTTACATTTATTCCCTCGCTGGCACTCGCCCTTGAGAAAGTCCCGGCAGATGGGCACCTCCCCGCGGCTCAGCGGCAGGTCCGTGGGGGAGAGGCCCAGGCCGGCTGCCACCTTCCCCCGGAGACGCAGGGGCAGCTCGCCCGTCTTCTTATAGTAGTCCTCGTCCTCCTTGGAGCCGTGCACGAAGCGGCAGTTGGAGCGCACACACTCCTTGTTCTGGTGGTCGTGGCAGAAGATGAACTCGTTCTTCTGCACGCCGAGGTCGGGCACCTCGCTGAAGTCCGGGTGCCGGAAGCGGCAGCGCTTTCCCCGCTTGCACACATTGCGCAGGAAGTCCCGGCAGACGCCATCCAAGCCCATCCCTGAGCCCAGGCTGCCATTGCTGCCTGCCCCACAGCTAGTCCCATTCCCCAGTGCCCCGCCTCCCCCCATACCCCCAACACCAGCACCTCCCCCTCCACAACCCCCAGCACCTCCCCCGCTTGCACCTCTTCCTTCTCCCACCCCCCCAGCCAGTCCTGCACCTGCCCCTTCCTCCCCCACACCAAGCCCAACTCCAGCACCGCTGCCTCCTCCACCGCCGCCTGACAGGTAGGCACTGTCCCGGTCAGGCATGGCGCTTGGCCCGGTGTGGGGGGCACACAGCACACATGTGTGAGTGTGGGTTACGGTTCACCTGTCTGCCACTGAAACCAGTCACGCATATGTGTCGCTTCCCCTTGCGAATCGGGAGCTCTACGGTCCTCCGTCACCTCTGCTCCGAGCACCTGCGGAGAGAGTAAAGATACATCAGAGGACTACCAAGCACATCCGAGAAACTGCCTTGTATACACACGTCGCCGCGGAGGTGTTAGTACCTATACAAAAGGGACTAAACAGTGCAAACTCAGTGGGGTGTTTCAGACACGTATGAAATTCGACCAATATACACTTAACCAGCGAGAGACGCCGTAGTGAAAACGACACACAAACATGAACCGCACCGATAAGAATAGCTTTAATAACACAGAAGGACCGGGGGCAATATCTGGACGATAAACGGTCAGCGCCAAAGCACCGACGCCGCGACGGCACCTGGGCCCGCACCTCGGACGCCGCACGCTGGTTAATCCTCACCCGTCCTTACCGCTCCGCTGTGCGGCTCTCGCCGGTCGTCCGGACAGGAGGTGAGAGTTACTTTTGCGGGCGCATGGTTATTTATTTTATTATTATTATCATTATATTACTATTAGATTTCTGAAACAAATGTAACCATCACTCCCACTAAAAAGACTATACTGGAGGTCCTCCAAGCCCAACGACGCTCTTTATGAAAGACGTAGAAAAACACTAGGCCGCGTCGTTTCCCGTAACAGCTAAAGACAAATCTGCTGCCCCCATGCGTTGCACTCCGGTACTGCATATTGCAAAATGGAGTAGCAGCTGAATATTTGTCGCTGTACGAGTAGTTTGATGACGTTTGGATAGATAGAAGCCTCAATGAAGACCGTACAAGAAGGTTTCAGGGGAAAAAAGAATACAGATTAAAATAAATAAAACATAGCAATTACACTATACGGAGTAAAAGTATAGGAGGAATATTACACATTAATTATTGGAGGAGATAAATTACTGCAGCTGAGAAAAGCCTCAGTTGATGCAGGAAATTATCAGAAACAGCAGTATTGACCGGTATAATGGATTACAGGGAATGCAAAGGAGGTACTGAGATAAGTGGGAAAGCGGTATTGGTAGGGAGGCATCTTATTGCAGGGCTCGAAATTGCGACCATTTTGGTCGCATATGCTCCTGAAATTTCATCTATGCGACCTCAAAATATATTTGGGAGCATTGGTGCGAGTGCATGT
>JABFEB020000085.1:1187226-1197967 GCA_019775895.2 Stomatorhinus ivindoensis | reverse complement strand
TTGACAGCTATTATTAACCAATCTAAAATCTCAACGGCAGAACGGTCACCGTATCAGCATTCAGCACACAGAACACATATACTGTTAACATTTTTTAGAGAAATTAAAAAAGGTCGCACGACAACAATTACATGCACTCGCACCAATGCCCCCAAATATATTTTGAGGTCGCATAGATAAAATTTCGGGAGCATATGCGACCAAAAAGGTCGCAATTTCGAGCCCTGTATTGCACTGTGCACTTAGCCTGTATTACTGTCATCTCGTCTTGTGTCACACTGCTTTTGCAATGTCTACACTTTTTGCACTTACACTTTATGTAGTCCTTTGTTGATGTAATACCATTGTCCTGGATGAAGGCTGTCTCATTTCACTAGATACTGCATTACTGTATGTGGTTGAAATGACAAAAGCCACTTGACTTGTCCTATGCAGGATCAGAGGGCTCTGGAGCACATCCCAGAAGCTAGACATGAGGATTAAGCCAGTACACCAACCCAAACTCAGTATACACCCACAGATGATTTGGTAACTCCAATTAACCTCTGCATGTTTAAACAGTGGGTGAGAAGCCAGAGAACCCACAGGAAACCTGACAATAATGCAGGTAGAATATGCAAGTTGTGTACACAGCCAGAGTAGACACATGAACCCTGGTCTCCAGAAATGAACACCACACCAAAATCGGCAGAACCAAAATTCACAGCCAATATTCAGCATTAAAGCTTAATAGTTAACACAAAAGGGGAAGCAAGGGAAGTCACATGTACTACATTGTCAGAACAAGTACGAACTTGTAGCTTGTCAATGGTAGATGTACCTGTCAAGATACGGAAATGGATGAAAATTAACCATCAATTAATGTTCGTACCTTGCAGGCATTCCTCACAGTGCATTTCTGTACTTTGAAAGGTACAATTACTTAGTCAGGGTACAATTGGCAGACCCTTGAGGGCACAGCCCCAGGGACTAGCAAGGGTACAAATTGGTATACTGTGACAGCACAGATGTGCCACTCCCACGATGTGGAAAAAAAAACCAAGAAACAACATGCAAAATGGTTCACAAACCAAAACATTTTATTGGGATTTTTCAATACAAAGCAACTGATGAATATTTGGCCAGAGTCCAGGGTGGCAAAAGGTGTGACATCTCTGGTCCTTCAGTGGGTTGCCAAGGTCCTCATTCTGTGCTGGTATGCAGCATTGTGGCATCAATGCCCCTGGAATTCCACAGGGGGGGGCACACGCCAATCAGCAGCGGTGTTCAGGCACTGCAGGGCTCCACGAAGACCACGAGGATATGGGGGTAGGAAGGCCACAGCTGCAATGGAGGGGCCAGTTTACTTGGACCTCTGCCTCATCTTTCTCCTTTTGCGCTTCAGCCTGCAAGGAAAAGGTTAAGCAGGCACCCACTCAGAGGGACAGCTTCACAAATGACTTTGTTAATAGTGGCAACAAATTGCAGTCTGTTACAAAATTTTGAAGATTAGTCATAAGTATCTATGCTGTATCACAGAAGTCCGGAGCCTATGAGAGTTCTTGATAATGATAAACAATGATAAATCATTTGATCTATCAAGAACTCCGTGGTAGTTCATCCGCCACCGTAAACACGAGGAAATACCAGTCTCTCCAACATATAAAATCGGTTGCTTACCTGCGCATACGCTTCTTTCTCCACTGAAACAGAAAGCATCACATCAGATGACACTGGCGCACATTCTAACAAAAGTGCATAGCTCGGTCTGGCATCAAGGAAATATACACCTTTATACATGCAATACTTAAGGCCATTTGAAACACGTGCGACCATACGATGCACGCGGGCCTGGCACGGCGCGGCAGGCCGCTCGAACAGCGCTACGCTCCAGGTCCACAGTAGCGTGGAAATGAACCCAGACTACTAGTCAACGGATAAGGAGTCGTAACATGCACGAAGTCGACTAGTGACGCCGCATATAGATTATTCGCAGTGGCGAATGCAAGGCCTACAGTAAATCAGAGATCGGCCTCAGACGAGGCGCTCTCTTTACACTATCGATGTACACAACTGCGACACATCGGGACCCCGGTGAACAGTGCAAGATACATTCGAAAGACTATCACATTGAGGCGCATACACGCAAAATATACCTTACACGTTTGCGTTGGAGTTCAAATGTAGTAATATTTAAAAGAGAAATGAAGGATCACACCGTAAGCAAAAGCCCCTGAAGGTAACGAGAAATCATTTGACAACCATACACAATAAAACTCGTATTTTACCTTCGCTCGCATGTCGTGGAGATGGGTCTGTGAAGGAAAAGAACTATTTAGTTGAAAAATACAATGGATGGCACTTAATTTAGCTGGATTGTTTCGGATACATTTAGCAACGAGATAAATTCCTCACCTTCCTAAGATGGCACCAACTCCAAGAGGACGTAATTGTTGCAGGCGACAGCTTTTAACCCCCGATTCACGTCACATGGCCAGATGGCATTCTGGGAAATGGAGTTCACAACATAGAACACGTGGAGAATACTTGAAATAATGTTTTGCCCAATTATTTACGCAGCAGAATGGCCTTGTGAATCGTAGTCTTATCTTTCACCTCCTGGCGGAAGGTTTGATTCTAATCCCGGGTTTGTTTGTGGAGTCGTATGTTTTTCCAGTAACCCGCGAGTTTCCTCCAGCAGTCCAAAGCATTAGGTGAAGTGGTGTCTTTATATTGTACGTAATATATAAAGACTGTTTCAAGACTGCCGAGTATTTGCTCTGATCTCTTATCCAGATGTAATCCTCCGTTGTATTCTATGCTGCCTGGAATGCGCTCCAGCACGTCCGCGACCCTGACCAGGAAAAAGCGATGGGAAGAGGAATGGTATATTATGCGTTTAGCATTTAATTAGATATTATGTGATACTTATTTTAAACTGTCAGAATACAACTATCGCCATTGTGTGGTTGTATACGTTTGCAAACATCAAGAAACAATTCACCGACAAAAAGGACACCACTCTTACGTCTACCCGGTTTCCATAATAGTCTCACACCTTTTCACATTAGCGAGGAATTTACTTTTTTTTTAACTTACTTTTAATTTGGTTGCAATAATTCCTCAGAAATAGAAACACTAACAGACCAATTGTCTTGAGTTGGACAACCATCCCTCGTTTTTACCAAAGCATACAGCCTTGAACCCACGAAAAATTAACATCCCATACTTCATCTTGTAACCATTAACCACCACTCATATAACTCGCTTCCAGTGTCTAAACCTTTAATAATACGCAGTTTATGCCAGTAAATAAACCACACATGTACGCAGGAAAGTTTTGTTATTAAAAAGTTTATTACTTTTCCAATTGTCAGTCAAGACCGAAAATAACCTACAAAACTAACAAAACACAGATAGGGTTGTTGTTACTCTTTTAAAATCTTCCAAGACACAGCAGCTTCAGAGCCCACTTCCCCTAATAAAAATAAAATGTTAATTAGTTTTTTTGAGGACATTAAATAAGCTCTACCGTACAGAACACGGAAAAACCGGAGGTAAGAGAAAACACCCAAGAAATTGCGCACGTTTCCAGACACCATGAATTTCATTCAAGGCGGTCTTTATTCTGTTGCTTTTATTTCTACTTCATTTAAGCTCATATACTTCTGGGACATTATAGGACAGGTAATAAATCCCCACCTTTACTGGAAAATGTGCATGAACATACGTGACGCCAATTATCTGTGTCCAATGGTCGCTTTTAGTAAATTGTATGTGAATCACATACTGGGTTTGTCAATCCGTGGCATTCCTATGAACTAATACATAACAGATGTGGAAAACGGGTCTGCAGCAACAGTGTGCGTGTCGAATTAATGCATTTTCAGGGCTGATATTTACTGGTTATAGGATTTGTAGAGCGAAAATACATGCGTTCGTGGCACGACACTGGACACTCATTACAAATAAACCGCATAAATTCACCAAAAGGAAAGAAGGCATAAAACAAAATCCATTTTGCAAACGAGCATGTCATTAACAAATGCTGTATTTCTGTCCAAAGAAAAGAGAACACAATAGGATTTCACAAAGTCGGGGGCTTTATGATTGTAACATTTGGAAGAGACAATGACTGCAAGTGAAGTATTCCTTTAAGAAAATATAGAATAATATAAGAATAATCGGGGACAGACACGGGTCAGCATGTTTCAGTAAAGGGGGGGGGGGGTGGGTGTACCAATCAAGAGAAAAATGTCTAGTCAGGGGTTTGATGGCAGTAAGTCACAGTCCCATTGTGTAGTTCACCTTCAGAGGTTCCGTGCTGCTGTGGTGGTCTTGGGTAAGGGCAATTAATTTCAGCATTCAGAATGCCCAAAATGTCATGGGCCACCTTCCGCAACATAATTTTATAAGCTAGAGACATCTGCTCTCCATAAGTCTTACATTACTAGTCTTTTTCTGGATTATAAATTGTTTCAGTCAAGTTAAATTCAAGCACTTATGGCATAGGGTTGAACTTGTAAAAGTTTAGTTTTTTTGTCCTAAAAAAAAATAAATAAAAATTTAGGTTTTGCTGTTCAATTACACTTATTCACTCCAAAAGCACTGCTTTATCAAGGAGACGAAGCAGCAACATGAAAGGTTTTTATGAACCAAAAAAAAAGCAATGTAATTTAAATCCGTTTTATTGATAAAATCTGATCAGGAAAAATGACTGATGTCAGAGGCTTAAGAACATTTTAAGAAAACTCATACTGTCTCAAGCTTAATTATGTAGCGGTGGCTAACAAATATAATGCAATAGGGTTAAAGAACTTTGCAATGGGGCAGACAGGATTTCTCAGTTCTTTGGAAAGTATGCGTGTGTCTGTGTGAGGGGAGCGGGCGAGGCACAGTGGATTACGCAGCCTCATTCTCCTCGGCCGGTTGTCCGGTAGCATTCTCTGCGTTCTTGGAAGCCTGGGAGGGACGAAAGATGGAGATCAGGCCATGAAATGGGTGAGAAGGAGAGCAGAGCAGAAGGGAGCACCCAGAGCTGGGTCTAAAGTCAAGCCTTTCTACAGCCGAAGGCTCGGCTTCCAGTGCCGGGGCTCAGCAAGCAGTACCTTCTTTTTCTTCTTCTTCTGCGTCTTGCGACTGGCCGAGCTCTGCAGCAAGGCCTGAAAGGGAGGTTTTAGAAATGGTGAACCCCCTTTAAAATGTGCCGACAGAGATGCCGATTAACTCAGAGATGCTCATCATTCAACTGAAGCAGAAGGTGCGGAGAGCATCCGCAGGACATGTAACCTTCATATTTATAAAGAAAGGAACATCTGCGACGTTCGAGAAAAACAGCCTTTAGTGGTACAAGACATACTGAAGGACGAAATGCTTTTCTAAAGTGTGTGGTAGGTGGGACTGAATTAGCCTGGCATAACCCATTTTCCTTTATTGGCTGCCATCAGTTAAAAGAAGATGATGACGGTGTAAGGAATCCCCCACCCACCAAAAATCACCGAAGCCTCCCCCTTTGGGCATATTATACAATTCTGCATGGAATCGACACAGTAGGCAGCAGCATAGCCATGTACCCCCTGCTCTCACTTAATGCACACCTCCCCAGAAATTTATGTACAGGCGTCAGGCCGAGGTGTAAGGTACGTGGCTACCGATGGCGCAGATTCCACGCAGAAGTGTAAACCACCCTTTAGTAAGTTATGACGGCGCCGCGAGAGCAGATGGCCGCTCCAAACGGGCTCCCCACGTAGTGCCCCACGACATCACCTTTAGGTCTGGGTCCTGGACCTCGTGCTCAGACTTGTAGAGCTCGGGTTCGAAGGGACCACTGGTGATCCTCAGGGGCCCGTTGGCCATCAGAAGCACTGTGAACTTGAACTGGGCCACGTACTCTCCTAGACGCATGGCAAGAGAGTCACACAAGGTGCAGGAGTCCTACAGCAAAGACTCAGCTTGTCCCACTTCTTACAGATGTTGAAGCGTATTAAAATCAAAATGAGCATGAGTACTTATGAAAGCACAGCTTCCCAGAATAGCTACTGGCCACGGGACAGCCAGCTGTTCTCCTGCTTCTATGGTAATGACCAAATGCGGCCTGTGTTGGGTCTAGGCAAACGTATGCTTCCTAAATTTATGGCAACTGGGGGAACAAAGCATACCTGAAATATGGAAACGTTTAAGAAAATGATATATTCTGTATTATTTTAACTCCCAGTGGTCCCAGCCATATAAATTTTGTCTCGCAACAGTCATGAGTTTGTAAGCTTTAAAGCCAAGCTTTCCAACACCTCAGACCCACTGAAGCCCAGGAATCCTGCCATGTGTGTCTGCCTGTCACACAATTTTAATGGAACTAACATCAAGATGGTACATGCAGCTACATCACGACCACATCTATTACCGCTGCATGATTATCACGCAGAGCATCCTCCCAGGAGAACATTTCAGACCCTCTCTTGTCTCTTGACATGTCTACGCTCAACGAATTCTACATCTAGCTGATCTTCAGCACTGAGACGGCTCAGCCCCCCACTGTTCAGTAAAGGCAGGACAGTGACACAGCTTCCCGATACCACTGTGAATGATACTATAAACACCCAAGACTCCATTCCTGCACTGAAATTATCGAGCTGCATTTAAAATCCCCATAAAACTGATAATCCAGCCTAAGACACAATGCACCGGCTGTGTGGTGACCCTGGATGGAAACGCCTGGTTAATAATTACCTGCAAGAACAAACTCACACTACATCTTAGACTCATATGTTTCAGCTTGAGATCAAAACAGTGACTGATCGATGTGACATTTCCTCCAACAGTAAGGCGGTGTCCCCAAGCAGCCACAGCAGTGCACCTCACCTTCCTTCTCATGAAGCACGTTAAAGGGCTGCAAAAGTTCATGCTTGGCACATTCCACCACACCCAGCCTGGCCTTGCCCTCATCCTCGAACGCCCTGGGGGTGGGAGGTGCAAGAGCAAAGGCACATCAAGGCTTATTTGCGGGGGCAGGGGAGAGCGAGGTGGACCTGAAGGAGTAACGAGGAGGACAGCGCACCGGAGAGTGAAGGGCATGGCGTCGAACCGGCGCTCCACCTCGCTGAAGAACACGCGAGATGTCTTCATCTTCAGCCCATACTGCTTGGTGGGGTCGCGCTTGTAGATGGTGGTTCGCTGCCCGCCGTCCCGCGCCTGGGGAAGTCAGCCAGAGGGAAAAGGGTCCAGCATGCCTGTTTGCACATCATGGTGAATGGAGATGTGCACAATCCCTCACCTTCCCCTCGCCGGTGCTAATCAGAACGTCGATAGCATATACTTCATGGACCTCGAACTCCGCCTTCTCGTGGTCCTTTCTGAAGACGGATGGCGACATCAGCCAATTAGAGTAACAACACGAGACTGCAGTAGCAGGCCTACAGTACTATCCACATGGCAGCCTTCTCGAGCCAAACCCTCCTGAATCACCTTTGTTGGTCTGTAGGATTCTGAATGATGGTTTTCTCGCCGTCAATGACATGCTGCTTGAGCTGATGGGACAGCATTCCTGGAAAAGGGAAAAGCAGGCAGTGTTTATATGAAGTAGCTGCAGTAGCTAGTCTGTGATAAGGCAGCACTCTGCAACACACACCTTCGATGGGGGTGCACTTGAAGGACTGGGCGATCTTGTTCCAGGCCTCAGTCACCTGTGTGTTCTGGGGGGGAAAAAAGGAAAACAGGCAAATCAACAACAAAAAAAAAGACGATCATAGAATGAGAATCTGGACAATATATAATCAGGACAGAGATCCCAGTCACGGGTGGTTACAGTTACCCAGAATGCCACCCTGAATCTACCTGGTTTCCAGGTTTGACCAGTCGCAGTGCAGCCTCTGCACAGAGGTAAGCTGCTTTGATCACATCAGCTTTCCGGCCGGTCACTGGGGCCTCCTGTAGAGAAGACATTAAGGTATGACTTGGGAGATGTAAATAAGTACAGACCACAATGCAACAGGAGCAGCAGGGGCAGGCCATAGAGAGAAGGCCCTTCCCCCACAAATCCCCGTGGCCTACCTTGGTCACCCCAACAACGAAACTGTGAGCCACATTTGAGATAAATCCATCAACATGGACCCCGAGGTCACTGAGGAGAGAAAAGTTTATACCATTTCAGACACCGAGTGAAAGTCAATGGCCACAGACACTTGGAGGAATGAAAGATGGATGGCAAATTTTATTAAATAACTTGCCTTCACATATACAGATTGGAAAAGAATTCAAATGCAGCATACCAAACTAATAATCCTTCTCACCATCAACAGCACAAGTGTTAAAATCTGCACTGTGTTGGCATATTGCAGGGGTCTCCAACTCCGGTCCTGCAGACCTATTGTCCTGCCGGTTTTCTATCCTACCTGGCTTCTGATTAGTCACACCTGTTATCAGGTAAATACCAGCAACCAGTGTGGCTCATCAGAAGCCAGGTTGGATAGAAAACCCACTGGACAGTAGCTCTCCAGGACCGGAGTTGTAGACTCCTGCTATATACTGCGATGACCCAGACTACGTAATGGCATGGAACATGCGGATAAATGTAAGAATATGTGAAAACAGAGCTGCGCACACTGCAAGACGAGGTCATGCATGACGACTAGAATCAACACAACACATCATCACAGCTTAGGTGATGACCAAGAGGGGGGCGCAACACGAGCGCTTACATTTTGACCAAGTCTCCATCCTTCAGCACGTAGTCAGGATCGCTCTTCAAAGGGGAGAAGTGGCATACAGAGTTATTGACAGACACGCTGGTGGGGAAGGCGATGCCTGCAGAGAGGAGAGCGGACACCAGAAAGAGGCCCAAGTTACTGTGTTACAAAGCATTTAGAGCAGACAGCCAGACCCAGCAGCACTCCCCATACACCCCAAGGAAGCACACCTGTCTCCATAGGAACCCCATACATCTAACCATCCCATAATGACCCAGATTCCCACGTGTGCTGCTTACCTTTCTTCATCTCCTTCTCCTTCTTAAAGACCTTCCCAGTCTCTGCCATGATGAGGGAGTCTCCCTTCTCGCACAAACTGAGCACGGACACCCCAGCCTTGGCTGCCTCCACCACAGCACGCAAGACCTCTAGACGGGGACAGCAAAGGTACAAGTCAGAACGACCGGGAAAAAAGGTTTAACTACTCTAATTTAATGGTATACGTGATGCTGAGTACAAACCAGACGCCACTATTTATTAATATACATTAAAACATACCTGGCGTGCATTTAATGCTTTAAAACATTTCCAGAGTCATCTATACTATATAACCTAGTTCAAGTAACAAACTTTGCCTAAAGATACGACAGAGGAATGCATTCTTGAAACCTGGTCCCAAGAACACTAAGGCCCACGTCTCTATACACGAGACACCAACAATAAAGTAACTGTCATGTTAATTATATGGATACGTTACAGGAAAAAAATGCTCTTGAAAACGCAAGCGATCATTAAATATAACTTGATACTAGTAAAAATAGTGAACAGTTCGGAGGTTCTCATTGGTATGAAGTGAGCACCAGCGTTACCCGGTAAGATTAACACCGGGTGTATGTGCGTGGGTTGGGGTCACAAACTGCGACATCGTGTCATTCCTGGAAATTGTATTATCTACCCGTTTAAAGTACTTAAGCACCAGAGAAACAAACGCGCTCTGTGGGCCCGCGTGTACCCCTGCCGAACCACGTGTCTCCCCTCCGCCCGAGGCTGCAGGTTAACACAGCTTACAGAAGTACGATGCGCCTTGTTCACCGCCATGTGCCTGAAAGCCCAGTAGTGGATCATGTGCGGCATGGACGGCGCAGTATGTCGTTTAGGTTACGCTCCTGTCCTGCCGGTCGCCTTGAAGAGCTTTCTCAGCGCCATTTCTGCGGCCGAATCCGGCAGGGTTCACATTTGCCCGGCCGCCGATTAGCAAGGCGGAAACCGGCCGCACTAAACCCGGCTTCAATGTAGTAGCAGTCAGACGTCGACCGAACATATTGTGCTCCACTGGAGCTAACGGATCGGCGACGGCCTGTGCAGGTGATCAAGCCAGTTGGGCGGCCTCCTTTACCAGCCCGCCGGCAATAACGCGCCTATCTGGCGGATCTCATGGGTAGCGCCACCTGGCTAATAGGAGCACGGCAGACAGCGTGCGCCCTGCAAGCCTTGCGCCGTCACAGTTAGGTGGCTCCGCGCGTCCCCCGCGTCGTGGCACATGGCCGCGGCAGGGTCCGGCTGCTCGCCTACGGGTCACCTCGCACCGGGGAAAACGCCACCACCGTCCCCCGGTCAAACTCAGCTGGCATTCACTTACGGTTGGCGATGTCGCCGCCCATTTTATACTTGGTAACAACCAAGTCCTCGGCGATGGTCTGCTCTTGCTGCTCGTCGTCGGACATGTTTCCGAATCGTTCTCTCGAGCAACTTTCTATCAACGCTTCGGCCGCGGGATCACTCAGGAGAGGCAGGCTCAACTCCGCTGTTTCGGCCCAGCCTCCTCCGCCCAGAGTTGGTCACGCCCACAGCGTGACTACGCACGGCGCGTCGCGATAGTCAACCGCCAAAAGGAGCATGGCATCTTGGGAACGATTGTAGTTCTTAAATTTGCAACGGTATTCATGTTATCAGTTCCCTGAGTCGTGGCACTGAGAATGGGATGAGAATTATTAATTATTATTATTATGGGCCTTTTCATGTAATGAAAGGACCATATTATTATTCTTCTCATATTCGACATTTTCCAAATTTGCGCTTAG
>JABFEB020000085.1:1138159-1155453 GCA_019775895.2 Stomatorhinus ivindoensis | reverse complement strand
CAAATTTAACTAGTTTACTGTATGTATTGGTGTCAATGTCATTTATGTAAATTAGGAACAATAATGGTCCTAGAATTGAACCCTGCGGTACCCCACAGCACAGAGGTATTGGTGTACCTCAACATGAACGGTTAAAATCTTTTATGAACATGGTCGGAAACCACAATATCAAATTTAAGAGAAAGGTAGTTTAGCAGTACTTTAATGCTGAATTCGTTGACCATTGGTTAAAGTAACTGATTACTTTCATTTCGGTCCTGAACATCTTTTAAATTCACATTACAGTAAATCTTATGTGTGCAGGCCTAATTTAAATTTGCATCGTTAGAACATATCTTCACTTTCATTTTTAATTTTATAATATTGCGTGTGTTTAATGTTTACATAGGCCCTACGTTTTTTTCTCAAAATATGCTCAGTTGATGGAAATGTTAAGGCGTACACTTTAGAATAAATTGCGAGTAAGCCAAAAAGGTCGTGGATACATGCCAACTGCCTTTTCGTTGTTTGCTGGTTCCAGGAAAACACTTATTTACCCATTCAAATGTAACACTATGATAAGCACCTGGCAAATTATGTTGGCCGACAGCCTTAAGCACATCGACTGAATAACTGAATACTCCACTAGACGTAGAAGTTGTGGCTTAAGTAGCACCGCGGAAACGCGCCCTTCCTCTTTCCCGGAGCGAAAAATGGGATCACGGTTAAAAGCAGGCGTGTTCGTCATTTACCATAATACTGGTCTTTACCAAAAGTTCGTACAGGAACCACCATAGAGTTTAACATACATTTTGTCGAACTAAATAAAAATCACTGACAGACACCCGACGTCGTAGTGTTTACACAAATGAGCTCAAAGTACTCTATGTATTTGAACAACCAGATGTTAGATACAGTCGCACAAAACGGCACTATAGCGTCGTTTTTAGGTAGGCAGAAATACAGGTTTGGCAGGAAAAAGACAAAGAGTCATCCGCTTCTCACTCTGCATCTTGACAATATGCTACCACGGATCGTGCGATTGTTCGCAGAACAGGTTTTAAGGAGCTGGCTGTTCCTGTTACTCGAGCCAACTAGAGGCACTGATTGGAGAGGTAAATAGCAGTTTGTGCTTTGATCGAATCGGTGGAACAACATAAAACTCACGCTGTTTAATAAAGGAAATATTTACTGAACCCTGCTTTTGCGTACGTGTAGGAAAGTTATTAAAGTCTTAATACGTTACGAACTAGACCGATAGTTACAGCAAAGGCTATACTAATTAATAAAACAAACTAATAAAAAGCAATAATTTCAATTGGAATTAGGTACATTAATTGAGTTTATATTATTAGAAAAAGGGCCAGCACTACCATTTCAAGGGCCAAGGGCAAGCTTAACTTGGGAGCTCCCCCTATAAAAAAAAACAAAAACTGATGGCCAATTAATTTCCTCCGCGACACAGACAATTCGGGGGGCAACTGCCAATATCTAGAGCGGGTCCTGACAGAATTTCAGCTTCAGCACCCCGCTCAGATCTCTGTGAATAGGTTTCTTGCTTGGGCTTTGATCGCTATGTCTGAGCAACAGCACCACCTGCTGCAGAAAATGTGAACTGAAAAACTCAGGCCGAGTAAAATAATGAAAGAAAATCACTTTGGGAATCATATTTACCGACCGTCAATGCATAGAATATTCAATATAACGGAATATTTATTCACATCTTAGAAACATAAGACGATTGGGTTATACAACTCTTCTTAACATCTTCTTAACAGAATTCACGTTTGCATATTCCTTTGATTAATAAAAATAAAAACAAAATCCAACATGCAGGAACCATTGTGACAATTTTTAAATACACCGTCGTGGCAAGAATGCGGAGTGAATAGTATATTATGTGTTGTAGAAGCAAAATAAATTTAACATCATTTATTTAAAATATTATCATGCAACTCTTACTTCAGACAGTAGAGGGCCTTAATTGTAGAGCCCTTCTATCACCAATTTACAGAAACTGCTTGTATTAAGAGTTGTGGGTTGCAGGAGGTCCAGAGCGAGCCCAGGATGGGGCCCCAACCAATGACAGGGCACTCCCACACACCATTCACTCACACCTATGGGCAATTCAGCAACCCCCATTAATCTCACTGTGTTTTTGGACTGCAGGGGCAAGGAAGAGAACTGGAGCACCCAGTGGAAACCCCATGACGGCACAGGAACAGCATACACACTCACGACAGGGCATCAAACCCTGGTGTGCGGCAACAGTGCTAAACACTGCACCACCACCCGCCCCTCAGAATCCTTCCTCATTCTGAGAACCTTTACATTCTGAGGCGGGCTGGGACTCATTTAGAGGTGATACCACCTTGTGTGGTGGTTCCTTGTGTTGTTCCTTGTGTTGTCTAGTGCTTTAGCCTGACATATCTAGGTGATGAAGAGCCGATGTGAGGGGAAAAGAGAATGTTATCCACTTAAACAGAACATACTCATTCAATTAAACATGAGATTTTCAACAAGACCCTTCCATCCCCTTATAAGAAAACGATAAAAGCATACAGAATGAAACAGCTGATTCTTCCAACCCAGGGACATATTATTGTATAGAATAGAATGCTAAATGGAAACAGACATCTTGAATCAATGAATGTCATATTGGATTTTTGGATTTCTTTTTAAATTTGTACTGGAAGCCAATAGACAGAATTTATCAATGGTAAAACACAGGACAGTAGGAGCAAACAGAGATATCCCTAATTTTGGAGAATCGACTCAAATATTTCACCCCTTTCAATGATATTCTGGAAATTCTGCTCTTTTTAAATATAATTTGAGAGGTTTTCAGCTATTGGTTATTATTAACCAATAGTAGTAACTTCAAAGTAATGAATTTCATTTATACTTACTATTAATGAATTATCTTACCAATATTATTGGGTTTTGTCAAGTGTATAACAACAATGAGCCATTATTGATCCCATGTGGAGAAGCTCTTCATTTGCCTCCCCCACGGCAGCAGCCTCCACCGGTGCGAGGATCATAAGGTCCAGGGACTGACAGACACATGGCTCACAGCCGCACACGGGCCCTGGCTATCGGAATGGCATTCCTCCAGAGCGCCCAGTCTCCTGTCTCGCTCTTCAGGCTTCCCAAAGCCATGTACATTGTTGTCCGGATTGAGCCCACCCATCTGCTCTCTGCTCATCCTCTTCCATTTTCACCTTTACATTTCCATTACGGTAGGCTTCGTTGTACTGATAATATTCCAGAAATAGACTTCAGTTTCATTATATTCTTGTGAAGATTTAGGTTTGATTTGATCCACAACCAACTTGTTTGTTTTTATTGCAGTGCATGATAGCCTTGAATCGCCAACACCTAAGACTTCTTCCATTGGTCAGCAGTCACGTTCACAGTCACGAGGTATTGAGTCTTAATTGCACCTCTCCTAAATGCCAGCCTACAATATATTTGACTGCCGGATCCCCTGTAGCTGGCAATTGTACCAAGGTGACTAAAAACTATAAACCTTTGGCTTTTACAATCAGAACTAAAGTTAACTGTGGTTCCTGTGACCATCATCTTGGTATTCTTCACAACTTTAATAATAATAATAATAATAATATATTTTATTTCTAATGCACTTTCCATTGAAAAACAACCTCAAAGTGCTAAATTAACTCTTCAGCTTGTACATGACAGTATTTTCCTCTAATCTACACTGAACCATCCATCCACCCATCCATCCATCCCATCACAGATATTGAATGCTCTTTAGCGTAACATTACTAGCCTGTGATACAAGGGAAATTACTCAGGTCAGGTTTTCTTTCTGTGACAATGGAGAATAAACCGTTCTCTTCCAGTCTGTAGGCCACTGAGCTGTTTTATCATCAAATACATGCACTGTTACAGCCCTAGTAATGTGTAATATTTACAAAATATAACTTGAAATAAATGTTGTCCTTATGAACAAACGTAGCTGGCCTGATTTATCACTAATGAAGTCTATCATATATGACAAACCACAAAATGCCACTTTTGAGCTCAACTAGCAGGCTAGCAAGTTCATTCATATGTTGTAGAGCACAGCAGTGCTGTTTGCTAATTGCTCGATTTCTCTGTCCTATAATGACATTCAGTGAGCTTTATCTTATAGTATATTTTTACCTTAAGGTAATTTGCACCGAACACCAAAGCATCTTCTTTCCTTGAATTACTAGTCATTCAGAACAAGCAAGCAGGGCCGACAGGATGTGTCAGTGATTCACTTGATTCCAGCCAAAGCCAGTGGTAGGTTATACTTAAAAGTCTGTAAGCCTGGTGAGGAAGGTTCTAAAGATGACAAAAAAATGAATAAAATGACATTTTAAATACATAAAATACAATCTCTCAAAGTATCTTGTTACTAATGAAAACTGATTGCTGTCCGTCCAGCAAAATACAAATTGCAAAATACTCAAAAATAATGAAATATGTATTTTAAATACAATTAATTGAAATACTGCCCATATCTGCTTGCTTGATGAAGTTTTAGAGGGTAACTGTTGCTTAAAGGTTTGGGGAAAACAGGATGAAACATCATGGGATCCTCGATAGATCTGGGACCAAAATCATGCTGAACAACAATTTTACAACTGGCTCCACACGCAAAAACATATTCTTTCCATTATTTGCATGTACATAATAATTTGTATCTTTAAGAAACAAAGTATGGACGGTTACTTTGCTTTTTAGTACATTGTAACAAAAAGACCTTAGTCCTGCATACTAAAATCAGATTAAAAACATAGTGGCTAATGCTCATCTTCTCTATTAGTCTGTGTCCCTTTTCTTCGCCGCAAACTTTCAGCATGATCTTTCCATTCCTTGGTGAGAAACGGGGCTGAAACAGCTATCTGACCAATAGAAAATATACCCTTTGAATCCACAAGTTTCCACATGATATTGACAACACAAAGCATTCTTGCTATAGTTATGTTGAATTTTATTTGGTTTTTCTTTACTAATGTAGAAATGCTTTTCATTTTTGGATTAATCTTCATTATTGTTCTATAGGATCTCCCGGTGACTGTAGGCGTTCATATTGTGGAGATGACATCTCTACAGACAGTAATTAATAAGGTGTGGCTTAAATATCACCTTCTTTCATCCAACAATCCCAACAAATGGTCCACACAACACAGCCCACTCTTGCACAGTTATTATCCGCTAAGTGAGGGCGTCCTGAAGATGCAGCCCCTCCCAGCTTGCTGGTCCTCTACTCTCCCATTTTAACATACTATAGATTTCCTTTGACACACGTGGGGGGATTTGTGGAGGCACGACTGGCTCAATTGTTCATTTTGACAACAAGACCAGTTAATAAGGAATGACATGTGCCAGTGTGACCTGGAACGTGTGGCATTATGGACATCGTGAGAACAGCAGAACTCAGTGTGAGAGAATGTGTGAAAATGACATGTCATACAGACAGCCTAAGGATACTTCCCCTCCCTTAATCTGCTACTTTCCCCTGCTGAGTAACGGTGAGGTCATTCGTGGATGTGACTCACAACCATCATAACATCGAGTCCCATCCTGTCATTCACTGTGGATGGTGGCCATGACAACTCAGCCTTTGGTGATTGCTTGCCTGTGATACAGCCCTGTTCACCAGTGGAGGACAGAGTGCTGCAGGCTGAGCTCAGACTGCGCAGCTTACCGTTGCTAACCCTGTGTCCATTCCATCTTTAGCATAGGGTCACGTTAGCATGCCACTATAACAGTTTCGGTTCAGCAAATGGTCAATGCAGGTGCACGGTACATTACATTTTAAGGCACAATGTCTACAAAATAGCGCATTTCCACCAGCTTGATTTCTGGGAAATTACGATTGCTGTCAGTGGTCTGTGGCACGCAGGAAGCTGATTGGCTGGCAGTAATAGCAACCCAGGGCATCACTACCACCAGGGGAAGCAAGGGGCCTCCACCATTAGACTATAACTGGCACAGAGAGAGCCGTCCTTTCTCTGATTCTGTCACGCTCCGTCCGTTCCAGCCTCATGTGCCACGCCCCCCTGATACCTCGTGTCTCTCTCCTGATGGATTTCAGCTGTTGTCAATCGTGATCACCTGTTTTTGGTTTCGTTTCGTCCGCTGTCAGTATTTAGTCGGTGTCCTTGTACTCAGTGTCAGATCCGTCATTGTGATGTTTGGTGGCGTTTACCCCGTGTCTTCCGTGGATTAAACCCCGTTTACCCTGAATCTGCCTGCTTCCTCGTCGTCCCTGCTCTACGCTGCCCGCATCCAGGCACGCATCCTCCGCGAACGTGACAGATTCTGTCACCAAAACAGGAAGCTCATGTTTCAAGAGTAAAGTGGAGAACAGGTTCTGGTGGAATCAGAGGAATGAGGAGGAATGAAATGAACTTAACAGCATCTAGACGTCACACGGACAGAGATCCCCTCCTTCTGGCCCTCAGCTGCCCACAAACCAACACCCTGCCCCCACATGAAGCCACACAGAGTCGGTATGACAGGTCAAACAGAAAACAGGTTTATTTTCCAGCACAGGACTTTTTAACTGTCACAGGATCAAGCTGACCCCAAGGATTCACATTTTATTAACTATTTTTCTTCAGTATGTTACTGAGAATTTCATCATCAGCAGTGTTTTTTTTTTACATAATCAGTTTTTCCACAAACAATTTCTATCCATCAAAATTGGACCCAAAACATCGAATCTACAACCAGAAAATCAAGCACACTCTTAAAATACAGAAGCCCACGAGATGTATATGAAGACCGTGCAGACTAGTCTCTCGCTAAGGAACAAACACAAACATGTAAACAGGGAAACAGGAATGTTAATTAAAAGCAGCAATACATTTTGCGACAATCATATGACCCGGCAAAATGGTGCAGAAGGAATCTGATTACACCCCTAACCCCAAGGATTGATTTGCAAAACAATGAAAGAAGAACACAACCACCATTAATATAAGGCCACAAAAATGATACAGCTCTACAGATTTGTTGTACTAAGGAGAAGCTGGGTGTCTGTGTGAATTCAGTCAGTGTACAGGCACTGACTGGCGTAATCACTGGGCTGAGCCGCAGTTGGTGATGGAATGTAACATTACTCATTGAAATTGCAGTTTTTCCTCTGTCAGTCGGCAATGTTTTGTTTGAATTAAAAAAAACACATTTACCCTCAAACATCTACTAATGTAACAGTTCTATAACACATTAAAAAACATGGAATGTCAGTTCTCTCCATTATATCCAATAACTTGTCACTCATTTTACTCCATCCCAGCTATTCTGTGAAATACATTCCAAGCCTCTTCTGCCTGACAGGACAGTAGTTTCATCTGAGTAAAGTCACTCAAGTCTAAAGGAATAACAGACTCACTACTACAGTGGAATCAAGCTTGTGTTCCCCTCTCAATTCTTGTACAGAAATAAATACATCCAATAAATACATCCCAAAAATAAATCCAATAAAAATTTTCACTATACCATAGCAAAAGTAACAAAGGTTATTTCCAGGTCTGACAAATCACTGTTGTGCAGCCCTGCCCCCCAGGCCGTACAGAGCATCATGCGGGCTGAGGATTGCCCTGGACAGACCTCAGCTGCACCCAAAACTCATCCAGCCAGCGTTCACGTCCTGCTGATGAACGGCAACGTGAGAAAAGGCAGATTTGGGTGCTTCAGTGCTGCCGCACATCTCTCCATTCAAGCATTGAGAGTGGCAGTACAGGCATTGCACGCCCTCAGTACACACAGCCACGGTGCGACACAAGGGTCTGGAACCATGGAAGAGTAGCAGGTTCTGCATAATCGCAGTGCAGGCTTTGGTGAGAAACACAAACTACGTGTTCTGGCTACTCTAACTGTCTGTCTAACCAAGAGGTCAGTGGGTACAGGTTCAGCACAGATGAGGGACAGAGATTAGTGCTCGTTAGAGAATGTGTAGGTTTACAAGCTTCCAAATTCATGGAAAAGACCCATGAAAGTATGAAAAATTTCCACAACACAAAGAAAAACATTTTAAATAATTAAAATGTAAACCAGTAGCTTTACACGACACCAGAGCTCTTTCTGGCAAATTCGATATATTTTTAGTGTCCCTCTCATCCAGAACAAGACCCATCGATTCATCAGAGCCGATACTGAATATCACTGACTTCTGTACTTTTTATCTGAGGTTTCAAGAAGTTTACCACAGCAGAGAACAAGCCGAGATAATGCACACAGCCGGCATGTCCGCAGGCTGCGCGAATACCTGCCGAGATCAGACCCAAAGCTGAACACACACATAACACTGCGAGAAATTAGACAGGGATGCTACACTGCATACAATCACAGGACACATGAAGAATCTGCAGAGCCGCACATACAGGGCCGTGTGACCTATGAACCCAGCCCTACTCTTCACCAAAGGTCTACTCTCCAGTGACTCCCCTTAGTCTTGGGTCTGAACAGGAAATATATCTGATTGAAAGATAATGAAAAAACAACAACAGGCACGGCCACAGCCGCCAAACCCACGGCATTTTCCCATTTCCCAATTAATTGGCTCTAATGGTTTTATATAAATAATGGACACGCAAGTATCAGTAGAGTGTTGTGTGGCAGATGCAGCAGGACATGCGGATTGCACATGTGCAAATACTGAAGCTAACGACGGCGACAATGAAAGCCATGGGTGCGGAGTGACGAACAAACACTTACACAGGTGTCATCAGGGGAACGTGTGGCCTGACTGAGGCTCTTCCTAGGCCTGGTCCCAGAGGCGCACTCATCAATTACCATCTGCCAGCCCCTCTTATAGTAAGACTGACTCTCAAAGATATCCATTAATATCAATTGCTGCTGACAGTACAATTCAATCAAAAGATCTGTCACTTTGTTTTTATATCTACAGTAGATTTATGCCAGATTCGACACACAGGGAAGCCCAGTACCTGTTCTCTTTTCAAGACAGACAAAAATAACAGTACTGTAGGAAAGGGAAAGAATGATATTTTAGTGTGAGTGTTGGTAGAGGGGGGGGGCATTGAGACCCTCAATCCAAAACCCACCCCAGTGCCCTTAAAAACATAAAGGAAAAAATAAGACGACCTGACAAGTATAAGTCCCGCCCACCCCCTTTCCCCAGCCCCTCCCATGGCACAAAGGCCCACCTCACTTCTTGTTCTTGAGTTGGTTGGCCAGCCAGTCCAGGCCCTCATAGAGGCCATCCCCACTGGTGGCACAGGTGGCCTGGATGTACCAGTTGCGGTGGCGCAAGGAATGCAGGCCCAGCTTGTCTGTGATCTCAGCCGCATTCATAGCGTTGGGGAGGTCCTGTGGGGGGGGGAGGTGACAGGGGGACACAGGGGGAGGGGCATTGGTACATGCATAGGAGAAGATGGAGAAATAAATAAACAAAAAAGTAAGAACCAGAACAGCTATCAAGGAATTTTCTACACAGCCATCTGTTAACTATATTACCAATGAATTTTCACAAATATCCCCTGCAAGGATGAAATGGCAGGCTTGCTTGATCGAGAATGACTCAGCAAACTTTTAGAGAATGACTCTGAAACTCTGAAACTCTAAGTGACTCACAATATGATGATGTCAGGCTGTAAATACCATTTCATCCATTTTCAAAATCTAAAATCCACTGTTCTCTCTCATTACTGATCTGCCTACAAATATTAAATTGAGTCTTCAGTCTCCCAGCACACTTGGGGGGGGGGAAAATTATCTGCACCATCGTTTCCTCTGGACGGCTCTAGAAACCTGATAAGAGCACATTGAGCTGTCAGCGTGGGCAACTTAGACCCACAGTCACATTCATTTTGCGTAGACAAAACAAAGCAAGCAGAGAAATAGTTACGGAAATTTTTTCATGAAATAATGACACCAACTTTGACAGTCTTAATGCCCAGACAAATGAGCACGCTCCCAGCTTGTTAACTGCTTATCTTTCTTAATGTTTTAATGGTTAACAGGCAGAGGGGGGGGAGCCACGGCAGTTCACGTGCCTGCTTGTTGGCGAAGACGAGGAGCACGGCATCCCGCAGCTCGTCCTCGGCCAGCATCCTCATTAGCTCCTCCCGGGCTTCGTTGACGCGCTCGCGGTCGTTGCTGTCGACCACGAAGATCAGGCCTGCCAAGAAAGCGGCCCGGGGTCAGGGTGCGAGTGCACGGCGGCGCACGTGGGACAGCACCTACCAGGACTCCTGACAAAGCACAGGGACTCTGTCACCTTTGGCAAAATGGGATGGACCTTTCATTCTGAGTAGTTTTGTGTTAAAATGGACAAGAAAGGCCCTAGTGCCAGTTTTAAATGAATGTGGGACTGGACTATATAGCAGGCTTTGGGATATCCTGGTCATAACTGTGAGGGAATGGACTTGACCTACTTAACACGTGCTACTCTGTTAGCAGGTGAAATGGAGGCGGCTGAGACTGTCGCAGTTAATTATCTTGCCCATCTCCAACAGTCCTATTTGTGCAAAAAATCGACTAAGACAAAATCTCATTCAACACATGGTTTCCATTGTGCCTGCGGGTTTAACAAGATGGGGGGTGTTTGACTGGCTGGCACAAGCAATTTAGTCAGAAAAAAACCTAAATTTCACTGTAGATACCAGAGTGGTACAAATGGAGTCATTCAGAATAGAGGTTTTAAGCTCTGGAACCAATGTGTGAATTTCCTTATTGATGCGCTCACTTGTCTGCCTGTATCCTGGAGTGATAGTCACAAACTCCACTTCCTGCGTTTGACAAGTACAATCCACAGTAAAAGAGCAGCTTTCAGCACACAAACAGGCACTGTTACCGACGGTTTATGAAACTTCACCTACATTTCAGGGCAAAGACCTCTGAAGAAGCAAACACAGACAATAAGCTGGACACTCAGATGAGGCTGGGACTGGGAACCTACAGCATCCTCAAGTGCCCAGGGGTCAGCTCACCCTGCGTGTTCTGGAAATAATGTCTCCAAAGGGGTCGAATCTTGTCCTGGCCGCCCACATCCCACACCGTGAAGCTGATATTCTTGTACTCCACAGTTTCCACATTGAATCCTGGAAGGATGAACACAGCTCAATTATTGGATGTCTACATGACAAGATGCATCTATCTTTGTGCCATGCACTGGCTTTATGCTTTATACATCTAAAATATAACATTCTAAGTCAAGTATGTGCCACAAGTCAAAATAACAAATTGCATAATTATGCTGATTTTTTTTTTTTGCATGAAGAAAACCTTACTTAAAACACAAAATCCGAAATACATCCATATTTCCTGAATGCATTGGACGTGAATTGGGAAGCCTCTGAACAGTTTTTCATTATGCTATAACGAGTGTTCCCACTATGCTAACAGGACATACATAACACAAAGAACAAAGAGGGCATTTGTGCAAGTGGCCTTTCTGAAAAATCACTCTTACTGGTGTCGCAGTGAGCCAGGCCCTGCCCAGGCAGGGTTACTGCATGCAAAGGGAACGCATCCTCACTGGGCCGCAAGCCCATCACAGAGTGCACAGGCTTGCACAGAGTCACTTATACCTGTGGCCGTTTACACACACTACTTAGCAAGCACTGCTTGCGTTTGGAAACCATAGCCTAAAGCGGTAATGCCACACTATCCACTGTGCTGGCTCGTGCTCTGTAATTAAACAGCCTAAGATAGCACACGGAAGATTAAAAATAGTTTAACCGGCAGAGAGAGACAGGCAAGTCCCCTAAGATCCCAGCGAATCTGATCTCCTGAGTTCACGTGCCTGGTCTTTTACGGTGTTTTTAGAAAAGGGAAAAACAAGCATGTCAGACTGGTATCATTATAGAACAACTTATGACTTGCTTTTTAAACCACAATTTCAGTCAAAAAATGTAAATCACTGTAAATTAAAACTGACATCCATCTATTAACTTAGACACTTGTTCGAACGGAGGAAATATATCTATGTGAAATATACATGTATGCATGCATGCATCTATGAATGTGTACAGAAAATGAGGCAGACGACCATACCGATAGTGGGAATAGTGGTGACAATCTCTCCAAGTTTAAGTTTGTACAGGATGGTGGTTTTCCCTGCTGCGTCCAGCCCCACCATCAGAATACGCATCTCCTTCTTCCCAATCAAGCTTTTCAGCAGGTTCCCAAAAATATTTCCCATGGTGCCGTTGGTTCTGACTTGTCGGCAGCTCCCAGCAAAGACGAGCAGTTCCTAGCAGGGCCGTGCTCGACCAATGAGCATACAATCTGAAGAGAGATGGGAGGCCGGCCTTAAATGCGGAATCAACACATCCACCAGCAGTACTGATAACATTTAATCGAAGTACTTATATCAAGAAGTCTCACATCAGTAGTTGAACACTTGGTTAAAAATTAGTACAGAGGAAACAAATGATTTTTATGAAAGTGTAAGACGGCAGAAAAAATAATTAAATGAAGAATGCCATTTCTTAATCATGGGTCGGTATGACCCACAGCACAAATGGCAGATCTCATCACAGTCATTTTCTCCTAAATGAGACTCCCTGTAATCAATAACATTCTGCATTCCTGAAAGGGCAGCGAAAGGCTCCTTGCTGGCACAGAGGACACACGGACACATCGTGCGCCTCATTAACACGGCTCCCCATCCGCTTCCAAGCCAACGTTTACCCACAGATTTTCGCAAGTCAACAGTTTGACACCTACATGCATCAGCAATGGTCCATCCATTCTGTTATTGGTCGGTCTTTCTCACACACAGAGTGGTGAAGCCGCCAATGCTCCCTGCAATCTGTTTAATACACCCGGTTTGACACACCCCCTGACACAAACACGTACTGCAGTACAAATGCAGTAAAAACGTCTGAATTTAAACACAGACGGGACACATGATAACAGCTTCTTATAAAAACAGCTTAAACATCTTCCGCTGCACCAATGGACATATTCCAGGTAAAAATTGTACAAGTTAAAAGTGGATATTTCTCTCAATAAATGGTGGTAACAATTCTACAAATTCCTTGAACTTGCAGGCTTTGTTTAAAAATATCTGCTTATTTGACAATCTGGGTAATATTTTAATCTTGCAGTAAGTTATCCCCACTTTAGAGATAAACAAATATCTCGGTCTTTGTTAATAACCATGCTGTGGTTTAATATGTAGATGCATATTATCCACCAAACATGCCTGTTTTTTGTCTTTATCTTTCATAATTGGAGTTTCTGCCACAAATGTTTGCTTGCTGTGATTCATACTACCAGTTAAATTACAACTTCCTTGCAGCAGCTTTAAATGCATTTCAGAAAAACATTCTACTACTGTAATTCGGAGTGGAACAAAGGCATGTGGGACAGCACCTGAACCCAAGACCTCCTGAAACATTACTGGCACAGGAAGACTAGTCAGCTCAGTCATCTGACTGAACTGCTTAAGACAGAAGATGAAAACTGTGTCCAGATTATAAATTAATCTCTCAGAATAAAAGCGAAATCATATTTCCCCATTCCAGGTTTAATATTTCCACCTATCAGTGTTTGCTCGTTTGACAAACCAACACAAAAACACACAAGCGTTCAGGTTTTCAAAAGATCCCGCATGTAGCACACAAAATGTTAGGATGTCCTGTGCCTTTCACTGTCTACTCCAGATCTGATTCCCGACTTTAAAATAACTGGTCGTGATGGTTAACGTGTGAAACCCATTAGTACTGTCCATGGTACTGACACTTCTTCTGACGCGTCCTTTAAACATCACGAATGACCGTGGATTTGAAATGGCACAAAAAATGATTTTCCTTATTCGTTTACAAAATCGCAGTAAACTGGGAGCTACGGCCATGAAGCACGGCGCTGTTTTCCAGCTTACTGCGGCCAGTTCCGGGTCGTACTGGCCATCACTCAGCCGGTCCAGCGGCGCTTAACTAACCAGCCCACCCACGGCTTTAGAGGGCGACGCGCCCCATCCAGCCGGCGCTGACAACCGTAGAGCCGAGAAGGCAGTCGTCGAACTCAGCAGAAACATAGAACGTCCGCCGGCGGCCGGACGACTGGACAGGGGCGCTGAAACGAGCCATACACCTGCCGGACAGCAAGCCCGCTCCGCCGTCACTTCATTCGCGGAAGGTGTGGTGTGGCTCGTCAGCGCCGTCTGTCTCCGCAGAGAGAGTGCCGGTGACCGGCAGACCGAAGCAGGAACCCCTGCCCCCCTCCCCTCCTTCCCAAAGACGGTTAGCTTGCTAACCCGCGGCTATGCTAACCAAAGCACTAAAGCCTCGTTGTTTAACTGCGGAATCTCCGGACCTTTACGCTCCATAACCACTATCACCCGTGACGTATATCTAAATAATATTATAATAATCATAATATTTATCATAGTTATTACGTTACATTTTGTATTCATTCATGACCCGCTCCTTCACTTACCTCCAGCGGCGACACTACTCAATCTCGAGCTTGCGGGGCTCATAAATCTCGCGATATTTCAGAGTTCCGTGCCTCGGCAGTTGCAGCGTCATCGGCTCAGCTTTCCAAGGCCGAGAGCTTGATGGCGCGAGGTGAGGGTCTCGCTCTGCTGGCGTCGTATCTGTGTGTGTTGCGACTCTGAAGACATTAAGCTGAAGGTGTTATTTACGGCAGGGACCCGTAGGTACGCATAGTATGCACGCAATATCTGTGTCAGACGGACCCTCAAATCAGTTATTCCATTAATTAATAAAGCAATATATAAATAAACTGGAGATAGAGATGTTGCCAACTGGGACAAATGATCCATGATAAGAATCCCACACAGGCGAGTGGGAACTCACTGAAGAATTAAATACAGTAAGGAAATGATTGTTTACCTGTGAAACATGCAAAGGAGATTGAGAAAAGAAAACATTGGAATATTAATCATGGGTAGTGATTGGCGGAACATGCTACCCATCCTCAGGGGTGTGGTTAAAGATTTTGGACCACATGAAAGCATATCATATATACATATATGATATCAACAATATTATGTTCCAAGTAGCTTAGGAATTGTTATTTAGGAATCGTCCTGACTACCCCCCTCTTATGGCACCCCGTCCCATCCCTACTTTCAGCAAGATGGAGTTTGTCGCCCCTCCACCTTGTTTTTTCACCTATTCCTTTAATGATTCGTTTGACTTGGAGTATCAGGCTCTCAGGCAGCCAGGCGTTGACTTTGCTGGGATTCTCCTCTCCTTTCCTGTGCAGAGTTGACATTTGCTAGAGGAAGCCCAATAGATGTCCATAAATTCATTAGATGGAGCAGTAAAGGAATCAGCGCTGCAGATGTCTGCAGCGGCAGACCAGATTCTGGGGTGGAGTGTGGATTGTGGGAGCCAATGGGGGTCATGGTGGGGTTCACAGTGGGCTGGGGTGGTAGCTGCAGAACGGGGGAGTTATAATTGAAGGACGCCTGTTTCTCTGAAGCGTCTGCCAGGGGGCAGAGACATGAGCCCCAGTAACACACAATCACAGGTCCTCTTGGGCCACGCTGGCAGAAATAATGAGAGCTTGTGGGAGGTGGAGAGCCCTTTGAAGGGCCAGGGAGCTGGCTGCTCACAGACTGTTCTCCCTCGCTCCGGCTCCCGCTCCCGCTCCTGCTCCGTCCCACATCAGAGCTGCAGTGGCGAGGAATATGGCAGCATGCAGTTTGGGGGAGTGACCCACCAGCATATGTTCCCAGCTGTTTATTTACATTGATTGCATTGCAGCGGCCCCACCCCCCCAGCACTGTCACATGCGCTGACGGACACACACACACAGATGTTTGCGGCCGCAGTGCGCTAAAGTGCCTGTTTAATTTTGCCTTTACTTATCGGTATGACTCTTCATAAGCATCTATTTAAACATCTGTCTTTTCTTCTGCGTCCATCCATTTATCTGCCCACATAGCAGATCCTGCCCGTGGCGCGTGCGCACTTCGCAGGTCAGCAGGACAGCTTTCTCTCTCACACCCGGCCGTTTCTGTCCTCCCTCTCATTGGCAACGACGTCTGGTTCCAATTACACAGAGAGCGGCGAACTGGCGTCGCTGTAGGGGAGAGCAAAAGAGAGAAGGAATTAAAAGGAGAGGAGAGGAAGATGAGAGAGAAAGCTCCGGGGCTCGGCTCCCTTGTGTCACACACAAGACCAGGGAAATCTGTGTCCCTGCAATGTTCAGGAATGACAGTGTGAAATAATTAAATGATGAAACAGATGGAAAGATAAAGAAATGGGAACTCAGACACAACACTCCCTTAAATTTAATTCCCTGCCTTCTGGTTCTTCAGCCTTTTAAATAAATAATATTCCACAAAGAGGTGATATCAGCCAGGCTTTTCTTTTTCCTCTATAGGATAAAATATTGCATAATAAAGGAACATTGTGGGGAGAAAAGAAGTATGCTTACACATGCCTTAATAGTTGAAATATAGTTGCATTCAATTGGTTAAAATGGTTTAGTGGCTTATAATAAACATTATCAGACACAGTCACTGTAATCTAAGAACCTTTCAGGCTGGAGACCCAGTGCACAGTCCAGGAAAGGTCCGCTTGCCCGGAATGTTCTGTACATGAATGAAAAAGCAGCCATGTCAGTCTGAGAGTGATTGGCACACTAAGTAAGGTCCTGTGGTGCATTGCACCGCCTCTCTTTGAGAGCCACTTAATTAAGATCAGACTTGAGAAGCAGTGTCCTCTCAGGGCATGCATCCAAATTTTAAAAAAATTAAATCATTGATTTTCAGCAGAAGTACCTCATGCTTTCACTTTGCCTTAACTGACTGTACTCACACTGCATTAAACTCAGAATTCTACCTGGGCGCTTGTCAGATTCTACCCATTAACGGGTGGAGTATATTGCATTTTGCTGAAAAGGCATGCAAAATGTAGCCTGCATTGGCTTGTAAGAACAGAAGGGTGAATGTAATTCACTGTGTTCTGAGTATCAGGAAAAAGCTCCAAGTAATGCATGGTGTACAATTTGCCCAATCAGAAGACTATATATAAATATCTTTTTAATAAACACAAATACCAGCATAATGGGAAAGATTTTCTTCATATTTGATATACATATGAAATCTTGTACTATTAATTGTAACTGGAAAAAGTGACATTCTACACAAAGTAATCAACTAGTGCAAAACTTATTATTTATCATTTTTTATTCCAATGTGATAGAAAGCGAACATTAGATTAATGGTGAGCTGCAAATGGGACACAGGCAGGAGAAAGGCTGTGCAGATGGTCCCCTGCTCAGGCTGTCATGTGATCGTTGGCTGGGGGGGGGGGGGGGGGGCACACAGGGGGACTTCATAACCAGGGTAGACATGC
>JABFEB020000085.1:1082859-1095518 GCA_019775895.2 Stomatorhinus ivindoensis | reverse complement strand
ACAAAGTTATATTTGAAGCATGTTATGGTAAGGTAATCACGGAGTCACCTATATTTCAGCAATCTGGATTATTATTGATAAATATTTATGTGTTTTTTAAAATGTGAAACACTGGAATATTGTAATACTACTATTTTGTAATTCGGAGCTTCTACTTAATAGTTTTTCTATGAAATAGTAAATTTAGGAGTAAGTGAATTTATATTTTTTTAAATTGCGCTCAATTTCTAAGGTAACAGTGAACAGCAAATATGTTTTTAAGAATTAAAAGCGACCAGATGCAGTGGTACATCTCTGATGCACTACGATTTGCATCGGTTTCCTTATTTTTGAGTAAAGAAAGAAAAACATACACAGAAATAATTAAATGTCATCCATGATATCGTTTTACCCAAATAAAGCTTTTTATGTTTAATTTCTTTTCTCCACCACACGGAAATTCATGTTATTGTAAGATTGTAGCCTATAGCATATGGTTTTCTCTGGGATCCCTCTTAAACATGTAATGTACAATATTTTTATTATTGCATTCAGTAATAACATATTACATTTTTAGAATATTAGTCATTATACATTTCTTCTGACACCTTTTGCGTTGTAAACTCAATTTCACAGATTCAGAGCAACGCAAAAACAATGACATTAATGCAAACTATTCCAATATTTAGTTAAAATTTAAAATCTTTTTTGGAATACTCCAAGTTGGAAGAAACATTATTACGCACAGTTCTACTTTAGCACACGACACAGAAAAATGCATAAAAATCTGTAATAACATTTCAAAGTTAACCCACAAACACATACACTCAGTGACTCAGTTGGTCACATAACTGCATATTTACACACTTATAAGCGCATTATATATCAACGGTCCGGCCAGTATTCCAAGTAAGCGCGTCTCCTCCAGCATGCAGAAGCTGCTGAGAATTAAGCTACCTTTTTCAGTGCGTATCTCGCTGAAAATTATTCTAAATCAGTCGGCTTTAGGAATAACCGAGTCTGGTTCATGAAAAATAAGACCATATCACTATTAATAACATCTTCCTTTTCGTTTGAATTTAACAGATCCCGTTAAAAGCACTTATGTAAGTCGCTCTGGCTAAGAGCGTCTGCCAAATGCTATAAATGTAAATGTAAATGTCCCGCTGTTCCAAAAGTGAAAACGATGTTTAATGAAACGAACTTAAATTTTATGAACTATAAAGTCACAAATAAATGTTAGTTAAATATGCAAGATAATTAGCTGACATGAATGGGTTCACAAATACAAAGCGATTTTAATAAAATGAAAATCCTCAGCTAAGCAACATAAATAATAATAATAATAGTAATAATAATAATCATCATCATCATCTTCTTCATCATCACCGCCACCACTACCATCATCACAGTAGCAGTTGTAGTAGTCCCTCTAAAGATGATAAATGTCCAAGAAAGAATTTTTTGACACATGAATAAATATTGCTTCAGTTGGGTGCTTGGTAGAATCCCTGAAATATATACGTAGAGGTTAATACCGTTTTTAGGAAGATATGCTTATTTCTCCGGTCTACAGAATACTGAAGAAAATGCTAATGTTTTAAATACCGAGCAGTATCAATTACCGCCTGTATTGTGTAACTATAGTTTCTGTTCACACTGCATTTTTTTGTTTTTCTCAATTTGGTTTATTATTTTTGTGTTTTTCTTAAGTAAGATGCTTATCTCCCAAAGAGTGTGGCGTTTCAGCCTCATTCACCACACGGTGGCAGCGTATGGTGAACAATACCACCCATCCATTTCCTGAAAGCCTTTGTCCTATTCAGGGTCGGTGGGGGTGCACGGCAAGAAGCAACACAGACTGGGGCGCCAACCCATTACAGGGGACACTCATGAGCAATTTAGTAACACCAATTAACCTCAACATGTTTTTTGGACTATGGGTGGAAGTCGGAGCACCAAGAGGAAACCCACAACGCCACAGGAAGAACATGCAGACTCCACTATGAAGCCATGGTGGAGACCTGGAGATTCGAACGCTGCTCCTAGCAGTGGGATATAACAGTGCTAACCACTGCGAGATAATACTTCTGGTCATTGAACCTGTGACACCCCTATCTTGTATCCAATGCAATAAAACATATATTTTAATGCCTAGTTGAAAATTCAAGATGAATACACCAATAATCCAAGCATCCATTCTCTGTCCGCTTTTGCGCATCGGACACTGTACATACTACTAATTTATATTCCATACTTTATACTACAATACCTTTATATTTAATTTTTATCTGTATAGGTGTGTGTGACTTATCCGTGACCTAAGTACTTAATTTCGCTCCACGGCATGTGCGAACATGTGTGGAATGACAATAAAGTTTCATGAATCTTAAATAATAGGGTTCCATCATTACGCTACTTGGACCCCTAAAAATATTGGATGTGCCAGAGCATCTCATTGTCCTTGTGAAGAATCTCTTGACTGAATAAAGACGCACCAATCCGGATGGAATGAAGATAAAATATCAGGTTCCACGATATGATATCAGATACAAGATTGCATGCCATCACCCCAAACTATTCACCTGTACACAGAACACTCAGACATAGCGAGAGAAGCTGAGCTAGAAGAAAACAATGTGGAGTCTAGATTAGTGGAAAAAACAATAATTCTAACGATATTCTAATGATTTTACACATATATCAGAAAATTAAGGTTTTAAGATATTTTAAAGCAAAGTAAAGGAACAGTGTGTGAAGACTGTAGTATGGTTGAATGTAAACAAAACAGAATTGTCAACTCAAATCTAGGGAAAGGCTGTCAGTTACGACTACGTTAGCTACTTTAGATGGGCAGGTTGGTTTGGACGAAAATGTACAGCGAGACTGATAGATAAGTACAGGGAGACAGCTATGTTAAGAAGGGATGAAACGTAAAACTTAACTGAAATACATCGATGCTCATGTTCCCTGAACTTTGATTTTATACTTCGAGGAGGTTTTTTACCTGAGAAGGAGAAAATGAATTCTTCTTCCATCGTAGGCGATCTTTCGTCAGCATATCATCCTGATTCAGAAAACTTGTCTTAGTAAGGGTAGATACATCATGAAGAGTATCTTAACACATGCAAGACACAAACCATTAGGACCTTTTGAATACGAACGTAGATCCTACATTTGAAGTAGATGATGCCAAAAAGATACGGAGTCGGTTTTGCTTTAATATATTACTACTTCTACCGCAGTCTAATCTCTCTAGACATTTAACATGTATATATATTTAAATACGTTCGATCACCTTCGTTATAGTTATTTTCAAGTAAGTGAAAGTATTTACTTACATAAAAGCACATTGGTGTGTCTTCGCTTCCACGAGTTTTGGGGCCACGCCCCTAGCCACGCCCCGCACTTTAAATAAGTCTTTTCGGTCACCTACGGCATTATGGTGTCTGTTTAGTAAAAGCGCGGTGTTGCCATGTGTTAGTGGGCATCTACAGCAAACACCTTATAGGTTGGAAGTGTATTGAAGCATCGGACTGTACGAGCCGCTCAAAGTCCCGACGGACGTATCAGGATGCCGGGGCTGTGATGAGTGTGATTCTTTGAAGGCGTCCGCAGACGGAACATGCTGTCGGAGGATGGAAGTGAACGACGTGTCGGTTAGAGAGCAGCTCTTCCACGACCGTGTTCGAGAGACCATAGTAAGTAATCGGATCTCTAAAGTTACGTTGTAAACTTACTATTCTACTTCTGGTGTAGCTCTTAACGTGTCACCTGCGCTCGGAGGGCTTTGGTGAATACCTTCCCAATCCATAAGTCCACCTTGTTATCTAGCTGGTGCGTTGAAATGCATCGTATCGCCTGACCCTTTTGCTCATTTTATGTGCCACCGTATGAAATACGTATATTAAGATATTAAGATGTCATAAGATGTCAGATCGTTGATGTATTTCATACCATGTTAGCTTGCAAAGCTATGCTAAATAAATTCTTTCTCAGACACATGAATCTCAACTGGCATGCTGAGCAGGAATGTAGAAAGTGACTCTTTAATTAAATTCAGTTGCATCTCCTGTTATGGTGTACAATGGGCCACATCACGTGACAAACAGAAAGTTAAGGAGCTGTGTAGGACAGTGACCTGCAGATAGCATCCAGTTTGAGCAGTGACCTGTCAGGTGCCAGCAAAAGCAAGCATGCAGCATTCAGAAGAGAATAATAATAGCGTTGAGCAGATAGCCTGTTTGTTTAGGCTAAGTGACTCATGAGGGCAGAGTTTATTTGCCTTTGGTGAGATTCTGGGAGGTTCTGTCTGTAACTGCCTGAAGATCCACCTTTGACTCTTCTAGAACAGAAAGCACTGGAGTGTGGGGCCTTACTACCTGGCTCTCTTTCTGAGGGACAGTGGAGGGGTCATATACTATGCCCACCTTGTTCCAAACCATACTTTGGCTGGCAGGTTTCCAGGTGGTTGATGTCTTGTGAGTCCACGTTTTTAAGCCAGCTAACAACCTTAAGATCCAAATGAGGATATTGGGTGGAGCTAATAAAGTTTAGTCATGCTGGTATTCCCAAATGTTTAGCTAGTGATAGGAAACAAGAATCATGAGAGAATGTCCTCTTCTCTCCTCTTCCTCAGTTTTCCAAAAGACTGGTTCATTTAACCGGTTAATCAGTGTCAAATGAAAGTACTGAAATGAAAGGCTGAAGCTCTTTTGTTTTAAACCAAAGGTTTTTGCTCAGATGACTGAACAGAACCTACAAAACATGCGAAAAAGGGGAATCGGTGCATCAGCCAGTGCGGTTTTGTTTCTGCCACAATGCATTTCAGTTCCTCTTTATTCCCCTGCTGAGCCTGTTTCAGTTCTGCATGCATGCGTTCGCATTCCCCGACACACACATGCCGGTGATGCAGCAGGTGCCATTGTCAATAAGGGCGCGCTGCTTCGCACACGCCTGCGTTCAGATGCCGAGGAGCCTCGGCTTGTGTCATCGATACGGCGTCCAGTGGAGTGGAAGGGCGCTTCAGCTGGGACCTTCTGACAGCTGCACATTTTTGTTTGGAATGTAAACTGATTTTCTGAAATTGACTTTCTCCTTCCCAGAAATGTATATGTGTATAAAAAGATGGATCACAATGAAGGGATGCTGGATATAATTTGGTTATAAGGGGGTGAAGTTTGTAGTTTTGTTTGTATTTGTTTACTAAAACAAATATACCATAATATATTACGAAATCGGCATATTTATTGCGATTGGACCATTGTGACGTGTTTCAGACTGTAAATTGGAACTTTATTTGCTCCTGACCTGAATTGTAATAGATGATCTTTTGTCTTGTCATGTAACGTTACAGGGTTAGGGCTGAATAATTTGTTAGCTGGTGGAAATTTAAGTGCTACCAGAAGTTTGGTATTTTTGTGGGTGGGGGTGCGGCTGTGTGAAGAAGTTTAAACATTGGAGATTCAGCGCTTGGAAGAAGTCGAGTACTATGAAGTCAATGCTTATATCAGCACCAGGCAATTCGGAGACTTTGTGTAATTTTATATATGAACCCACCAATGTGAAAATGCTGTCCCCAAAACAGGTGTTAGAATTTACATGATTGAAAATTAAATGGATGCTATCAGCTTTTTACTTACTGGTATGATTATGTCAATTTCTCAAACTTGATCAAAGAGCCGAGACTCAAATTCCCAATATAAAAATAAAAATGATGACTTTTAAGTAACATTATAACCTGTCACTAGAAATTTTGGCTAAACAAACTAGTAAGTTAGGACTTGTATTGTTATGTTATTATGCAGAGAGCATAACTCCTTGGCGTTCTCTTCAATGAGAGAGCTATGTTTTGCATCATGAATGTTTAAAGGCACATTAAGGGGGCATTGCTGGAGGGTTTTGCACAGATGCCAGTAAGTTTGCGGAACCACAATACTGACCGATTTTATTGCTCGACTGATGTGTCAGTTGAGCTCGTCTCGCCACCTTCGTTGTGTGGCTCTGCGTATACATATCCAAGTTTTTCCTACAACTATCGGCGTTCTCTTTACGCTTACCATCCACCACGTCTGCCCATCTGCGCAGAACAAGGATGTACGTCTTCCAGTGTACTTCACAGGACACTGACACCCAAAAACAAATTCCAGATGGCACAGCAGTAAACAGAGAATGTGCCTTTCAGGGATGTCATCAGGACGGGGGGAAAGTCGCCGGACTTATGAGTGGATTAGCGAGACATCCTGTGTTCCTGGTCTGTTCCACATCATCCATTGTGATCAAGTGGCGACGTGAAGGAGCCAGATATGACCAGACAGACAGTTAGATTTTGTCTTGCTCTCTACTCCTCACACCGTCTCTGCATTAAGACAGATGCTCTTTTTCTGACTGGATAGTTTATTACTGTGTGGATTTGTTCCTCAGTGCTTCACTGCTAAAGCTGAACATGGTTTGTACCATCCAGCACCATAGTCTGAATCCCACCTTCCTTTTGCAAACAAGAGTGTACCAACTGTGGCCTTCGGGGGAGTGAAAATGTGTATTCCGCCCCCAGTTATCCTTGTGTTGGACCACACTGGTGTGCAGCACCTACTTTGCCTGAGATATTTATACTGACGGGACATTGTGCCTGGCACCTCGCCAGGATTGGCCGGCAGTCTGCCATGTTGGTTTGGATGCAGAGAACCACTTTATTTAGGGTACTGGCTCATCCTCCCCAGTCCCTCTGTGCCCCCTCCCTGCTTTTATACGTCAGGCCAAGGTCTGTGTACTTGAAACACATGCCTGGACCATAATCCCCAGCTGAAAGCCTATCTGGAGTGCACATGATGTTCCACTTCTGCTTCCTCGCTCACTCATTGACTCACTGTGCCGGGCTTCCCATGCGATGAACGAATGGGGGCTTTTAAAAAGGAGCACCACCGTTGACATTAGTCAGTAAAATGATGATTTGTTGTAGAGGTGCTTTCTCCTTGTAGTTGGCATGGACAGAGATGGTGTCAGAAGAGGAGGGATTTATGACTGAAGTTAATTAGGCAGACACTTAGCCTTGGGGTTGTGTGCTGTGTAATACCAGTAAGTACCCAGTATAAAGCTTTGAGTTATGTATACTTACGGAATGTTGTTAGTCTGCTCAAAAGGAATCACAAAATTAAGCAGGATGGGATAAGTGAAAAGAGAATTTCCCCACGAGGATTAATCATTTGTCACTTTCTGTTATAATTTCCATGTCATGTGCTTGTGTTCGTCTTGTCTTCTGCAGTGGTACGACTGGTGTGTAGAGTTCGGTCAAAGAAAATAGTTTGTGCATTAAACTGCTTACTAAAATGTCTGTGGGTTACCTTCGATAACTAAGAGACGTTGCTGTTGGATTTTTCAAATGTATTTTTCTGCCACTTTAATCACCCCAGAAAGGACGCCATTCACTCTCATTATAATCCAGAGAAGCCCGACTTTTCTACAGCCAATATCTCCAAAATGTGCAAAGTCACAGGGATCTAGAGTCTATCCTGTAGTCTAAGGGCACAAGGCATTGAAAAACTCAGGGTGGGACACCAACCCATTGCAGGGCACACACATTCACACCTACCTGCAACTTGGTAGCTCAATTTCGCCTTGTGTTTGGACTGGGGGGGTTGGGCAGAGTCCACTGAGGAAGCCCCACGATGACACGGGAAAATGCACAAATTCCACACACACAGCCAGGCCAGAGACCTGAACACTGGTCCTAGAGACGTGAGGCAGCAGTGCTAATCACTGTGTCAACAGAGCTCACCGCACACACTATTTTGCTATTTTGCTGTGGTAATTCTTTTTATTGCAATTATTTGTAACATAGCCACCGTTTTTTCCTCAGATCTTCGTCCTCTTCTTTGTTTGCCTCTACATTTTTTCCTACCTCGTCATCACTCACTACAAGAAGAATGCAGAGTTTATGACAGGTATGTACATCTGGTCCACTGCCTTCCCCAGTCTGCTGACTTTCTATCTCTCCAGAGAAGTTTCGGTCTTGCCGTGGCACATCTGCTGAGGGTTTGTGCAAAGGTGCCAGGGTGCACCACAGCCAGACAGGGGTGTCCTGATATTTACATGTATATACTTACACGTAGGTCACAGGTTATTAAAGACAGTATAAGAATTTTCAGGAAAAGCAGCATTTATAAAGCAGAAATCTTTATTGTATTCAGTTTGTTTGTTTCTGATCGTGAATTAATGTGTCCATCTATTTTCCAGCCCTTTATCTAGTACTAGGTCACACAGTAAGGTGTGAGTTAACTTGTCTGCATGTTTGGATTTCAGGGGGGTGAGGTCACTATGCCCCCCTACGTATCCCCAGCTGGGGACTGCGCATTTGAGTGCACAGTCCCTGAAAACAGACGTAGTGTCTATTATGTAACTCACCTTGGCCCATCGGGGTCGGGGGGGTGTATATGGGGGTATGTTCCCTGTGTTAATAATACCCAGTGTTCAGTTCTATGACCCCCCCCCCCCCCACACTCCTTGGGGTTAACAGCACAGCAAGAGACCTCCCTAGTAGCAGGATCCATGCCAGCTTCACGTTTTTGCTTCATGCCTTGAGTTTCAGCTTCTGGGGGAACATTGTGAGCCTTGAACTTGCACCCTGAAATGTCACCGAAACACGTGGTGTCCTCCATTCCTGTGTCTTCTTTCTTCTGACAGCTTGTTAAAATACCGCAAAAAGGAAAAGGTTATGATGTTTGTAACACTGTATAGTCACGGCACGGTGAAACTGTTACATCACGGAAACAAAACCCACAAAATTAAGTACATGTCCTACGTACATTTAAAAATTTTACGTTTTTGTCATCTTTCATACATTTGGTTTATCTGTGGAAATGTTCATAATTTCACCTGTGAAACTGCCCCCCTGTGCAGATTGTACTGTGAAGCCCAAAGATGCATGTCCCGCAGCTGCAGGTTCGGGGGGCATAGACGCAGTGCGGTTTGTGGGGGGTTTTTTTCCTCTGCAGGCATGTGGGAAACTGTGCAAAAAAGCAAAATGTCGATATTTTGTGAAGCACTGTCATGCTGGCCGAATGTTGCGTATACATGTGTATCGCACTGTATTTGCTGCTTCTGTCTGCTACTTAAATGATGAATCTTTGGCACGAGGGGAGTTTGGGTAATAATGAGCATGATCTCGGTGTGTTTGCACGTGTCGGCTCCGGGACCCGCGACGTGCTCAGGGTCTGACTCTAATGTGGAGAGCATCCGCGATTGTAAGGTTTCCCATTCTCTGCACGCCTTCCTGATGCCTTTGTGCTTCAGTACACATCCTGTGAAAAGTGGCTACATGACGCATTAACTTCTACACTCTTGGCATTTCAGATGACAGCGAAGATGCGACGGTGAACAGAATTTCGTAAGTGAATCATAAGCCCGTCCTCAAATGTTATCCTTTGTATTGCCAGCAGACCAGAAGTTCTGCCAAATTGTTCTGGCAAATTCCAGAATGGCAGTGAGGTGGTGACACTGTCTATCCTCGACTGTATAAACAGTGCACTGAATTTCTATAGTCTGTTTGTGGTGTGGTTTCCACGGTGACTTAATCCCGGTGCAGGTGTGTCTCTGTGGTTTCCTGTCGGTCTTCCCTCCAGTCAGTTCTCCTTTACTGTTTCTAAGAGGCATGCATTGCAGGAAAATGGTCATGCAGACCTGTTTTTTTGTATTTATATCATTACAAATAACTTTGCACCCTTCCTTTCTGGCACTAGATGTATGTTCATTCATGTTCTTGCTGTTGTAAGCACCAAAATTTCCCCCTGGGATCAGTAAGATCCATTAGATTAAGATAAACAGCAGGTATATGCTGAATTTAAACCGCGTCCCGGCGGCCAGTAGGGGGCGCGGCCAGGCTCCTACCAGCTGGCCGTCTGCTGACTGTTTATATGATGATTGCATGCTGGAGATCTTCCCAGCGGAATGGCTGTGGTGGCAAGGACCCCTGCAAAGCTGGAGTGCTGGTCAACATCAGCAAGTTCTCTGGCTTCATTTCACTTGCACTACCTAGACCAGGGGTCTGCAACTCCGGTCCTGCAGAGCTACCGTCCAGTAGGTTTTCTATCCTACCTGCCTTCTGATGAGCCACACCTGTTCTCAGGTAAATACCATGGACAGGTGTGGCTCATCAGAAGCCAAGTGGGACAGAACACCTACTGGATAGTAGCTCTCCAGGACCGAAGTTGGAGACCCCTGACCTAGACGGCGTTAACAGGATAGTTCCTAAATGTCACATTTGAAAAATGGGATTTGCGTCTGTGACTGTGCCGCTTGTTTTGTGACCATCCTGAGCTAAAACTGTGTAAAAGCTCTGCAAACTCTAAGCACGTTGAAATCCTGATTCGAGCAGCGAGCTTAAACTATACTGCATATGTCATATAATCAGTGTCAGGGAAGGTACTCACAAAAGTAATCCATTACAGACTGAGGAGGAAATTTCCGGTCCAGAAAGTACAATTCCAGACCAAGGTTTTGTTTCAGCCATCCAGTTGAGTATACAGAGTCACGCTCACAAAGTACTCAGCTGGTTGGGTGAAACAAAACCTTGGTCTGGATTTGTACTTTCTGGAATTTCCACCTCTGTCTCTAATGGATTACTTTTGTGCATAACTTCCCTAACATTGGATTTGATATATTACTGTTAGACTGCTGGGTGTGTGCGATGTTTGCAGGTAGCAACAATTTGAAGTCTTTGATTATAGGGGTCCATTTTACTAGGAGCAATACTACAGAAAGCATGGTAATAAAAGCCAGTGTGAGCAGCTTGGTGCTTTTATTATCGTCGAGGTTCAGTGCTGGCTCTCCTTCTGCCTCCAGGCTGTGGCTGTGCACCTTCTCTCTCTCCGTGTCAGTGGGCGCCGTCCTGCTGCTGCCTCTCTCCATCCTGTCCAATGAGGTCTTACTCTTTGTCCCTGACAGCTACTACATACAGTGGCTCAATGGCTCCCTTGTGCATGGTAAGTTCGTCTGCCTTCCCAGCAGTGGTGCCACCATTTGCCCCCCTGCCCCCCCCCCCCCTTACAGAAGATGCCACCCTGGGTAACTGCCCATCTTGCCAGTATCCACCACTGCCTTCCAGATCCCTGCCTGCTGTTTTGCGTCACTGCTCTGTCATACAAATATCACGACTGACGTATCGCATTCTCTCCTCGTCTGTCAGTCTCTCTCGAGATTTTTAGTACCAAACCACACAACACAAGGCTCAACTTACAAATGCTTAAGATATTTTAAATATTTTACATACAGACATACAGATTCTTTGATCAGGACCATTTTTTACATTTAAATTTTGTCATTAGGTTTTTGTCCGGAGTAGTTTTCCATCTTGTTTATGTTATTTTCATTCTGATCTGCTCCATGTTTTTTGGAGACGTATTTAGTTAGCAGAATGTTCAGTGAGGTTCAGAATGTTCAGTGACATATTTAGTTAGCAGAATGTTTAGTGAGGTTTTGCTGGCTGTTTCATCCTCCTTGCATCTTACAGCACAGTAGGTTTCAACATTTCTTTCCTATTGTGTAAACATTCACACCCCAATAACCTGTTTCTCTCGTTCCACTGACAAATTCCAAACCACAAGTTGGCTGGAATCTTCCATTATAGCCTCCTCAGGTACAAGAGGTCAACAAAATCATCTTTATTCTTATTTCTCTCCTTTTCTAATATACTTTTGTTTATTAACAGAAAATAATTTGCTTCTCTCTCTGGTGGAGGAGCTATGAAACTGCTGCTGTCGTCTCCAGTCTACAATCATACATATTGTGCCATTTTATGTCCCAAACCAACAACACGTCTCTCATCTGTTATCTCGTGATAGTGATGTATATGTGGGTTTTGAAATGTAGATGTTCTTTGTGAACCTACTGTCGCCTTTTACAGGACTGTGGAATCTCATCTTCCTCTTCTCCAACCTCTCCCTGGTGTTTCTCCTACCCTTTGCCTACTTCTTCACCGAGTCTGAAGGATTTGTAGGCTCCAAGAAGGTACTTTTTAAATGCCTGGGATTACAGGTTGTTTTAGTCTTTCTCTGCCATGCTGTGCTATGTGAGTAATTCAGGATATCTATTTATAATAACTGACTAAATATATTGGCACTGGTGACCAGTCATTCATAACAAAATGTGGATGTTTTGTGGTTTCATGCGCAGATATAGGTTTTAGTTGTCTAGTTGGTGAGTAGGATGGGATCTTGGACAAAGCAGCTAAGGGGACCTTCTTGAGGTGTCTGTGAAAGTTCACATATGCTGCTGTACTGGGATTTGACCCCTAAACATGGCCAAGCTGTGGCCTAACCAGGGTCCTGACCGCGACACTCGCAGGGCGTGATGGGCCGTGTCTACGAGAGCGCTGTGGTGCTTCTGCTTCTCAGCCTGCTGGTCCTGGGTATGCTGTGGCTGGCGTCTGCTCTCACCCACCACGACGTGGCCAGGGAGAGCCTCCATGGTGAGTGTCTGTCCTGCCTATCCTGTCCTGTCCTGCCCTGTCCTGTCTATCCTCAGCACATAGAGACCTTTACATCTCCCTACTGTAGACCTTCTGGTTAGCCTGCCTGCTTTCTCCCTGTGCAGCGAACTTTCTGGTCAGTTTCTCTCTCTCTCTCTCTCTCTCACGGATGTGTGTGTGTGTGTGTGTAATATAACGTAGTTATAGCACCTTTGTCCCT
>JABFEB020000085.1:1063779-1082759 GCA_019775895.2 Stomatorhinus ivindoensis | reverse complement strand
TCTCTCTCTCTCTCTCTCTCTCACGGATGTGTGTGTGTGTGTGTGTAATATAACGTAGTTATAGCACCTTTGTCCCTGGTCGATTGTTTCCCTCACAGACCTGTGGGAACGTTACCTGCCTTACCTGTACTCCTGCATATCTCTGTTCGGAGTCCTGCTGCTGTTGCGTGAGTACATTTGCAGTGCCCCTCCATTTGCACTGCCCCTCCATTTGCACTGCCCCTCCATTTGCACTGCCCCTCCATTTGCAGTGCCCCTGCATTTGCACTGCCCCTGCATTTGCAGTGCCCCTCCATTTGCACTGCCCCTCCATTTGCAGTGCCCCTCCATTTGCACTGCCCCTCCATTTGCACTGCCCCTCCATTTGCACTGCCCCTCCATTTCATCCTCAGTGTAGCCATTCTGATTTTTTACCAGCCTCTTGTGTCCACAGCCACCCTTAAGCTGTGATGTTTTCACAAGGGTGTGCACCACTCTGTCCCTCCCACAGAGGTGAACGCTCGTGTCCACCAGGTGCTGGAAGAGTGCAGGAGACGCTTATACAAAGACTGGGCCCAATCCGTCATGATGAAATGAGCACTTCTGCTGTATAGTGTAGTGGATGGATCAGAGTTTAGGTTTAAATTTTAAATTTAGTAATTTATGTAAGTGCAAAGTCCCCCTTATCAGGCGGCAGCATAGTGTCCAGGTCACATTAATGACACTGTTACATTTTCACTTCATTATAATTAACATCACCTCTTGATGGTTAGCATTGCTGTGTATGACGTTGGCTAGTGACGGCTCAGCTGACACTTGTCCCTCTGCGTCGCCTGCAGTGTGCGCGCCCTTTGGACTGTCCCGGGTGTTCAGCATCACGGAGAGCGTCCTGGTGAAGCCCCGGGTGAGTGCCGGCGCGAGCTGCGGCAGGTCTGTCTGGGACGCCTGCCGCACCGACATTCTCAGAGAACTTGTCTTGTTCACTACCCCCCTTTCAGCTGCTGGAGAACATCGACGAAACCGCCAGCTGCGCGGCGTTTGAGGAAGCCTGTCTTTCCAGGAAGCTGGCAGGTTAGCGGTCTGGTGTGCAAGAAGAGAGATGAACCCTGCGTTTGAGCTGGCTGTCTGCTAGGAGCCACTGTCTTGTTTCTATCAGGTGAATCTTCTTGCTGGATCAGCCTCAACCTGGATGTTCTCAAGAATCAGTTTCTCTCCATACAAGCCAGGCGGGTGTCTCTAGGTAAGACAGACCATTCAGTGGCTCCGCAGAAGGGCTGTGGAAGCCCTTGATAAAAGCCTGGACTGAATGCGCCATCATCTTTTTCCCTGTTTTTGCTCAGAGCTGAAGAAGAAAGCATCTCCCTGGCAGCGTAACGTGGGCTACCCGCTGGTATTGCTGCTCCTGCTGGCTCTGACGGTGAGGCTGGCTGATTGGCTGATTCCGCCAGGCAGCTTGACATGACATCAGAGGAAGCTTCCGTAGATGTTTGTATGACTAGGCGGCTGATCAGGGGCATGTGATCCAGTCTGTCTGGTAACTCTTGATTTATGAAGTAAATATGGTCATGAGATGAACCTCTACAGATCAGTGCTTCTCAAAGCAGTCCTCAGAGACCCTCACATGGTGCAGGTTTATGCTTTCTCCCAGTTCCTTGGGATTTGTGAGGGAGAAATAACGGGGACCAATCTAGGGGTCCCCGAGGACTGGTTTGCGAAGCACTGCTATAGATGATACCCTTTCACCCTTGGCTGGTGCAAAACCAGGAAGAGGGAAACGGACGGGAGCTTCAGTGTCTGTCCTCCATCACCCAAACCTTCTCTCCCTCAGGTACTCTGTGTTCTGATAGTCAGCTTGCATGTGCTGGAGCTGCTTTTCGACGATACTGCCATGCCCCGAAGAATGGAGGTGAGGAACCACCCCGGCAGCTACTCTGTGGAGGCACCTGGGTTACCTGTGGGAAGAAACTGCCCCTCATTAATATCTTTGCCCGCTCCCATCTCCACCAGGCCCCTCTCTTAGGAGCGGCCTCGTTCTCCATGTTTGGCTCCTTCGGTGCTGCTGTGCAGGTCATCCTTATCCTGTATCCTTCCTCGCGTGCGTCAGCCCCTCACGTAGGGGACCGTGGCCGTAACTGTAGCACTGGGTGGGGCAGTATATGGCTCTGCGGGTTGGAGCCCAATGCCGGTGACCTTGAACGAGGCCCCAACCCCAGTCGCTGATCTGCCACGTGCCGCTCAGTCTGCGCTGCCGCCCTGCAGTCACCGCGCCGCAGTGTCTCTCCCTTATCGAGGCTCTTCAGATACCTGATGGCATCGTCGGTTGTAGGCTTCTACAGCCTTCCCCTCTTCACCAGCCTGCTGCCCCGCGTTCAGGACACCACCCTGATGCAGGCATGTCGGGGAGCCCCCACCAACCTACATTCGTGCATCAGTCAGCCAATTTCCACAGCACCTGTGGTCCAGCTGAATGCTAACCTCTCTCTGTCCTCAGATCATCGGGAACTGCGTCTCCTTGCTTATGCTCTGCTCCGCTCTGCCGGTCTTCTCCCGCACCCTGGGTAAGCTGGTGCAGCAGTGCAGTTAAAAACCAGCATTTGCTCCAGTGCTGCACTGGTGTACACTACCAGTGAAAGGTTTTTGCAGACACTGAGATTTCAGCATTTGCATGCTACTCACTTAACATCTACTAAAAATGCACTCAGTATTCTTTGCTAACAAATTTACACTGTGTTTACCTTTTGAGTACCTTTATTAGCAAGAAAATGTCATATCTTTGATTCATCAAAGTAACCCCCTCTAGCAGTTATAACAGCAGAGAAAATTAGAGGTTTTCTTTTTACAAGGAGCATTAAATTACCGCTCTGTTTCATGGGATGAAACGGTTAACTAGTACATTTAAAGTTAAAGGTCAGCCTAGAATTTAACTATGGCATCATCGCATAGGATGGTCAGACATACACCGTTACATACTCTGTCCATGTTATAAAGGAAACTTGTTTTATTTGACTTGTATTTTAATTCTGAAATTTGTTCACTCAACATTCCAATGCTTAACAAGAATTAAAAATCTGCAGTTCATGAAATAAATGGAAAAGTGATAACCAAGTGAAACTTTTGACTGGTAGTAATATATATGGGTTAGGTAATGAATTTGGTATATGCTGGTCTGTTGCTATTCGCCAGTGAATGATGTGTTTGAGAATGGTACAGTAGCTTGGATATTAATGCTTAGTCCATATTGTCACTATCCAATAAAATCGGGGTATGGTCACTTTTTGGCAGTTTTGCTACAGGTGGAATGTGCTCGATCTTCTCTGTCTACTGATAGCATATGATATTTAATTGACCAATGAGAAGATTTTTTGTGAAGTATCTAACTAGTCTTTATTTTGTACTAACATGTTTCTACTTAACATTTGTATTCATGATGGGCATTTGTATGGATTATTTCACATTTCAAATGTTTAAAATATTTATAGCTAGCTAGCTAATATTGTTGTTTATCAAACATAATTTAAAACATTAAACCATTTACTGATGGCTGTGTAAAGAGAGGTTTCTCTTTGTGGCGCTAAGGATGTCTCATTGCATTGTTTTACGTTTATTTTGTAGAGCAGTTTCTGAGAAAAAGATTGTTTTTCATGTTTCTGAAATAATGGATGCTTGGAGATTCATGTATTTCACAAGACAGTCATGATGTTAAATGTTCTGAAATAATTTGAGATTTAACACTCTGGTCTTCCCATGTCAGGAATCACGCATTTTGACCTGCCAGGGGACTTTGGACGGTATGATTGGCTGGGCAACTTCTACATCATCTTCTTGTATAACATGCTGTTCGCAGGGCTGACGTCAGCCTGCCTCATGAAGTCCATCACGCGGGCTTTGCAGCGGGAGCTCATCTGCGCTGTGGGTGAGCATCATTTCATGGGCACAGAGTTGTCAGTGTACTTCATCGTTAAGGGAGCAGGGTTGTGTTACGTTAGACTGCAACAGCTGGCCCTGGCGTGGAAAACATACTATCATAATACAGGAGCTCATAAAATAAACATTTTAATTCAAATTTGTCATATGTTCTGGTGCTGCTCCTTCCCCCACTATGATTTCCTGAGTCTCCCTATGATGTACCTCTTCTTACCGCTTCTTAACCCCTATTTCTCTTCTTCTCAGGGCTACACAGGTTACCTTTGACAATGCCTCGTCCTAAAGTCCCCTTCAAGATACTGACTCATGGACTTTCAAAAATCCAGTGACACATCTGCTGTCCTTCACACCCATGTCTCACTGCAAGCCTTTCACTTTCTGGACTTAGTTTTTTTCTTTTTACCTCCCTTTGACAACATCCATCTAACTTGGACAGCATCTCTTCGGCAGAATAAACGCTAATCATTCTGCCACCACAGCTGTAACAATTATGGAGCTCATTAAGCAGTGACGTTAAACCAGACTTAGGAGGTGGAGGAGCAGATGGACAGTGCAGACCTAGGACAGGGACCAAGTATATCTGCTTCCTCACATCACAACAGATTATTTGAAAGATGGATGGAATCAAAGGAAACTAATGTAGAATATTGAATGTTTAGTGAGTCTATTGAAGCGTGTTTGATCGGTGGTACACTTCGTGCATTGTAACAATACTTTTGTCGTTCGGTATTTTAGTGATTTGGTTCCTTCCTCTGTGAATGTATTCTCTTGACCTTGGTAAGAAGCCAGTGTTGCAGCACCTCCATCAGTTTTCCATGGCCTTTCCAGACCAGGGCTCCCCCCATCCTATCATCACCTGGATACAATTTGATGTCATTGCCCTTTTTGGTGTTTAACGTGTGCCAATTTTACTCTTGTGGGGATCTTTTCAGGCTTCTTTCTGCTGCTGTGCCTGTTGAATAACTCAGACCTGAAGCGTCTTCTGGTTCGTCCTCGCTAGTACTTTGGTCTTTCTCTATAAACTTGAGTGTTTATCAAAATATTTCAACGATCCTCGTCTGTAATGTGCAGTGTTATAATGCTGGGATGTGTACCATGCCCTTAAACCACCGTTAGAAACCTCACATGTTGGAATTTCCAATCTGCTGCGACCATTTATTCTGTGGTATTCTTATGCGCCTCAGTAGCGGGACACTGAAATGCTGTAAAATTAGATCGGTACATGACAGCTTGCCTTTCCCGGCTCTGTCCTATGCACTTGTTTTGTGCACTTTGGGTGTTTGAAATTTTTTTGCACAATGAAATTTGACTTTTGCATTAACTGTGAAAAAGATATCCTAATTAGCTTTTTGACAGCTGTGATGAAGGGGGAAATGCTAGTTTAGTGTAAACAAAAGACTGGAATCAGTGAGGGGAAAAATATAATCCCATATAATATCCAAAAGCCATTTTGCAAAGTAACTAAAATTCTCTATTGGAACAGCAATACAAAATGTAATGGGTATAAAATTGTCATCCTTTTGTTTATATATGTACAGTGTTAGCTATGCTTTTAAAATGTGAATAAAATATGAAAATTATGTACCTTTATTTAATAAAAACGTATTTTTTTTTGAAAATTTCCCGATGTATGATCCTTCTCTGTTTTTTTTATTAATACATGCGTTTTTGCTGTGATTACGAAAACCGTCGTGCTTCTTCTTTCTGTCTACTGCCATCTCTCTGCAGCAGCAGGACCGCACGTTAATTACGATATCTTTTCTTTTAATCACACGTAATCACACGTTTATGGTCACATGAACAGGGTAAGATGGCGCTCTTCATTCCGGACTCGTTAACGTTAGCCTTGTGCGTCTGCACTTTTACGACGGCATTCCTTCCTCTCAGCAGTTTACGGCAGCACGACTCGATAGTGTCATCGTCGTTTGGAACTGGCCGTTTCACTTTTTTTTTTGGTTTTCTTGGTTTGATCGTGTTTGAAAGCGCTAACCGAGGTTACGGACAAATACCGAGGCGGATAGTGATATTCGCGAGTGACAGTTTATAATTTTATTGACGGCGCGGAGCCACCGGGGGAAACGATCTTCGGCGGCTTTCAGAAAGAAAAAAAGTTTGTTGTTGTCACGTGACACGAGACGAATGTGGCGATAAAACTTTTTCTTTTCAAAAATTTAATACTTAGATTTTGTTTTATTAAATATTTATTTGAGCTGATAGACTTTTAAAGACATGCCTCAGCCCAAGTACCGAAAGATTGCCGTGTTGGGGTACAGATCTGTGGGTGAGTAGAAGCCCGCCTATTGTTAGGTGGTTCAGCGGGGTTAACTAGTCGGCTTACGGCGGGTTGGCCAATATCCCCCCTGGGAAATCAAAATCTCGATTTAGGCTACTCTGTGATTAGTTCATTAGGTCCACGTTACGTTCCGAATATGTTTCATTCGTTGTTTGATACAAGGTTACCGTCAACTAAAATAAAAATAATATGTATTATTTGAAATGGAAAACGAGATTGAATCCACAAAACGAAGGTTTTTAACAAACGGCGAAGTACTACTTTAGTGTTATAAGGCATGGTAATGTTCGTGTCTAGTCCAGTAGGGAACGTTGTCTATATATTTTGTGATAAGTACATACATACACACGTATTTATGTATGTACCGTACAGATGTTTATGCAGACCGGAAATGGAGCCGTGTCATTGAAACTTGTGGCAACAGTGTGCCACAGTCACGGATAAAGTTAAAACACGATGCAAAGCTAAAGTAATTTAAGAATAAGTCTGATACATAAAACTGCAATAAAACCCACATACGTTAAACCAAACTGAAAATAAAAACCGGAATAACTTTGGGTTGTACTATTGTACAGTACTTATTGTATTGCAACCCACCACAGACAACTTAGGGTTACATATACAGTAGAAAGCTTAAACTGATTTATGATGACCTACTAGAGAGTAAAAAGTCAACCCAGCAGCTTAAGTCTTAAACTTGTGTGACCAAGCTACATGTGTTTTGTTACCAATGTGTCAGATTTCCATTGCAGGCAAATCATCGCTTACAATCCAGTTTGTGGAGGGACAGTTCGTAGACTCTTATGACCCCACCATTGAAAACAGTAGGTATCTTCAGCGGCATCTAGTTACAGAAACACAATCCATCAATGTGTTTTTTGGCCAGTAAATACCTTGAGAATCACAGTAACAGAGTGTGTGCGCCCAGGGAAGGGAGTAAATCAAAAAAAGACTTATTTGTGTACAAAATTTAGTCTGTTTGGATTGTGGCTATGTCTATGAATCTTTACTGCAGTGGTAGCTTACATGTGTATTTACTTCACTTATAGATCTTTCCCTATTGTGACATTGCATCTTCCTGTTTCTTTGTCACTAGCTTTTAATAAAATGGTTTCTGTGAACGGGCAGGACTTCAGCTTGCAGCTGGTGGATACTGCAGGACAGGTATACAAGTTATGTTATGGAAGATGCAAAGTGACATTTCTACTCACTTTTACTGTATTTTAGATGTGATATTTCTTTTAGCTCCTGGTCTGTATAAATGCATTGTTTTGCATTTGGTTGTTATCCTTTTGTCATTGATACAAGATTATTCACATTTCCTTAAATTTAAAATTTCTAAATTTGTCTTTATAGGGAAGGTTAAATTAATTGGTGCCCATTTAGTGTAGCAGAAAGGAGAAAATGACTTGTGTTGAGTAAAAACATTCCTTGTAACATTTTTTTTTCTAGAATGTGTATTCATCTTTTTATCCTTTTGTTTTTAAATCTTAAAGTTAGGAAAAAGTGGATACTCTCTGTTGTACCTGCTGAATTTGTTTTTCGGTGCCTTTTTTTAGCCAAAGAAGCATTTCCAGACGTTTATGGCAGCGAAAGAAATCCCATAGGATATGAGACGCATATATTTGCAGCAATGGGACTGAAACACATATCATCAGACTTAAGTGTAGATTTCAGTGTGAATCGCATTGCTGTGAAAGTCTATCTGCTCATGTCTGAACACAGAGGCAGCTACATCCATATCATGCTGATAATGGAATGATTCTGGCACAGCAGATGTTACAGTACAGTTTTTATTATATAATCTGTCAGTTGTGAATAAATATCTAGGGAGTTCATATAACTCTTCAGTTAACTGGTAATTCTGAAAGTAATACTTAGATTCTAAGTGTAATATGTACCAGCAGCAATTTTGACTACATTTACTAAATAAGGGGTTTTACAAGGCTTATTAACTCCCGAAATTGTTATATGTTTATGATAAATTGATGCAGGACTGGTTTGTTTTGTGGAGGTATCTTGGTCTGGTGATGCCCTTTAAGGCGGTTGCCCTGTTGTCTGTTTACAGGATGAGTACTCAATTTTCCCCCAGTCACACTCAATGGACATCCATGGCTATGTGCTGGTGTACTCAGTCACCTCTATGAAGAGGTGAGTCCCTGTCATTGTCTTTGCATTGATTTGTGCGCTTTGTGGTGTGTGATTTGTCTTTTAGGTCTGACATCTGACAGTGAGTAACAATAACAGTACAAATTTTATCTGAGGCCAGATGGCATTTTCCCATGTTTACACCTGTGTCCATGTTACCATTGTTGCAAAATGTGTGTGCAGTCATGCATAGTCGTCCTGTTCTCTCTGCAGTTTTGAGGTGGTTCAGATCCTCCATGACAAGCTACTGGACATGGTTGGAAAAATTCAGTAGGTTTTACAAGTCAAGTCTTATTAACACTTTGTACAACTTTTATATGGTCAGACTGGTGATTAAATGCTATGTCTTTCAGGGTGCCAACTGTTCTTGTTGGGAACAAGAAGGATCTTCACATGGAAAGGTGAGATGTTACTTAAAACTGAGTCAAGAAACTTAACCATATCTGTAGACGCAGGGTAGAGAATTACTGCAGGCTACAGGGGGATGTTGATCGGACGCTGGGCCTCGCACCTCACGTTAGGCATGTGGTTCCTCCTCAGGGTGATCAAGCCAGAGGAAGGGAAAAAGCTGGCGGACTCTTGGGGGGCTGCGTTCATGGAGTCTTCAGCCAAGGAGAATCAGGTATAGGTCAGCTTGTGGGCATTTCCAGGTGCTATCATTAATTCTGCAACATTTGTATGTCGCTTTAAATATATTAATGTTTTATTAGTAGAATTTTACAGTTATTTTTGAGTGATTCTTGGTAACTGTTTTTAATTAGCCTCGTCATGCTTACTCTGTTGCATTTTAACCACAAGGAAACAGTCAAAACATTCAACCATTCTTGCAATTCATTGTTGCCACAAGTCTAACAATGTAAATTATGAACACAACAAAACAGACAAGAACATGGGGAAGTGGCTGATGAGATTTATTAATGCGAATAAAGGTGAACATCCAGCTTGTGTTCTGTGACAGACGGCTGTGGAGGTATTCAAAAGGATTATTCTGGAGATGGAGAAGGCTGATGGAAATGCGCCTTCGGAGGAGAAAAAGTGTGCTGTGATGTAGATGCCCAGCAGGACACCAGTGGGCCCATCGGCAGACCCCCGGGGACACGCCAACACCCACTTCCTTGCCCGCCAAACAGTTGCGCGGGATTATGGATGTACCATCTGCTGTCTCAAACTGCAAGAGCTAGAGCGCCATCTAGAGGCTGGGCAGGATCTCACCAGTCCTGGCACCAGGTTGTTTACTTGGTTACTTGTACCCGATTTTGAAAACCCTGAGAGTCTGTATATTGTTACTGTAGTGGATTTGTGATAAAAACCAGTTTGGTTCTACTAAACAAAATGAAACAGACTAAACTGGTTTTTTAAAAAGGTTCGGATTAAACCTCAGGAACAAGGACAGATTTTTTTATTTTCATAAATGAGTTCAGTTAGTCTTTTATCACATAATTAATTACTCTCTCATGCTGAAGGATATCACAATCAGTTAACTTTCCCCTAGTAAGGTTCCATGCAATGAGCAGGTCAGATCATTTACATAATCTGTGGCAGCAACATGGCAGGTCCAGGCAATTGTCAGTGGTCCAACCATACCTGTGGTTTGTTTTTGACTAGTGTCTTGGTTGCACTGATGAAACACTTTAAGAAATTAACAGTATGACAGAGAGCACAAGGTTCAGTATGAGAATCACTTGCACACTGGTTACCAGTATAAACTGACCATAACCTAACCAGTATATGTACTACTTGCTTTCAGCAGATGACATTGTTGACACATACCAGTTCAGCTTCTCTGGACTTTTTTTGACAGCTATACTGTAGAGTACATTAATTGTACAAATAAGGTATATATCCCAATAACTGTCTTTTAAATGAACCTGTTTGTGTAACTTTCTTTCCAGTATAATGTTATTTACTATTTCATTTAGCAGAAGTAAAAATTAAAAGGGTTCATTTTACGTTGTGACCAGCAGCAAACTTTTTGCAGAACAGTTTGGAGATTTACTTGCTCTTCTTTGGAAAACCAGTACTTGTATATTGAGTGTGTGTGTGTATAATTACACTGCAATTCAGAGAATTATGGTTTACAGTTTGAGGATTACAAAATGGTATATTGAGAGAATCTACTTGATGTCTTTGGTCGTCGTCCCCCCCGCCTCCGCACTGCTCATACGCAGAATTGGCATGGCCTTACCCTGTGTGTTTTGCCTCTGGCTGAGGCGCTCAGAGTATTTATTAGTTTGCCGTGTGTCAGAGTCGGTATCAGTTTTTCTGAAAGCTGGTGCCTAACCTGGTGATGCTGTATCCCGTGCCTTATCCTGCCTGCGCCCCCCCCCCCCCCAATAAAGGTGCTCTCTTGGTTTTCCTCTCTGGTGACTTGAACCTGGGATCTGCTGGTGTTGTGCATCTGAATGCCGATGCCTGCATGTTTGGAGTTGATACCAACATCTTGCTGTAAACAGTATGTATATATGAATAAATTCTTCTGCTCCTTTAAACCTTCCATGTTTTCAAGTGTATTTTTTTCATCTCATGTTTGAAAATTGTCTCTGCTGGGCAAAAATAAGCCATAGACTTACAAAGTTAGTGTTGGGGCTTCTGGGATGTAATTAGGCAGTGGGATCAGAAGAATATATGAAGAAAATGATTCAACTCTCCACTGAAAGGTGTACTACTAATTCTGTTGCTGAGAGCGAAATGCGTGAAACATGAATACATTAAGTAAAAGGTGATATATTTCACAAGCAATCAACAGGAATGAGTCAGACACTCAATGTGTCAGGATCTTATTGTTGAAAACACCAGCAGCATAGCTAGTTAGATTTAAAGGTTTAGTTTAAGGAGGATTTACCCTTAATAGAAGCTAAAATTACTGAATGCAACTGCCTAATACATGTTATTATAGAAATTCACTTGGGACCATTTCAATTTCAATTAGGACTATAAAATGTATCAAGTTTTGGTCTAATTTTTTTTGCCCACTGCTTTTACTGGTGAGAATCACAGTGGCTGTCGGTCTGGGCCATCCCTGGACAGTTCCAAGCCAGCTGGGAAACATATTCCCCCTGGAGAGTCCTGGGTCTTCCCCACGGCCTAAAAGGAGTCCCTTGGGAACGGTATCTTTATAAGACAGTCGTATCACCTCGGCTGAATCCCCTCGATCCAATGCGAGGTCCCTCATCCGAGCATGAAGAGTAGAGAAGAGAGCCAACCTGCGAAGAAACCTCATTTCCGCCACGTGACCGTGTTGTTGTTTTTTGTCGCAAAGGGTTAAATATACTATTGTTATCTCCATGTGGATACAACGTGACCCAGTTGATCAGACAAGCGAGGTGGTGAGGTTTCTTAGTAGCGTAACATTTGTATTAGGATCATAAACACCTCTGTCAAAGCCAGCTAGGTAATATGTTTGTGAGAAATAATATGAAAAAGGTCTTATCGCTTGGTTTCATAAACTGTTAAGACAGTCTGTTTAAGGGGTTGTATTTTACGCATCACAATAAATCTTTAATCTAGCCCACTTCGCGTCTCTCATTTAGGGTAATTAAACGTGTATTTTGTGCGTATAACGTTGGCATATTTCAATAGATAATTACATAAACAAGTAAATAAAGATGTTATACCTTACAATCAAAATTACAAGTTAATAAACAAGTTCGCATTTAATCGATAAAGAAATCATAGCCCAGTACTTTGAGAGCAATTCTAGATATTCTAAAATGTGTGTATGAAAAACACGGAGTGTCTGTAGATAGGCTATTGGAAATGGCTCGGCCTAAACATGAGTGCCTCCGGCTTGGCTCACCGACCCCCACGTAGTGCTCGGTTTCCGTGCCGAGCTGGTCCGCCTTCGTACGGACTCCTACAGGATTAAAGCCACGTCGAGTAACACACCAATCCCGCATAGAATATAATATCCTTTCGGCAATTCCCTTACACACGTCTTTAACCAGCTCTAACAATCACTTACTTCCGAATAATATATCAGTCAGGACCGAACAGATCTGCAAACCGCCCCTAATACGACAACGGTCGCTTGTAGTTACACTTATGCACCTGGCCAAGAATATATTTATAGCGTGTCGACATGTGGTGTGTGAAAACAAGTGGCGCCAAGCGAGTTGAGATATCCATTCAGGACTTTCAACCCTTCCTCCATTTCCCACCCAGAAACACCGCCCCCTTCCCCAGTGTGGCGATGCAGCTCAGTGCACGCCCCCATGTGGCGGGGCAGAGAGCAACGGCAGCATTTGCAATTCGCCACTGGATGCCGATAATATTGCGATTCCATGGCTGTAGTTTGTATGTGGGGAGGGGGATTGGCTCTGCAGCGAAAGGAGTATTTTTAGAATGGGAATCGCACTGGGTGTACGGAAAAACACGAAGCGCGAATGAAGTTGGATGTAAAACCTAAAGTATACTCCCCATATCTGGGCGCTCAATACAACGAGAGAGGACGCAATTTTCGTGCGGATTGAAAATATATGGCAGCTCCTTGCATTTGTGTGGTTAGCTAGCGGCGTAGCTAGCTAGCCAGCCAGCCGGCTACTGCAACTCGGACGCGGCGTCGTCTGCGACGCATCGGAGCAGAGATTTGCGCCTGAAGTCCGGCCCGAATCGACACCGACAGCCGCTGGAAGCATTATTCTGCCGGGCGGGCCTGCCCACCAGATAGCAGTTCTGACATGTAACCTTTGCTAGCCGGTGAGCTAGAAGAGCGCTTCTCCCCCGGGGTCTTGCACTTTAACAGATGGAAGCTGTAAGCCGGTTATTTCGGAAGGACTGTTCGGATGCGGCTGCCTAGAAGGACCCGAGTGCGGTAGAACCACACTAATAAAAAAGGTGAGTTGCCTCATAATTCGACAGCTCACTTAAGTAAACAAGTGTAGTCTTAGTATCTACAACGTATCATATAATTGTTTAAACTGGTTAGGTAAGTAGTTGGCTGTTAAGTCTTTTTGTTTTTGAAAGGCGATGGCTATGGACTGCGGGTAGCCGTTGGTTAAACTGCGCACGAGCGGCGAATACGTGGAAACCGGGCGCGCGCTGTCGCTGACCGTCACCCGCGCGGCGGCTCCCGGTCACCTAAGCCGCCGCGCGACCGGGACGACAGGCTAACCGGCTAGCCAGCTAGCTGGATGCCAACTTAGTGGTTGTGATCAACTTCAGATTTCTTTCCCCCCCCCCGTTTCCACCAGTTATGGTCGAAGGCAGGCGACATCGACTGCCTTGTGTCCTTGGTTAGCTGGCTTCGGCTCGAAGTGACTGGCTACTAGGTTAAGCATCGACCGAAGTCGGGCGGCTAACGGGCTGGACCCGCGTCGCTAAAAGCCAGCGGCGCGCTGGAATGCGCAGCCGGGTCCGCTTTGTACCATCAACGGTGATGTCCTGGCGCCTAGGCTTATTTTAACCGTACCGAAACTAACACTCCACAAAAACGCCAGGCCGATCGGCTCTGTCTGCTTTATTTTTAATCTTTTACGCTTGAATTGCCAGTTAGCATTGGCTACAGTGACACTTACACTTAACAAAAATATGCAGTAACTTTAACAATTTCGATTCCTGTTTAAGGAGACTTCAAACAACGTTTAGCTGGCTGCTTCGCTACACGCTTGTTTAAGTATCTTTCGTCTGGATTCATTTAATACAGGCCTCTCCGAAATTTCGTATCTCCATTTTAATTGGGGGGGGGGGGTTCTTTTGTTTTACGCCAGGCGTTCATGAGCCACTAATTAACACTGCCGAGCCAGCTGGTTAAATACCCCTGGGTGGGGGCGTGTCGGTGTTGCTGCATAACACTAGTTAACTAGTTAAGTTTTTAAAACCTCTGTCGTTTATTTGCGTTAATGTTAATGCCTCCTAGCACTGTGTGCTCGTTTAATGTCGTCCCACTCTGGTAAAACAGTAAAAGCATAATGTGGCTTTAGTTTTTTGCCTATTGCTTTTGGCCTAAATTTTCAATTAGGCGAGAAATGGTTGAAGGGACATTTTTCTCATTAAATTAAGGTCCAGATGGCGGAGTTCCTCGTGCTTTTTAGCCTTTTCTTCGTCCTATTTAATGTATCTTAAATAAGCTAGAGTTTGCATGTTTAATTTATTTCCATCCACTGGTTTTGGAATAAGGACGATAGCTATGCTGAGCAGTTATTCCAACATTAAAACAGCTGTCATTGTTTCTTTTTGTTTTCTTTAGTTTCTATACATAATGGGGCTGTAACAGACTTTATAATATAAGTTGTTCGATTGGTTTTACGGGATACTCCGATCAGACTGGGCAAGAGGTAATTGTTTGGACTCCATCCTTGGATAATTTAATTTCGTTGTCCATTAATAACTGTAAGCGCCTACGAGATGTTTTGCTGTAATGTATCGTGGGGAAACTGAAAGCACAATGACATACATTTGATAACCTCTTCTATCGGACCTAAGTGGTGTTCCACGAAGCAGGATTTCTCAGTTAGTTGGGTTAATTTCAACTAAAAGTCATGACTGTCCAATAAGAGTTTAGATAAGGAGCATTCCTGTTGGAAAATCACGATTGCGTCCAGTGTTGGGGAAAAAATATTAGGGTTTCATTCTTTGGTGTCACGCATTTAATTAAAGCAGCTGTTTTTTTGCTGAAGGTTAAAAATATGACTGTACAAAATACTCCAGATACACTTTAACTGTTATCGCTACATTTATTTGCTTGTCAGATGCACGTCTCCAAGGCGACATACAAGTGAGTAAAGCTTGTGATGAAAAACCAGAGTTCAACTGCACCCAGCGCAATGGGACCAGTTAAGATTTAAGGGCTTTGTTCAAGAACCCAACAGTGATATGACAACTCTGCGGGGCAAAGGATTCGAACCCATGACTTTCCGCCCCACGGCCACAGATCTATAACCGCCCGCTCATTTCCTATGAGGTGCTTTGCTATCTACTTAAAGTATATCAGAATCTCTGTGCGCCATCTAATATGACATATAAAAATAGACTCATTAGGGATTTGTTTTACTCAGAGGAAATTAATATATAATCAATCTAAATCTTGTATATATATATATATATGCTTTACCTAAAGTATCACAAAGATTTATGTATTGTAAAGTTGGCATTCAATGCTGATGGTTATCGCTTTACAAATCAATTTTCTTTAACAAAATATCACGTTAATACCTGTCAGCCGTCTTGGTTTTATACGTGTAGCATGGAAAAGCAAAACCTGCAAGGGTGGAGAGGGGCGTTTCCTAGCCTGTTTATTTATCGTAGGTGTGTGGAAATTAAAGACCGAGCAGTGTAAAATAATAGGTTAGTACTATCAGATGGCATATCTGAACAAATAAGTGATCGATTTTTATAAATGTTTCTCTCCGTTACTTTTCGTCATGAAAAGGAGCGGTATCTGACGCGCTTGATTGTAAGTCTTGTTTTGCCTCGGAACCATAACGCACCTGGTTGTTTCACCACAAATACCCGGACTTCACAGGAAATGACGGACACGGAAGTTGTATTCCCTTTGTATCCGTGTTGTTTGTTTTACTTAAGGAAATTTTGATTTATTATGATGTGCACGGGTATGTTGTTTTAAAATTTAATTTGCAGTTGATTATTAGCAAACGGATAACAATTTGTAATGATATTCCTTTGTAGCAGTTTTAAATACCGTTCTCTTTTTGTAGTGTAATTTTTAAAAACCTGTTTTGTGACGAGGCAAAGGATTGTAGAGTTATTTCCTTCAGTTGACAGACGCAGCAGAAGAACGACACAATGTCTTTAATCAACTTTTATGGTGGTTATACGGCGTGTTATGTATTTTAGACGAACGACGTCAATGGGAAAGGAAGTTTGGCGAATTCATGTTATACAGTGTATACATTGCATAAATATTGCATTTAAAAGAATAACTGGTACAGAATGAGGGTTTTTCGAAACTGTTCATTGTCATGGTGGTTAAGTAGATATTTAAAAGAGAGAACAAAAATCTTTAACGATATGAACAATATATGTTAAACCCGAGTACCCAACTTTTAATTGGTGATAATAACTGAAGCATTAAATGGTAGTTGCTTTTTAAGAGAGGCCATTAAAATGTATTATTTCGTTTGGTCAACCTAAACAAACTCCAGACTTACGCGGAGTGATGGTGCTTTCTTTTAGGTCTCTGTGCAGGACAGAGCTGTACCGGGAGAAGGGATGGACAACCAGAAATCCAACTGCGAGGACAATGATTCCGAATCGGCAGGTAAGCAGTCAGTACAGGTGTTTTTTCAAATGTACAGTGATTGTTATCTATGTGGAAGCAGAACTATAACAGGTTCCCGTTTACACACCTGGGACGAGCCTAGCTTGATGATAGCAGTTTTTTTTGTACAGTAAAAGGTTTCTATTACACGACTACAGAACAGAACATGACAAAAATATTCCATATCTCAAGATTTTTGAACAAGGTTTCATATTGCCTTAAAGAGGTCACCATCTGGCCATTAGAGGTCTCTGGGGTTTGGATTTTACAAAAGCTTTATGACCTTTTGAATTAAATTTTAAATCATTAAAACTAAACCACAAATCCATAAATTATCCCCAGTAGTCTGGAGGGTTACAGTCCTGCGTAAAGTCAAAAGTAAAATTATTAAATTGAACAGTGCTTATAGCTGCTGCATGCTTTATGTTTTTTTTCTTTAATCCAATTTTGCGCCCTCCAGCTGATGGCAGCGCACCTCCAGAGAAGCCTGCTCCCCCTGATGGAGACCCAGAACCCCCAGAAAGAACCATGGAAGTTTCTAGTGCCACTGCGTAAGTACCTGGGTGCCAGATGTTTGGTGAACAAGATTAATGCGTTTATTTTGTATTTAGCTGCCTCAATATAATTCAAGTAGTTTTAGAGTATTCAAATATGTGTTCTCCTACTATCTTAATGGTAAATGGAAATAAAATGTCAGTAATTCTTGGGTTGTATTCAGTTTAATATCCTCTTATAAAACTGATTAGGAGGATTCACATTGGCTCAGTAAATATCCCTTCAGTGTTGCTGTTGCTGGGGAGAGGGTGCAGTATTTGTCTGCCAAGGTATCTGTTTTGGCAGTTGTACAAGGACCGCAGAAATCTTTCTGGGGTTTGCAGGTTTCCAGTTATTGGCAGTGGGGCGTGTTCCCTAGTCCAGTCGGCACTCGCTTCTCCGGCTGTGGTTTGCGTAACTGATAATATGTATAGTGGAATATTTCTGGGTAGAAATAGCATTTGATATTACTAGATTGAAGAGAGAATGTGGAAAGTATGCTGGCAGCAAACACTGAGGCGTCTTTGATTTATGTTTACAGGGAAATCGGCAGGGCCTGTGCACTTTGTAACTGTGATGAGCGGAGCTTGCATGGCCAGCGGGAGCTCCGGCGCTGTGGGCCCTCTCTCCTCTGGTCCCCCCTTGAGAGCCCCGCTGCTGCCCCCCTGCCGGCTGGAGATGATGATCTGTCCTCCATCGGATTCCCTGACCACATCAGTCCCACTTCGTTGTTTGACGAAAATGGTCAGTTGGCAGATGATTAACTGAGGACCGGTGGCTTGGTCCTGCTGTTTGCCTGCGTGTCATGCTATGTGTCACTATAGTCAGGGGCCACCTCAAGGATGTGGGTTTGGTCTCCTTTGGTGAAATTCCCCAGTTTGTTAACCTGGCTATGAATGTGAATTTCTTCCTAATCTGCAGTGGCTTTTTAATCCATATCACAGGTCTCTTCTCATGTGACAGCTGTGCCATTGAAATAACTTTGTGCCATTGTGATTCTCCTTTTTCTCTGTGCTTCATTCACTTTTGAACATTACCGAAATGTCCTGTATATACTTTTATGATGTACCGCATTATCACCGCTTATACTCTCCCTGCACCTGCGGCGTCACAGGGCACTGCTGGGTGCACTACTGCTGTGCCGTCTGGTCGGAGGAGGTGAAGCTGACCTGCGATCTGCAGCTGGAGGGTGTGGATAGAGCAGTCATCTCAGGGATTCGACAGGTTGGATGGGGTGATGTGGGGACTTTGGGTTTTTTTTTTTTTTTGATAGCGGTACACCTATGAGGCCTACTCATTGTGCATTGTGCACAGTGTGAATTGAGAATGTAAATGCACCATTAAGGAAGGAAGCATGCACTGCATTTGCAGCGGATCAAGGGTGATGATGCTGGGTTGCCAAGGCTTCACTTGCTAAGGCTCTGCTCCTTGTTTTGCAGCGATGTGAATACTGTAAAAGGCTGGGTGCTACCATAAGGTGCAGGGCGGAAGGTTGCTCGCGTTTTTACCACTTCCCCTGCTCGGCAGCCTGCGCCTCTTTCCAGTCCATGAAGCTGCTGGCTCTGCTCTGTCCGGAGCACATAGACAAGACGGCCGAATTGGGTAGGTGTCGGGATCTGCCTCAGCCTCCCGCGTGGCCACTTTTTCCCGTTCCCCTCTAACGGATCGCCTCTCGCCACGACCCAGCGGGTGAGGAGTCGCGCTGCGCCGTTTGCGACTCTGCGGGGGAGCTGCCCAGCCTGCTCTTCTGCACGGGCTGCGGGCAGCACTACCACGCCGGTTGCCTGGAGATCAGCGCCACCCCGCTGCAGCGCTCTGGTTGGCAGTGCCCTGAGTGCAAGGTGTGCCAGACCTGCAGGTGAGCCCATGTGGTGTGGCATCAGCACA
>JABFEB020000085.1:1024700-1063714 GCA_019775895.2 Stomatorhinus ivindoensis | reverse complement strand
GGGCGTTTGAAGAGGTTTGTATGCTACTACTCCTCGATTAGTGACCGAGGTCTATTCCAACAACCGAGTCGTTAAGTGAAAAGCTTAGGCATGACCATTTTAAGCATCGCTTTGTACAGCCTAATTCAAGGATCTCTCTTACTCTGGCATGTGTTGCTGTCAGGTGTGTGAAATTTGGCCATAAATGCACACATTGGTTAGAAAATTAATTTATTTCCTCTGTGTTTGCGAATGGCCGCTAACCAAGATTATCGCTAAACGCCGGGTGACTGCGTTTTGCTATTTCCTGTACAGAGACATGCAGACATGATGCTGGCTGTTTAGTTTATCTTCTCAAGTTATTTAAGGTAACCAATGCGACTTGTCTGGCTCTGCTGGGTGGAAGTGAACGCTCTGTGCGTCGTGCATCCACAGGCAGCCCGGGGAGGACTCCATGATGCTGGTCTGTGACGCCTGCGATAAGGGCTACCACACCTTCTGCCTGCAGCCCGCTATAGAGTCTCTTCCCTCGGATCCTTGGAAGTGCCGGGTCAGTCGCGGCCTGCGCCACATTTGCCTCCCGTGTTTTGCGGCAGGCGGCCCGCTGTGGATTTACTGAAGCCCGCGCCTCGTGTCTCTCTCCCCCAGAGGTGTCGGGTGTGCAGCGGCTGCGGCTCCCGGGGCTCCACCCTGCCCGGATCGGTGCAGTGGTTTGAAAAGTACAGCGTGTGCGGTGGCTGCCATGTGCGCCGCAGCCTGGCCTGCTGTGTTTGCGACCAGGGCCCCGAGTCCCCGACCGGCCTGCACCCCTGCCAGGCCTGCGGCAGGTCAGTGATCCGTGGGTGCCGCTCGCTCCTCAACCACACGGGTCCGACTCCCCTGTCTCTTTCTGTCGATAAGGCATATTTTACTGGACTGCTCTGCCCGTCGATTCTTTGATGTTACATTGCAAGTCGTTCCTAATAAAACCCTCCTTTGTGACATTGCCATTTTTATCTAATATAAGGCTTGTCCTTCTATTTATTTATTTAATAACAAAAACTTCTCTTTTCATGTTTACTGGACATTTTGGTATTTATATATTTTTTATGTATCCGTACATCAAATTCTTTCTGGTTCCTATCTCTATATGAATTGTTATGGACTGACCCTAGTTCTTTCCATGAGATAGTCAGAGATGCTGACATGGCATTACATATCCAACTGTGACCTACCTACCTTCCTACCGCCTCTCTTCCGTCCTTTGCTTTTAGGTCGGTACACACGCAGTGTGCGTCCCAGCCGGGTTCCGTGGAGGGGACCTACACGTGCCACCGCTGCCGGCAGCTGGAACCTGTTGTGGAGGCCAGTGCAGCTAACCCTCTGCTTGAAGGAGAGTCTGAGGCCGCGATGCCAACTGAGCCCTTGGATCCAGGTAATTCCCCAGCCTTTTGTCTGTAAATGTAAGATAAAGTGGCCGGTGATCTTCAGCAATGCCAGAGCTCATTAAATGGTATTTGGGTCCATTTTCCCCAAGTGCTCTAATGCTGCAGTTGTAATGGGTTCTGAGGTTCTGCTGTAGCCTCCTGTGGTTCTGAAATGTCCTCCTGTTGGTCTCGGTTGGCATTAATCGGTGACGCGTTCTTCTAGCTCTAAAAAAAAAAAGTTATTTGATTTTTCGCCTGCATTTAAATATAGCACTTTTACTGAGGTGCAAACTAAACAAAGGCTGTTTTTGAGTTGATAGCCAACATTTTCTTTGTCTTGCTTTGCAGGCCTGGAGAGTACCACTGAGGAGGAGAAGCGTGTGGAGCAGAGTGTGGAGGAGCAGGAGGAGCAGCCTTCAGCAGTAGAGGAGCCTGAGTGTGAGGTGGCAGTGACAGAGCAGCCCCCTCTCTCACCTGAGCCTCCAGGTAAACCCGGGGTCTCTGTTGGGGAAATATGGCCTGAGAACATGCTGGATCACCTGTAGCAGGCAGTGGAGGAAGTCACTCTCCCTTTTACCTCTGAGTACTTACTTGCCAGGCACATAGGCTGTGTCTGCTCTCGCTTCAGCAGCCTAATCTGAATTTTCCCTTTCCTTTCTCTTTATTAAGTGGAGTTCAGTGGTGAAGACGTTGGGCACTTGGAGGTTGGACTTTGTCCTGTCACTGTGGCTGGTGACAGAGATGTGGCATCTCAGAATGAGCTCCCCAGTGACTCTCGACCTCCTGCCCTGAGTTCTGCAGCAAAGATCCAGGCTGAGCCAGGAGCTGAGGGCTTGGTAGAAGAAGAATGTAAAGAGCAGGAGGAAACGGAGATCCTCACTATGGAAGAGCTGTCAGTGGAGGAAAGAGATGCAGGTGTCACTGAGGGTTTGACTCCAATTGAGCCCCCAGCTGTGGAATCCCCTCACTCCCAAACCCCTCCCATGGCCACCCAGGAGCTGGAGTGCCTTCCAATGGAAGGGGTCGAGACTGAACCTCACACTGTACTTGAGGCAGAACCAAGGACTAGCCCTCCTCCTTCTGTGGATGAGGTCCCTCCATCTGACCCGGTTCCTGAAAATACCCTGTCGGAGGAGGCAATGGAGGAGTGTGCGGGGCCCGCAGAGGAGCTGCATGGTGAGGTGAAAATCGAGCCAGAGTCCCAGGAAATGGGATCCAAGCAGGAACTCCTCCTGGATGAGATGTCCAACCTGAGCCACGGAGATGGCAGCAGCAGCGGATTCCTGGGTTCCCCTGGGGAGCCCGATTGCCAGTCTCTGTCCACGGAGCTTGGCCTGGGGCAGACGGGAAGATCCAAGTCAGACTCCTTGCTTACAGAGACTGACGACTCGTTGCCCTTTGATCCCCTGAATTCCGACGGGGACAAAGTCAAACGAAGAGGCTCTCCTGGTCGCTCTCGTGTCAAGCAGGTACTGAATAACAAATCATTTAAATATTAATATTGATTCTTAATAAGGTAGAGACAAACGGTATGAAAATTTTAAATCACTTTTGCAGTGACCAAAATGAGCATGGTTATCAGGATTATCGTGGTACTGTTAAAATGTGCTTGAAATGTTCAAATACGCCACAAATAATATTAGTACCAGTATGTCATTTTTGTTTGCATAAACATTAAAATAAGTTGTAAATGTGAAAGCCATATCAAATGTGCATCAATATAAAAAATCTCTGGAGTGCTGTCGCTGACACTAAACAAACCCAGGTTACATCTGGCTCTGCCTGTCTGCGTCTGGGAGACTACAGCTAATTTTGGTTGATGGTGGGCAGTATTTTATATGAATTTTCCAAAGTGTAGTAATCAGTTTTGATGATAATTAAAAATTGAAACAGTAATACTAGTTGTTGGGAATTTTACCATGAAACTGGTAACAGATTCATCCCTAGTGCAGAATAGAATCACGGGTTGGGTTTTGGCTGAGCTTTTAGGGTTGGTGTTTGTGTGTATTACCGTATTCTCAGTTTTTAAATGATACTTTCCCCTCTCAATTGCTTATGGGGTTTTACTCCGCCATGCGCTCTATGCCCTCCAGGGCCGTGGCAGCAGTTTCCCAGGGAAACGGCGACTGCGGAGCAGTGCGAGCGGCCGGGGCCGAGGTCGCTCACGGCTGAAGGCCATGGCCTCCTGCATTGAGGCCTTCCTGGTGAGCTTATGCACGAGTGCATTGTCTTTGAACTCTGATGTATTTATTCCCAAGATTGTTAGTGTGTGGCCATTTGAGGCAATGTGTGCATGGTGATCCGTGTGCATGGTGATCCGTGTGCATCATAATCATGAGATACATTGCAAATTATTATTTGTCTGCAAGTGTTAATGTTATTAACAGTGCATTGACTCTTATATTACATTTTCATGCCTTAAGGGTTTGCTGTTGTCAAGCTTCTCTTTATTTAGGCTTTCCTGCTAAACTTTCACTTTCCTTATTCTCCTTTGCATCCCTGGGTATAGGCTGTGGGTTGTGCTCTAGGTCAGCCTTGGTTTTGTTTCGTCTTATCTGATTTCATTGTAATAGATTCAGCCCAGATTGGCGGCTCCGTGTTCTTTTTACTTTTTATCGTTTCCCGATGCGCGGATACGGTAAATTGGTAGCTGATCGAATTCGGCTCGGGGGGGGGGAAGGGAACACGGAAAGGCATCGCGTTTCAGAGTGAAGCTGCAGCGCATGCTGCTGACGGTCACCAGGGAGAGACAGGAGCCGTACCTCCGAGTGGCTTTGGCCTTAGTGTCTCCTCCTTGACAGCCTTGCATTAGCTGGAATAACCATGGGAGCTGCTGCGACTGTAGCTGTGTATTAACCTGACCATCAGTAGCATAGTGTGATCAGGGCAGCAGGACCTGAGCTGGTAACCAGAATGCTATGTGGTTTGAGTGTCATGGGGAGCTGCTTAACCTGAGTCCAGCACAGCTGCATGAAGGCGTTTCTAATGCATAATAGATATGATCTTTCCAAATGAGTGCATTATAATGTGTGGTTCAGTCAGGAAATTTCATGAATCCTATGGTTTCCCAGCAAAGCATGGACACAGACACTGGCCTGGGTAAAGATGAAGAGGAGGAAGAGGATGACACTATGCAGAACACCGTGGTGCTCTTCTCCAACACGGACAAATTTGTCCTGCAGCAGGTACCCAGTGTAGCCCTCAGGCGTCTCACCCCGGCCTGGTTTCAGCATAGCTGACGTTGTCCCCCCCCTTCCCCCAGGACATGTGCGTGGTCTGTGGCAGTTTCGGACGCGGAGTCGAGGGACAGCTTCTGGCGTGTGCCCAGTGTGCCCAGTGCTACCATCCCTACTGCGTTAACAGCAAGGTGTGTCGCCGTGGCCCCAGCGTTTCCTGTGTCTGTCGCCCGAAGGTGGTATTTCTCAGGCTGGTCCTCAGGCACCTGAATCGTGGTGGGTGAGGGGTCCCCAAGGACCGAAGGAACCTGGATCCCCTTCCATGCTCCTATCATTCGGGAGCATAAATGAACAGAATGTTTTTGTTTTTCCCAACAGCATGTTTATAGTAAACTCACTTGTCAGAGCTCCTGTTCTGTGGACTTTACTTCATATGTCTAAGTTTTATTGTTGCTGTGTGAGTCTTTGATTAATGCTTTTTTTTTTTTTTTTAAATTTTGTCGCATGGCTGCATGTGGTGCCCCCTTGTGACATTTATTTGCCGTGTGCAGATCTCCAAGATGATGCTGAGCAAAGGCTGGCGTTGCCTGGAGTGCATCGTGTGCGAGGTGTGCGGCAAGGCCTCGGACCCTGCCCGGCTGCTGCTGTGCGACGACTGTGACGTCAGCTACCACACTTACTGCTTGGACCCCCCACTGCACACTGTGCCCAAGGGCGGCTGGAAGTGCAAATGGTGCGTGATCGGAGGCGCGAATCCAAATCCAAAGTAGTTGCCATGCTGACGGTTCCCGTGACCGTCCTGCCGTGCTCTGCCCCGTCCCCTGCCTGCAGGTGCGTGTGCTGCATGCAGTGCGGTGCCAGCTCGCCCGGCTTCCACTGCGAGTGGCAGAACAACTACACGCACTGCGGCCCCTGCGCCAGCCTCGTCTCCTGCCCCGTGTGCCGCGAGAACTTCATGGAGGAGGAGCTGCTCATGCAGTGCCAGCACTGCGACCGGTGGGTGGGGGGCCCGTTGCTCTAGGGCTCAAGGAATTCACCAGCGAAGGGCCCCCCTCTGACTGCCGTTTGCCTTCGCGTAGGTGGATGCATGCTGTGTGCGAGGGCCTCTACACCGAGGACGAGGCGGAACAGGCATCCGATGAGGGATTTGTGTGCACTGCCTGCTCCCCCTATGTCCCCAAACCCCCAGGTAACGTGGTTTCATCTGGGTAGCCATGCTAACCGCTAGAAGACAGGATGCATGCGTCTTGATGAGTAGTTTTGTCTTTTAAATAAACTTAAATGTTTTTCTCTCCCTTTAAGTGTTGGAGCCACCCTTGGTGACACCAGTGAAAGTGAAGGAACCAGGTTTGTGGTTTTAAGACTTTTGTTTGAGTTGTTTCTCATTGGCTGATGGTGATGTAGCTGATCAGCGTTGTTGTGTGCTGGGCCTCTTTCTCAGAGCCGCAGTTCTATCGCCTGGAGGGCGTTTGGCTGACAGAGACGGGTATGTCCATGCTGCGCGGCATCGCTCTTTCGCCAGTGACCAAGCGGCGACAGCGGCGCTCCCGCACTCTGGACGGGCTGGAGCTGAAGGATGGCGAGGGGGACGCGGAGAAGGGGGAAGGTGAGTGTGTGTCTGCAGCTCAGGGGCTCGACTCGGAGACTTTGCCTCATCCGTGACCCTGGATGAGGAACCTGCTCTCTACCTCCCTCGACCAGGTTGTGGGGAGCCCATGGAAAGTGAGTCCAAAGCGGCGGCCCCTGGCAGCCCCGACCGGGAGCCCGGGCCTGAGGGGGCAGTAGAAGGAGAGGGAGTGAAGGGGGGAGCGGAAGAGACCGACGATGGGAAGAAGAGGAAGAGGAAGCCCTACAGGCCAGGTAGCCTAGGAAACCCGCACATCACCGTGTTCTGGGGTACGGTCAGCTGGCATCCCTGAATATGGTTCCTCTCATCGGTTGTAGGGATTGGTGGGTTTATGGTGCGACAGAGGAAGTCTAACCCCCGAGCGAAAAAGGGACCAGCAGTGCCCCCTGCTGGAGAATTGGATGGGCTGAACGCAGACAAAGCTACTGATGAAGAGAAGTTAACAGCAGGTTAAACCGAGCGCTTCTGTCTGCTGCTGTCTCACCATTCCTTCCATTTCGTCTTTTCTTTGTGGTGAAATATTGTTATTCAGGTTAGCGGGTTAGCATTACAGATGCTAATCGGCGCAGAAATGACATCTGGCACACGTCGGCTTTAGATGTTTCTGGTGGTCTCCCTTAATAGCGGGCTGGTAAAATTGAGAGTGTTTCATACTTGCTCAGGAGCTCATCCGGACACACCTGCGATCGCACCCTCTGACGTGAAGGTGGCCGAGGTGGAAGGGGAGCAGGCCAAAAAGCGCAGGGGTCGAAAGAAGAGTAAGCTGGAAGACGCGTTCCCGGGGTACCTGCAGGTACGTCGCGCGGCGGATATGTCCGAGCCAGTCCTGTGGACAGCGGGTCAGCCGATGCCCACTGAAGTACGGTTAGGTAACCTCTCTGTCTCTGCTAACGCAGGAGGCTTTTTTTGGCAAGACCCTCCTGGATCTTAGCAAGAAAGCATTGCTGCCCCCTGCTGGTCAGAGGCAGGCTCATGGTCCCCTCCAGCCTCCACCCACTACAGCAACGGCTGAATCAGGTGAGGGGTAAGACGGGTAAGGCAGCTTTTGCATACAAAACATCTCTAACTAACCTAAAGTGACTGTCCCCGTATGGGAAATTTCAGCTGAGGCAAAGGAAGGAGTGACAGCACACCTGAAGCAGCTGCGTGCTCCTGTTTCAGAGGCTGCAGGAAGTGCCAGTGGTGAGCTTTTCTTAAACATTATGTACCATACATGGATATTACTGCTGGCCGGTTTGATAGCGTCTGACCGGCTGTCTTGGTGAACTTTCAGCTGATGCTGCTGGACCTTTGTCTCCCAAGGACCAGACATCACACGTCACACAGAGCTGTAGCTCTGACAGGCTTGAGGGTGAGAGTCCTGCTGGCAGCCGAGCTGCGGCTTTGGGTGCCCCGAACAGCGCTGTCCTCGTTTGCACCCGTCACTTACCTCCGTTCTCCTCTCGCTCGTGTGGCCCCGGCTTTCCCCTAGGTGGCGACAGTCTCAGTTCAGAGCAGTTCTTCCGGAAGGTGCTCGGAGTTCAAGACGGGGCCGCCCTGGGTGACGGGCAGCAGGGGAGCGCGGGAGCCATCCCGGAGCCGGGGCCGGGGGAGCCCAGCCGGAGCCTTCCGCCAGGTTTGGATGGGCATGGGGTGTAGGGGGAGAGAATGATGGGGAATGAGACTGGGCTAACTGGGATGTCACAAAGTGTGGTCAGCGAGTGAAGCTTCGCGCGGCTGCTTGGCCAGCATGTCTTGACTTAATGAGGTTGCCGTGGTAATGTGAGAGCTGGACACTATACCCTGACACACCCCTGTGCCCTCCATGCAGGGGGCTCTTTGTCCAGCTCTCTGCCTTCTGCTGGCATGATGGATTCTTTCCCCGTGCTCTCCCAGTCTCCATTTCTGGACAGCCGGTAAGACCATTTATCCTTCGCAGTCCTGCTCAGCTCCCCAATGATGCTCCCTGTTCCTGCGGTGTTAGCTCACCTCTTGTTCCGGCGATATCAGGGATCGGCCGGGATTCTTCAGCCCTGACCACGGAGAGGACAGTACCTGGGCGACACCTACCGCCCCGGCCTTGCCCTCCACACCCTCCACGCCCCCCACGCCCACAGAGCCGGAGGGCGACGGCCTGTCTTACAGCCAGCGCAGCCTGCAGCGCTGGGAGAAAGACGAGGAGCTGGGGCAGCTGTCCACCATCTCGCCGGTGCTCTACGCTAACCTCAACTTCCCCAGTCTCAAGCAGGATTTCCCGGGTTAGCCTACCGGAAAACAGCACGCGCGCGGCACGCACCACTTAACCTGGAGGCTGGGCTCTGCTTTGGTTTAGCTAGTTATTTCTCCCTTGATTTGCTCTTGACAGACTGGTCCAGTCGGTGCAAACAGATAATGAAGATGTGGAGGAAGATCTCTGCTACGGATAAGGTGCCGTTTCTGGTAAGGCGCAGTTTTCCCTGCAGCTTTTCCGGCGCATTTGGCTCTGTCCGTATCATATGGCATCTGCGATGTACACGGCAGTGATGTCACGTAACCATCCTTCCTACCTTTGCCGCGACAGCAAAAGGCCAAAGACAACCGGGCTGCCCAACGAATCAGCAAGGCACAGAAGGTCAGAAATGCCCTGGGGAGGGGGTGGGGTTGCGTCTCTGGGAGGGGCCTGACATTAGTGCAGCCGTGCTGTGAGTGTCTGCTGATGTGCTCTGCTCTGCTACTCCCCCCCCCCACAGCAGTCTGAGGTCCAGCTGTGCCGGTCCGTGAAGACGGAGCGTCCTGACCTGCACCTTCACATCCCCCCTCCACTTTCCGGCTCCCTTTCCACTTCGTCGCAGCCCAGCTCTGCGGAGAGCCCCTTCTCCGTCATGCCTGGCGCCGGCACCCCGGTGGATCCTTTCTCTGCGCTCACTCCCCAGTCTCCACACCCTCAGTCCGCTGGCAGTCCGCTGCAGGCCCTTTCCTCAGGCAAACCCCCTTCAGGCCCGCAGCTCGCCCCCCAGGGTCAGCCGGGCTGCTCCGGCCCACAGGACACGCGGCCCAGCCCCTGTAGGTCTCCAGCAAGCCTGCCCAGGAGCCCTCAGCACAGAGTGCCTGGGGGCTCCCCTCTGCTCTCTCCACCACACTCCTCCCCCTTTGGAGACCCTCCATGTAGTCAGAAGGGGGGGAGACGTCAGGAACACAGTACTTCATCCCCTCTGTCTGCAGCCTCTCCAGCTGGGATGGGGCAGCAGAAACTTGACCTCGTTGGTATCCCCTCCAGTAGGGCTCCTTCTGCCGGGAGCGCGGACGTTATCTCTGGCTCTGCTACTGGCTTGCTGGAGTCAGGGGACAGACTGTTTAAGACCCCCATGACACCACGGGCCCAACAGGGCGACGCCACCAACCCCACCGGCTGCCCCCTGCCTAGTGCTTCACCCAGTCACCTTTCTGACAGCTTCCGCCGATCTCCCTCAGCCTCGTTCTCGGACATACACGCTCAGCCTGTTCTCACCCCTCGGCCTCAGCCAGGGGACGGCTGCTCTCCTCTGTCCCAGAGGCCTCTGCTACCTCAGGCAGACCCCAGCTCCCGAGTGGCTGCCAGACCCCAGTCACCCCTCAGCACAGGCACTCTTTCGGGTGAAGTCTTTCCTGCGCAGTCCCCTGTCCCCCCCTGCTTCCAGTCTCCTGAACCTTACTCCCGCCCTCCCTCGCGGCCCCAATCCTGCGACCCCTTTGCTTCTCTGCAAAAACCCCCCCGGCCAACCTCGGTTCCCCCACAAGGCAACCTGGGCTTTCCGGCCTCCACTCACCCCAGCCAGCTGCCTCCAGTGGCCCCCCCTCTATCTTCCATTGGGGATCCCCTTTCAGGAAAGCCCCCTGGACCCCCTGTGGTGAACTGTAATCCCAGCATGGGTGTGTTTCCAGGGGCAACGACTCAGGTGCATGGGGTTTTTGGGGAATCCCGTCCCCCCCAAGCTCAGCCCCAGCCCACCCAGCCTCAGGTGTTGAGTGCCGACAGCTTCCCCTCGCGATTACAGTCGCCATCGGGGGCATCCGAACCTTTTTCTATGCGAGCCCAAGAGGTGCCTCGCACCCCTGCCATACCGGGCTCTCAGGAGCCGCAGGAGCTGCACACAAGTCAGGACCTGGCGCCAGGCACTCTAAGCCAGTCGGACCTGGAGAAGCACCGACAGGTAAAGCCATCGCTTTTATAGGCAAATGTCAAAAGCACCTCTTTGGCTTCTGATATGGGGAAAATTTTTGGACATGCTGTTTATGGAATTGGGTCTACATGATATTGACACGATGAAAGGGGACTTAAGTAGTTGCTAAGTGTGTGTAAGTAATTTATTGCTAGAGAAGAGTCAGCCAAAGTAAAAAAAAAAAAAAAAAGACGGCTGAAAGTCCACCGCTTCCTCTAACAGAAGCACGTTCTCTCCTTTCCCCCTGTTCTTGCCCTTTGCAGAAACAGAGATTAAGGGAGCTGTTAATGCAGAGAAACTCCCTGCGACAGGAGAAAGCAGCAGCTGCAGCCAATAGCAGCGCCACCCCCTGGCCAGGAGAGAACATGCCTCCCTACCAAGCAGATAAGAGTCAACGAGCACCCCCACCTTACCCCCAGGTACAGGTCTAACTGCCATGTTGACTGTACCATACTTGTTTCTATAATAGGAAAACTTTCACTGATTGTTTCTGCTATTTTAGGATAGAGCTGCTCTTGTTGCTGGTTATCCAGCTGCAGAGTTGAGCAAGAAGGCTGCTGTAAGCACAATGGGCGAAAAACTCGGTTGTCCCATTCCTCCTGGGATGCCTGCATTAACGGACGCTATTGGCATTAGGTATGAACATTTTATATGAATATTATTTTATTTATGCTAAGAAACATGCAGGAAATGTTCCATCATTCTTCACTTTTATGTGTTGCAGTATTAAATTGTACCTTATGTTTGTTTTTTGTGTGCCATATATTATCAAATGCTTGCAAATTTTCGTCCCTTGCAGACAAACGGGGCAGAACAATCCCCAGGGCTTTCACCTGCACGGTCAGTTACCTGCTCAGTGGCCGGGACAAAGTGCGACTCCGCGGCGATTTCTGCAGCCGGCTGTGGTGGAGGCGGCAGCGGCTACGAGACACCACTCGTCTACCTCTGTTGGCGATTCACTTAACGTTCAGAGGATGCCGGGAATTTCCAGCACCCTTGCCGTGACAACTGGCTCTCTTGCTCAGGCTGCACAGGGAGGCCCTGTGCCTGGAACCCCTCCACAGTTCATCGAGCTGAGACACAACATGCAGAGGGTACCTCCAGGAGCGCAGTTTGTGGCGCGTGGTGTGCAGCCCCGACCGCGTTTGTTCATACCTCAGCAGAACGTGGGCGCCCCATTTCCACATGCTTCTTTATCTGCTCCTCCGGCTCTGCCGCTGCCTGCTGCCACCCCACCTCAGGTGGGGGCAGTCAGAGATCCTGGGCTGGGTTTGCAGCAATGTGCCACGGTACTACCCCAGCAAGCCGCTTTGCAGTCATCCCAACCCCAGCACCAGCAACTCAGCACCTCTACTCCAAACCTAAGTATGTCCAGCATGCCCATCCAGAAACCAGCCCCCCAGACTGGTACTGGAGAAGACCGAAAGGCTTCCTCTGTAGACCCAATGGCTATAAGGCCCTGTCACCTAGACATGCCAGAGGCTGAACTTGATGACCCATTTGATGCCAAAGGGTTGGGGGGCACCGGGGGTGATGATGGCACTGAGGATGTTGATGACCTTGCCACACTTGACCTTGGCCCTGATAAGGGGGACGATGATTTGGACAATCTAGAAACCACTGACCCACACCTGGATGACCTGCTGAAGTGTGATGAGTTTGACTTGTTGGCCTACACTGACCCTGAGCTTGATCAAGCAGATCCCAAGGACACCTTTTCTGAGCAGCTTCGGTTGGTAGAGGCTGAGAGCGAAGTCCCAGGTGCCTCTTCCACTTCTGTTCCTGATGTTAAGGTGGAAGACAAACCAAAGCTGGATTTGACAGAGCAGAAATCATTAAAATCAGGCACGTCAGTCAGCGGTCCACAGCCAGCATTGACTTCCTCAAGCATTCCTCATCCTTCTACACAGAATAGCCAATCATCAGAGGCCCAGAGTCTCCCAACACTTAAGTTGGAGGAGAGCAGCTTGATGCCTGGCCTTGAGGATGAAACCAGACCTAAGCCAAAACAGCTGCCTTCTGGTGCCATAAAGGATGAGATGGCAGAATCTGTCTCCATGATATTAGGAGGGTCACCAAACACTGCCAAGCTTGCTGCTCAGCTGCCAAACACGTCTGCTTCTCTTGGGACTGTTCCTTTGGGAGGTCTACCATTTAATCTCCCTGCAGACACAATTTCCTTTCCCTCAGACAATCTGCATTCAGACCTGGATGAGGACCCACTGGGGCTACCTGACGGAGGGGGGCAACATTCACCTGCTGTAGATTTGGACAAAGTTGAAAGCTCTCTGGAAGCCAGTGAGCTACCCCTACTAATCCAGGATCTGCTTGAGCATGAGAAGAAGGAGCTTCAGAAGCAGCAACAACAACAGCAACAATTGAGTGCCCTTCAGCAGGGAGGGATAACATCACACCTTCGTAGCACCCTCCCTCAACAGCAAGCTCCCCTTTCTCAGGGTACCCCACAAGTTTTGCTGGCCCAGCAGCACCACTCACTTCCACAGGAACTTATAAATCAACAGTTTCAGCCAGGTGTGGTGCCCAGACCCCACTCACTTCCACCCCAGCAGCAGCCAAGGCTTTTGGGAGCAGCCGTGCCCCCGTCACCTAATCTTCCCATGGCTCAGCAGCCAGGAGGACATCAAATGATTGTCAGCCCACATCAGCAGCAGCAGTTGGCAAAGCCACCTCTGGCCAACACCTTCTTCCCAGACACTGGTAACTCTTAAAATGTATTTTATGTCGTCTAGTTCATTGTTTGCTGTGGAACTGAATTCTTGACCCTCTCATGCTTTGTTGCAGATCTGGACAAATTTGCACCAGATGACATCATGGATCCTATTGCAAAGGCAAAAATGGTGGCACTGAAGGGCATCAAAAGGGTTATGGCTCAAAGTCCCATCGGAGTGCCACCTGGCATTAATAGGTACTTGGTCTTGTTCAAATTAAGACAACTTTCTGTCTTTCTTTTGTGACTGATGTCAGTGCTTTACTCTCTCTCTCAGACAACAAGTGTCTCTCCTGGCTCAGAGACTGGCCAGGACCCCAGGTGCTCCAGATCCCCAAGGCAGGCTCCAGGCAGGATCTGCAAAGGTACCATTTATTTACTAATCCTTTATTCAGCCGCAGATCTGCCGAGATGTGACGACAAAATAATCTCTGCCATCTGACACCGAATGACCCTTCGGATTCTGTCCTGAGAGTTGGTGTTGGGATTTCTAACAGACTGTAATATGGTAATATAACATCAGTTTTGCTCTGTCTTCCGTAGGAAGGAGAAACCAGTGAAATGACCCAAACCAAACCTAACCCTCCGCAGTTCGTGCAAGGCATTATCAGTACGAAATTATTAATAAATTTTACATTTTTGAGTAGGGTTTGGGTTCTTTTGGTTTGACGAGATCTGTTCCCAATTCAGATGATACGGAGCAGCACCAGTATGAGGAGTGGCTGCTGCACACTCAACAGCTCCTGCAGATGCAGCTCAAATTCCTGGAGGAGCAGATTGGCGTGCACCGCAAGTCCCGCAAGGCACTTTGTGCCAAGCAGCGCACAGCCAAGAAAGCGGGCCGGGAATTTGCTGAGGCTGATGCCGAGAAGCTTAAGCTGGTCACTGAAGAACAGAGCAAGATACAAAAACAGCTAGATCAGGTAACTGAACTACGGAGCTGACATGGTAGTAATACAGTGTTGCTGAGTTTGTGCTAAGGCTGGATAAGTAATGATGTTCTGTTTTGTTTGTTCGTTCGTTCATTCATTCATTCATTCATTCATTCATTTGAAACCCCCAGGTGCGCAAACAGCAAAAAGAGCACACGAGTTTGATTACAGAATACCGAAACAAACAGCAACAACATCAACAAAGCTCCAGTCTTCTGACACCTGGCTCTTCTGCACAAGCAACTCGGGTCCTCTCCAAGTTGCCCGGGTCAGTGATAGGGCAGCAGGGTGTGCCACTGTCAGGCCAGCCCCCTGTGCATGTTCCTCCTGGGGGGGTCCCAGTAGGATTGCAGCAACCGCCACCGCCCTTCCTTGGAGCCACTCAACCCCCACATCCTGTTACTATGACCTCAGGTCCCCATGCAGGATGTTTTCCTCAGAATGCTGGAGTTCAGGGCCCAGATGCAAGACTTATGCAGGATCGACAAATGCAGCTTCAGCACAGGATGCAGCTTGTGCAGAAAATGCGGCAGCAAGGACTTATGGCACAACAAGTAATTCCACCACAAGTCCAGCAATCGGGCCTGACTAATCAGCCAGCAGCTGCTATGGTTGCACCAACCCAGCAAAATGTGATGAATAATCCAATGATGTCTCAACAGCATGAGCCCCAACAGCAAAGCGTGATGCAGCTCCAAGATCAGCAGGGGCCTGTGCCAGTGCAAAGCCTGATGGGAAGCCAAACTGGTCCACAACAGCAGCAGAATGTTATGGGAGAGCAAGTGATGACCCAAGGCAACAGTGCTGTGGGAAAGGAGCAAAGAATAATTGAAAACCAACAGATGTTGGTACAGCAGCAGAGAGCCCAGGGTATGGTGGCTCAGCATGGGCTTGTGGGTCCCCAACAGCATGGCCTTAAGGGACCACATACCCAACTAACCCCACAGCAACAGAATATTCTAGCACAGAGAATGCTTCTTTCCCAACAGCAAAAGAAGGCAGGAAATGACTTGCCACAACTACCCCAGCAACAAAAGTTGCAACAGCACCTGCCACAGCAGCAAGGATATATGAACCAGGTCAACCTTCAACCAGACCTGGGCAGACAGCTGCAAACGGCACCGACGCAGCTGGACTCGGCTGAAGGTCAGGTCACCCTGGAAACGTCTCTCCCTGCTGGAAATGCTCGAGAAGGTCCTCAACAGCAAGGGGTAACTGAAGGTCTGCAGCTAGGGGTACAGAATGTTTCGCGTGATATTCAGAACCCTAAAGAAGGTGGAATACTTAACCCAAGGACACCACAACAGCCACCAGGGTCTGTAATCACTGTTCATGTACAGCACCCTGGGTCAGCTGGAGAGGCATCAGGAGCAGTGATTCAGCAACAAACACCAAACACATACATGGCACCACAGTCACAACAACTTACACAATTGCAGCAACTTTCCAGTTCCCCCTCTCCCTCAGGGATCCCACAACAACTTAGTTATCAAAGCAACCAAGGTGTTCTTTCACAGACTGTGCCGAGGCAAAGCAACCTGCAGGGAGAGCAAAACAGTACTGCGCAGCAGGATGGACAACAAGCGTGTCGGATATCTCAGCTACAGCAGCAGGGTGCAGTTGTTGGTCAGAAGGTTGAGCCACAGTCCCAGGATGGGATTGGGCAGCTACAGAGTCAATCTGGTCAACCGGCATCTGGTGTGACATCTCACCCAAATACGCAGCAACAACAGCAAGCCCTCCTCATCCAACAGCAGAAGCAAGTTATGATGGGACAGTTGGGTATGGTGAGGGGACAGCAAAGTCCAGGGATGGTCCCCAGGCCAGGAATGACTATGGGACATATCCGACCACATATTAACTTTCAAGCATTAATCGCCCAGAATCCCCAGCTCCGCCACTTGTCCCCAAGTCAAATACAAATTATGATTGCCCAGAGGCAGCAGATGCTGAGAATGGCCATGTCTCCGGGGCAGACACAAGTGCAGGGACAGCAGAATCAAGCACAGGGATTAGTAGCACAGCGAGCACAAGGATTAGTAGCACAGAGACCACAGGGATTGGTAACACAGCAGCAGCTCCCCCAAGGAGCAGTGGGGCAACAAGCTGTGGGAGTCTCCCCACAAACCATGATGATGCAGTCCTCAGTAGGCATACCTCTGCAGCAAGGTGTTAGAGGTCCTTCCCAACAGCAGCAACAGTTACAACAGCCTGGTATGATGGTACAGCCACCAATGCAACTTTCCCAACAGCTACAGCAAAGAGCTCCAGCCCAATATAGTATCTTGCCTCAGCATCAGCAAAGAATGCAACAGCAGGAGCAAGTGGCTGGAGGACAGATTACAATGGCTTTGGACACTCTGAGAGAGGGTCATACAAATCCTCGACAGGATTTGCACCAAAACTCCCCAGGAATTAAGCTTCCTCAGCAGCATAATGTACAGGCACAGCAGCAACAGTTGCAGCAACATTTCTTTCCACACCCTACAGGTGTGCATCAGTCATCTCCGACACACGCGTTGCAATCTCAACAAACATTTCAACCACGATTACCAGGAGCTTCTAGCCCATTTCAGCCACCTCAAACACCAGTCGGCTCAGAAGGCTCCCCAGCACGCTTGACATGTCCTGGACCTTTAGCAGTAGGCACTACTTCAACTCCAGCTTCAACCACCAGTCAGGAGCAAGGTACACTACCCTATTATGGCCAAACAGTCTCAGACACTGCAGTTGAGAATTTTGCTAGAAGAAGCAGTCCATTCAATCAAGTAGAAACCAGTAGATCTGTCTCAAGTGACGTGAATGGGCAGCCAGGGCTAAAGTGTGAACATCTGTCTTCAGAAAAACTACCCAGTGAGGTACAAGCTACCACAATGCTAGTGGGCAGGCCACCTCCTCCAATTGAAAGGAACATGCAGCAGCCCTCTTGTGTAGAGAATCAAACATCTCATCAAGGGGAAGAATCTCTAAACAAAATGTTTCTTCAGAACATTAAACAGGAGCCGAGGGAGGTAAAGTGTGATCCGAATGCAGGGAATGAATCCTGTAGTAGGGTTGTAAAGGAGGAGAGCAGTCATGGGCAGGTGGGTCCTTGTCCTGTTGGCAGTGTCACTGGTTCAGCTTATTGCAACACCACAAGCCAGGAAGACCCAGCTAGGACTCCTGGCTTTCAAGCTCAGCAGCCTGGGACAGGACAGCATCTTTTACAGAAACTGTTGCACACTAAAAACCTGCAGCTGGCGGCCCAGCAGCCCTCTGACCAGAACCACAGTGAGATTAATGGCCACATCAACAGCAAATTGGCGATGTTGGAGCAGAAGCTGCAGGGAACGCCATGCAACATGGAGGTATGATCCCCTTGTCATTGGTTTCTGAAACAAATGTTTGTAATCTGTTCAAGATTCTTTTAGATACAACTGTTCATGCTTTTTTACAGGACTCGCAGTCTATCAACAAGAAGCCTCCAGCAACCAAGGTGAAACGCACATCCAAGGCTGTGCCCAGTTCTCGAAAGAAGACCAAAAAGGATGAAGTAGGAAAAAGCACAGAGGCTTTGATGAAGCAACTGAAACAGGTGTGTCAGAGCTGAACATGACCTACAGGGAACAGTCTGGTTTTCATAACCTTTATTCAAGGGTAATAAAATACGCAATTCTGTTATTCCAGGAGCTGTCTCTCCTTCCTCTAATGGAGCCCTCCATCACTGCCAATCTTGAGTTGTTCACACCTTTTGGCAGCAGTACAGGCAACGATGAAACGAAGCTGAAGGGTTCTTTTGGCAATGCAGTACTAGACAATATCCCTGATTACTACTCTCAGCTGCTCACTCAGGTAGAACATAGCAGGACGGTGTACAGTGTCTTTGTCTTGTCTTTGTCAGTCAGGTCCTCACGGTCCCTGTCTCCGCAGAGTCATCTTAGCAATCCACCAACACCACCCTCCTCTCTACCGCCCACCCCCCCACCGTCGGTGCAACACAAATTACTGAATGGGGTGACCGCCGTGGAGGAGCTCTCTGATGAACAGAAGGAGACTGACCCTCCTGAGGAGTCCAAGGGTGAGCTGGTGGGAAAAGTGGGTTTTTAGCCTACAGTCTGTTTCGTGAAGAGCCAGTTTGAGTCCCTTTCTCCTTTTCTTCAGACACAGAGGGAGAAGGCGTGGAAGTGAAGAATGTCGATTTGCTCGCTGCTCTTCCCACACCCCCGCACAATCAAAACGAGGATATCAGGTACTGTTGCATATAAGCACTGCAAGGATGATCAGGGTGATTTATTTGAATTGTCACTCTGATGAACTGGTGTGTTTGATCATGTAGAAATATTTGTTCTGTGGTGGTCTGTACGGACTGTGACTCTCCCCTTCCCACTTTATTTCAGGATGGAGAGCGACGAGGACAGTGACGCTCCAGACAGCATTGTTCCCGCTTCCTCTCCAGAAAGCATTCTGGGGGAAGAAGTCCCTCGCTTTCCCCTGATGGAGGAGACAAAGCTGAGCGGAAGTGAAAGGGCTGTATCGCCTGTCATTCCCATCATCCCGTGCTGTGCTATCCCTGGTATGAAATGTAATCCTCCCTAGTCCCTTAGGCCATTGTCATTCTTATTTTTTGCCTGCTCTGCTAGACAGCCCAGCTGTGTCCTGCTAGATAGACATGTTCCCATTAATTTACAACAAAGAAAAGGCTTTGATGTGCCTGTTTCATACAGTGTCTCACTGACTTGTGTTTCTGCTTGACCTGCTTTCAGTTTTCCCTGAGACTAGGGCTTTTGAATCCGTGAGCTCACTTCCCGAGCATGCTGGCAGGATGGGACAAGGTTCGAGCCAATGGGATAAAGCCAAGAGCGGCGAGGTCTCCGTCACGTTCACGCTGTCTGCTGCTGCTGCTAAGGTACTGTGGGAGGGGAACCACGACTCCTTGTCCCTGTACGGAACATGGTCAGACCCACTTTACTGATTTGTGTTCTCTCTTCTTCCTCTGAGAACAGAATCTGAGTGCAGTGATGGTTGCCATGGCTCAACTTCTACACATGCAGACTCCAGGGTCCTATGAGGTGGCCTTTCCCCCGAGCCCAGGCAGAGGGCCTGAAGCTGCGAAAGCCCTGGACACACTTGCTCCGGGTACTTTGCTTAGTATAACATCGGAGTAGATGCGCTAAGAGAGGATGCACAGTACAGTAATGTATGGTTATGTTATGTTCTTGTGTTTGGCGCCCTTTGTGTTGATCCAGGTCCTTCAGATCCAGATGGCTCTAGACAAGGAAAGCCAGAGTGGGTGAAGTTTGATGCCTCTTTACCTGGCTGCACACTGAAGAAGCAGGTGGATATCTTGTCCATTGTCAAACAGGTGAGTAAATGTCCGGCTGTTGTAAATGTTAATACCTTTGCTTGCTTAACCAGTTGAGCTTGATCTCAAGAGGATTGAATGGTATGTTTTACTTTCAGGAGTGCCTGGAGACAGAGGACAAAATGGTTCAGCACTGTTACACCACCAATGTGTCTGACCTGGATGTGCACCATCTTCCTATATACCCAGTGGACACTTCTTCGCCCCAGTCACCCACCCCACCAGCCCCTCTGCATCCATCCTGTCCACCTCCTGCTCAAAGCTCATCTTCTCCACCTTCCAGTCCAGGCAAACCTCCAGTCAAATCTGAAGTTGAGCAGGACTCTGCCATGCTCCCTCTGGCTGCCACACTGACGGACCCCACAGCTCCAGCTAAAGATGGTGCCGCCCTGCTGGATTCCTCCCCCAAGGCCAGCAAGCATCGCAGCCGGTCGCCCTCTGAAGATGAGGACCTGCGGCCGAAGATGAAGAAGTGGAAAGGGCTGCGCTGGAAGCGCCTGCAGCTGGTCATCACCATCCGCAAAGGCAGCTCGCGGAAGGAGAGCAGCAGGGAGGTGTCCGAGCTCATGGAGCGCCTGCGCATCACGCTGCGGCCCGACAAAATGCCCCGCGACCTTCGCAAATGCTGCTTCTGCCACGAGGAGGGCGATGGCGCCACCGACGGCCCGGCACGCCTGCTCAACATCGATGTGGACCTATGGGTGCATCTGAATTGCGCGCTATGGTCCACAGAGGTGTACGAGACGCAGGGCGGCGCGCTCATCAACGTGGAGGTGGCTCTGCGCCGGGGTCTTCGCACACGCTGCGCCTGCTGCCAGAAGACAGGCGCCACCAATAGCTGCAACCGGCTGCGCTGCCCAAACGTGTACCACTTTGCCTGCGCCATCCGCGCACGCTGCATGTTCTTCAAGGACAAGACCATGTTGTGCACGCAGCACAAGCTCAAGGGCCCTACTGAAGAGGAGCTCAGCAACTTTACCGTCTTCCGGCGGGTCTACATCGAGCGCGACGAGGTCAAGCAGATCGCCAGCATCCTGCAGCGTGGCGACCGTGTCCACATGTTTCGCGTCGGCGGCCTCATCTTCCACGCCGTGGGCCAGCTGCTGCCCTCCCAGATGGCTGCCTTCCACTCGCCCACCGCCATCTTCCCCACGGGCTACGAGGCCACACGTATCTACTGGAGCACCCGGGTGCCCAACCGCCGCTGCCGTTACCGCTGCCGCATCAGCGAGGTGGACAGCCGGCCGCTCTTCGAGGTGCGGGTGCTGGAGCAGGGGCAGGAGGATCTGCTTCTCCAAGATTCCACCCCTGATGGTACGTCAACCCTGTCGTCTTTCTCTTAATTATTCAGTACCAGTGAACGAGCTGTTAAAACCCTGAATCTTTCCCTCTTTCTTCTCCTATTGGCTCCTGCAGGGATTTGGGCCCGAATTGTAGATCAGGTTGCCAACCTTCGTAAGGAGGCCGCCATGCTGAAGCTTTTCACAGAGCAAGTGAAGGGAGAGGAGATGTATGGTCTGACCGTGCACGCAGTCCTGCGGATCACCGAGTCTGTGAGTTCTTCTAACCTGCCAGTCTGACGTTCACTCACATGTGAAGTTGTCCTATTTAAACCACCTCTTATGTTTTTTTTTTTTTTTGAGTTGAACTACATTTGGATAGTGTAAACACAAAACTAGTTTAACTTGACACTCTTCCTCATGCCTCCCCAGCTGCCCGGTGTTGAGAATTGCCAGAACTACGTCTTCCGTTATGGCCGCCATCCACTCATGGAGCTGCCTCTCATGATCAACCCCACTGGCTGTGCCCGGTCTGAGCCCAAGATCCTCACCCATTACAAGAGGTGACCACACTCTTCTCTACTGCCAGATTTACAGTACAGTGCAAAAGTCTTAGGCAGTCAAAGAAAATGATGTTTAAATGATCATGTTGGTGTAAAACTATAATCTGGTCTCTCAACGTGTCGGCCATTTCACAACCTCTCCAAGAACCCATTGCAGTAACCATTTCACACACCCATGTATTTTTTTGCTTGACCAATACCCCACCTTATTTGGCTAATCAACACATCACCCAGTTACTCGATTAGTAAACCTGTTGGGAATTGAGGCAGTATTAATATAGCCGCCGAACAAGATCAGTAACTTTTTGGAGAACAGAAGTAGTTCGTTTTTTATTGTGTTGCTGCTTAATTTGCATTTTGTTTTTCCCCCCTGAGCGAATATACATTTACTACATGGATAAATAGCTTGATACATTTTCTTTGACTACCTAAGACATTTGCACAGTACTGTGCGTCTGCATGTTGGCTCCACAGCAACTCCTCCTTGTATTCTCCAGCATATTGTAATTGACCTTGGACAGACCTCCCACTCTTTTTTTTTTTTTTTTCCCCCACTGTTAGGCCTCATACCCTGAACAGCACCAGCATGTCCAAGGCTTACCAGAGCACCTTCACCGGCGAGATCAACACACCATACAGCAAGCAGTTTGTCCATTCCAAATCATCGCAGTACCGGCGCCTGAAGACCGAGTGGAAGAACAATGTGTACCTGGCCCGCTCTCGCATCCAGGGGCTCGGCCTGTACGCTGCCAAAGACCTGGAGAAGCACACCATGGTCATCGAGTACATCGGCACCATCATCCGCAACGAGGTGGCCAACCGGCGAGAGAAGATCTATGAGGAGCAGGTGGGGGGCTACTGTTGTTGGCATGGAAACCAGCACTGACCCTAATCTGTCATGTTTTCATCTGGGCGTCTGAGCTCTGAGACCCACAGATGAAGGATCTCTGATGGCTCTGAGAAAATGTTGCAAAAATACAGAGTTGATAAAGTTCCCCTTCATTTGAAGTGAAAGGAAAGTCAGTGTTATCACTATTGTCTATATATTGTCTGGCAAATCTATAATTTAAAATTAAACTTGAGAATTCCTTCTGCTCTTAATGGAATTATAAATAGCTCTTGGTTGATTTAAAGGTAATTTCTTCTATATTTCGTATGTTCATTAAGATATTAAGTGATTTCTGGCAGTTTTGTAGCTGTTTTGCTTTCTGGGCTCTGTTGTAGCTTTCTATTTTCTGGGTACTTTCTACTGTAGATCTATCCTTTCTACTGTAGATCTAACAGGGGTCTTAATTTTAATATGCTTCTGAGGAAAGAATGCTCTGATAATCATTTGTGAGCTGAATTACATATGCTGCAGGTAACCATTGGGTATTACGTTAAAATGCTTGGAGGACTGGGATGTTGGATAAAATCGGTTGATTTTTTTTTTTAGCTTAATTTTGTGAAAGCGGGCTGTTTTGTTTGAACCTGACGTGATCTTGGCAGCTGGGGTGCTATGATAAGCTATGTTTTGCTGTCTCTTCAGAACCGAGGCATCTACATGTTTCGCATCAACAATGAGCACGTGATCGATGCCACCCTGACCGGCGGCCCAGCCCGGTGAGCCATCCCCATGTGCCTGTTTACTTCTTTGTCTTAGTCATTTTCACCCGCATGCTTTTACTCCTCATGCATCCTCTCCCCTCCAGATATGTCAACCACTCTTGTGCCCCCAATTGTGTGGCGGAGGTTGTTACTTTTGACAAAGAGGACAAGATCATCATCATATCTAGTCGGAGGATCCCTAAGGGAGAGGAGGTAAAGTAACCAACATAATACCATATTCATTCTAATCTACAATGTACAGAGAGCTGCATGAAGTTGTGACGTGGCATCAACTACTTGCTTGAAACTGACCTTCCGTCTTCCCGTTACCAGCTGACTTATGACTATCAGTTCGACTTTGAAGATGATCAGCACAAGATCCCCTGCCATTGTGGAGCTTGGAACTGCCGCAAGTGGATGAACTGACCAGAGAGAAGAATGGGGTGTCAGAATGAACGGAGTAACGCCTCCATGACTTAGCTTGCCGAAATTCGACATCCCACCCAGAGCTGCTTCCAGTGAAGGCTCCTGCGCTTTTTATACATTTTGGCAGTTGCCTTGTGGTTTCCTGTCAACGCCGTTCATACTCTGGGAGCCAAAATGATGAAGGAAAAGAACTGGATCTGACATCACTAACCAGCCGCTGCAGTCCCCACCCTGTGCCGCTGCCTGGAGATCTAATAACAAACTATGAAATACGAGTCTTAAAGGATCTTCGTAATGCGTTCCAGTTAATGCCACAGTGATGTCGAATTTTACTTTCATGCCTTTAGCTGACTTTTAATCCCTCAAATGCTTCTCGTCTACTCCAAAAGGGATGTGCTGCTGTCCAATTATGTACAGTGATGACCACTGAAGAGAGAGTAGCATGTGTTTCCTCTGTTTTAGTGTATAGTTTCTTCCTTATTCCCCCAAAACATGGTCTCTCCCTGTGCATCAGTGATGATGAAAGATTGTGGTTATTGGCTGGACAATCTAAAAATCAGTTCATGGTGTGACAGACCAGAGGCAGTGTGAGACACACACACAGCCACCTACTCCCTGAAAGGAGACAGTTTGAATGCATTCAGGGTGGTACTTCTGACCCAGTCTACCTCATTTGAGTCAATTAGGACCTGTAGGCTTTGAAAGCTGTAAAGGACTGCTTGGGGGGGAGGTGGAGGAGACAGTAATGGTTAATACTCTTATAAAAAGCTGGGAAATTTAAGCAGGTTAGCTGTATAATTTTTATAAAAATATGAGAACATGGGGGTGGTAAGGATAACCGTGATATATTGACCATGCCCAGTCTGGGAAGGTCTGTGCATCTGAGAAACTACATCAGTCAGAAATCAGTCCACAATGGTGAACTCACTGTTATATTTGAGTCTTCATTTGAAGTAAAACATGACATTGGATTTTGTGTATATACACATACATGATGCACAACGACATCCTAAATTATGGAGGTTTTTGTCTGATGCTCAAGACAAAGGGAAATTCACAACGTTCCTATTGCAAATAGGCCATAAAAACAGCTGACAGTGAGCCTATTGTGATGCTGGTCTGACGCCCCTGTTGCTACCTGTCTTCTGACAAGCTTCTCCCAGGAGACCCGCTGTATGTTACTGATTACTGTAGTGAGGCCTACTTAACTTACAGCTGGTGTACTGACCTTTGCACCCCACAGCCAAATCCTCAGTCAATCATGGAAAGGTGATGGCTTTTCATTTTAAGGGCCTTTGGGGGAAAAAGTCTTAAAGGGCATTTAGTTAGTTTTTGGCTTTTTTGTGTGTGTGGGAATGGGACTCTCCCCCTGATGTAAGCTGCAAGTGTAAAAACTGTATATAAACAAGGGGAACAAAAGCTTCACCCCTTTTTAAACAATTAAAGTGAGAGAAATCATCCACTGGATATTGTTTTAATACAAGTATTAAATATATATATGAATATACACAAATATAAATAGAACAGTCAAGAGACTATATGTATATGATTTTTTTTTTCCTTTTGCATTTAAGTTTTTTTCTATTAGCATTTTTGCTACGAGCTTGTATACTCCAGCAGTAAATTTTAGCTAAACACAGAAAGACTTTTGCCAATGACTTTGGCTAGAAGCAGGGCTGGATCACATGGAACAGATCTTATGAGAGAATCTCCAATGGGAGAGGTGTCTGCCTATTTTTATTTCAATAAAGAAAGAAAAAAAAAAGATTGCAGGTGATGGTGCAATGATGTGTGATGCGGTTGTGTAGGTTTGTTTCTCCCTTCCTACTTGTACTGTTGTGTATGCTACTGGTTGTGAATATGTACCAAAATGAGTCCCTGGATTGTTCAGAGACTTCCCTGTTATGTGCACTCCTCAGAAGAGAAGAAACTTTGAAGGTCTTTTACTACCCTAGTGTCGTCCTAACTATGCTTATTAATACTGGTAACTTTTTCTAGCCTATGAAAGTACAGTGTTGGATTAGTTTGTGTGGAATTACTATATATTCAGCCCATTTTTATATTGTGTGATTTGACTTCAGCTATGATTTTGCGAGGAATCATGTTCTCAGTCAGTCATGTATTTAATTACAGCCCTGATAGTAACGTGTACACGCACTGTTTTTGACCAACAAACCTTTCGTGGGGAGTTGTTGTTTTCTTTTCTTTTCTTTTCTTCTTAGGTGACTGACAAAACGTGTTGAATCTATATATACATAAATTATTTTTGACTATCCTGTTCTTCACATAGCTTTTAACTTAAAGATTGCCTAAGTTCTTGAAGATTTTGAAAGCATTACCTTCTTTTTAAAGATGTTTAATCTGTACAGCAGAGTTACTTTTAGGAAAAAATGCTAAATAAATGATCATTTTGATTCTATGTGGCATGTTTTGTATAATTTTGAATTGTACATATTTTTGACAATATGCCCTTTTTATTCCACTTTTTCCTCTCCCTCTCAATTTACATCTGTCTCCACTTCTGTAAAGAAATAAAGATGCATTTTAAATATAAAATTGAAGGTTTTTCCATAAGTGTTTCCACGCCGTTTTCAGCTGCATAGGCAGTTACTTCAGTTATCTGCAATTACACATAGAAATTCCCTTCTTGAAGGTTGCCTAGAGTATGCAGCTGAAACCTCTGATAGTTCTTAACTTCATTTTAACATGCTGGTGTAAAATGTAAATTAAAAACAATGCAATGATTTACAAATGACATAAACCCATATTTAACTGAAAGTAGAACTAGAAGATATTGAATGTTTGAAACAGAAAAGTTATTGTTTTATGAAAAATGTATGCTTAGTTTGAATTTGATGCTAGGGATAGGGGTATGTTGACCACTGTGTTGCATCACGTCTTGTAACAACACTTAACAACTGGGAACTGAGGAGACCAGTTGCTGGAGTTTTAAAAGTGAAATGTTGGCCCATTATTGCCTGATACAGATTTCAACTGCTCAACAGTGCAGGGTCTTCTTTGACATATTTTTTGTTTCACGATGTGCCAAATGTTTTCAATGTTGCTCGAAAACCTGTATATATCATTCAGCCTTAATGGTGCCTTCCCAAATGTCCAAGCTACCCACCCAATGGGCACTAATGCACCCCTATACCATCACGGATGCTGGCCTATGAACTGTCTGCTGATAAGTTTGATGATCCCTTTCCTCTTTAGCTTTGAGGACACAGCGGCCATGATTTCCAAAAACAATTTGAAATTTTCATTTGTCAGACCACTTGACAGTTTTACAATTTGCCTCAGTCCATGTTAAATAAGCTCAGGCCCAGAGAAGTTGGTGGCATTTCTGGATCATGTTTAAATATGGTTTCTTCTTTGCATGGTAACATTTAAGGATGCAGCAAAGAACTGTGTTTACAGATAATAGTTTTCGGAAGTGTTCTGAGCCCATGCAGTGATTTCCACTATGGAATCATGTCTGTTTTTAATGCAGTGCTACCTGATCACCTGAAGGGTATGGCTGTCCAATATTAGTTTTTGGACTCATCCCTTAAATACAGAGATTTTTCTGGATTCTCTGAGTCTTTTAATGATGCACTGATATACCATCAGTGATGAAATTCCCAAATTTCTTCCAACATTACATTGAGGAACATTATTCATAAATTGTTGCACTATTTGCCCACACAGTCTTTCATAGAGCGGTGAACCTCTCCCCATCTTCACTGCACAGAGCGGTGAACCTCTCCCCATCTTCACTGCACAGAGCGGTGATCCTCTCCCCATCTTCACTGCAGAGCGGTGAACCTCTCCCCATCTTCACTGCACAGAGCGGTGAACCTCTCCCCATCTTCACTGCACAGAGACTCTGCCTCTCTGGGAGGCTCTTTTTATACCCAATTATCTTAGCAACCTGCTGCTGATAAATCTAATGAGTTGTGAGATATTTAACCTGGTGTTTTGTTGTAACATTACACAACTTTTTCATTTTTTGATTGTCCCTCCCCTAGCATTTTATAAATACGTCGCTAGCATGAAATTGAACATATATTTATGTAAAACAATTCATTTTCTCAGTTGTTTTTGTTGTATTTTCAATTAAATATGGCTTTTATGATTGCAAATCATTGTATTGTTTTTATTTACTTTTTATGCACTATCCCAGCTTTTCTGGAAAGGGGTTGTAAATGATAACTATAAGGTAAAACAGCCAAAGTCTAGTATATTCACCACACATTACAAAACGCAAATGTTTAAAGTTAGTTTACGTTTTACACCAGTACGAATATACTTAGGTACTACTCGAACTTTCTTCGAGATTGACGTTAATTCGTATTTGAATGTTGTCATTTTTACTGTCATGTGTTTAGACTTACATGGCTCTGAATCTCACTTTCACTAATTCTGCACTAAGATTGAACTACTTTTTAATCACAATACTTATACGTGGAATAAATGTAATTTCTGCTCCATACAGTCGGCGAGTTGAACTACAAAGGGAGGAAATTACAATGATGACAACAAATAAGGGACGACATTTAACAACCACCGTAGAAATGACGGCGGTCATGATGCCTATAGCTGCGCATGCGCATATGGTGTCAGTACCGGAAGTAAACAAGGCGGGACGTGGTTGAGGCAGGTCTGTCAGCGTCAAGGCAAGATTTCAAAACCCGGCTCACCCACCCAACACCCGGCTGGCCGTTCAGCAGCCGCACAGAAGCAGCCGACGTGGGAAGTACGGGTGCTACGAGGTCGTGGGTGGTTAAATGCGCGGACAAAGCGGACCCGGCGAGTTGGACATGGAGAGCGTAAGTAGCAACGGGTGGGCACGGCTCGTGCGCGAGCGGCCGTGCGGGGTCCGGACGTCCGAAGGTCCGGGAAGCTGTGCTCACAGACAGGGGCAGTGTTAGCTTCGCCGCTAAAGTGTGCGTATGCTTATTTATGGTGTTTGATTTGGTGTCCATAGATTCAAACAACAGCCCAGTGCGATATTTTAATAAATTAACTTTATATAACACGTCACAAATATACTAAGCATAAAAATGCAGTAATCATACACGCCATGTAGTATGTGCTGTATGGAAGGGTGTTACAATCGCCTGTACAGTAAACGCAAGCTCAGTAAACAGCAGTATAGTTAATGCAGGTAGAGTATAACACAAAATTCAGCACGCTGTCTGCGTTTGAAGCGGATAGCGTATTCCGTCATCATGCCACCTGAACCGCCGTGGGTGTCCGATCGGACGCAGTCACCTACTTACCGTGGTCTCATGTCACCCACTGATGGGAAATCTGTGGTTTGTCTTTCGGCCTTCGCCCCTGTCCACCTTCCAGCCCGTATTGATTTACAGGTTCACCTTCGCCTAAATCGGCGCGTGCTGCTTAATTGATGAACTGAAATGTAGGACTTTGACCCATCCCGACTGCAACATACGTAATAAGGACGATGCTTCAAATTTGGCTTCCTGTTCCTGCTCTGCATCATGACTGTTTTGTCGCGGTGATCTGTAAAAACGGGGATCGACTCTAAGACAGGACACTCTCAAGCCTAATGTTCAGTAACACATTAATCGATGCAGTAGTTACATTTTTACATTTTACTGCGAACCTCTAGACACTTTCCTTGGCTGGTTGACTGACAGGTTGATTTGTTTGTTCTGAGGTGGCATATTTTGGGAAATGTGCCAGAGTAAGTGTTTTTAGTATCATCGTTTTCCTAAATTATTGAAATTCCAGATTTATTATTAATAATCTGTTAATAATTAACAATAATTTTATTATTAATTTGACCTAGCAGAGGAAGGCTTTGCTTACTGGGCATCCCATAATATAATTATAAACTCTAGAAGTGTGTGTGTGACAATGGCTGGAAGCTCATGGTTAATCTGTTTTCAGGTCACTGCTCTCCCTGATGACCTGGAGGGGAAAAAGGAGATGGCAGCCACTGAGGGTATGAACTCTGCAGAAATGTTCATGAGGGACCTTGAGTTATTATTGTTTGTTTGTTGTTTTATTTAATGGGAGAAATGCATATTGATTGCATTGCAGTAAATATGCCAGAGGTAGCCAGAAGGATAGATTTCAACTGTACTCCCTGGGTTCTTCTCTTTGTTATAAGAGCACATACAAAGATAAAACCATTCAATGCGAATGAATGATGGGCATTTCAAAATGGGCATAGGCAGGGAACTTTAAGCACCTGTCTGAATGGAAGACTAATATATCACCGGGAACACACTGTGAGTACCTTTCCTTAGAAGAGAGATGAGATCGATCAGAATCAGCACTCTCACATTTCCTTTGAGGGCAGCTGGACCTTAATGGTCCTTTTGGGGCTTTTGTACCAAAGCAGAAAAAGCCCCCCCTTAAGATCTGCTGTATGTTTATGTGATGATGGCAGCATCTGTGTCTTGTCTTGTCTAGACGCAGATAAGAACGTTTACACACGCTTCATGAAATCCCATCGCTGCTACGATCTGGTGCCCACCAGTTCAAAGCTGGTTGTGTTTGACACCTCGCTGCAGGTGAGATTCTTGATAGCTTTGATTTATTTGGAACTTTTATATTAAAATTTGTAAATTCAAAACAAAACACAATTTCCAGTTGTTTTGGGTAGATAGACAGAAAAACATCTAAAGCTTTTTATTCTTTTTTCCTTCAGGTGAAAAAAGCATTTTTCGCTTTGGTGTCCAATGGGGTGAGAGCAGCCCCACTATGGGACAGTACGAAGCAGTGCTTTGTGGGTAAGGCCTGCTACTGTAACTTTAAAAATGGCCACATTTCACCTGGGTAACTGTGCCCCCTCTAATGATGCTGCCTTTACAGGCATGCTAACCATCACTGACTTCATCAACATCCTCCATCGCTACTACAAATCTCCTTTGGTAAGATTGCCTTCTGCTGGACTCACTGTTATTGCTCCGTTGCCCCTGAATCCTCAGAACCACCAATTCAGGATTTCTGTAAAGCCAGTAGGTCACATGTTCCACGTTGAAGCAGGGCTGTGGTGTCCGTCGTATTTCATATTTTGCTTCATTCTGCATATTTATGGTGAAATTGCAGGTTCAAATATATGAGCTGGAGGAGCACAAAATAGAGACATGGAGAGGTAAGCACATTTTTGTTGTTGTTTTCATCAAAAATATGTGCACAAACGAAAGCTGAAAATGGCCCCTCCGTTCCCCAGAGGTCTATTTACAAGACTCCTTCAAGCCCCTAGTCAGCATCCCCCCTAATGCCAGGTAAGCATTCCCCAACTCACTCACCAGCTGCACTAGTCAGAGGCCAAAAAACAGGCAGATCTTTTCTTCACACTCCCATAAATAATCTTTGTTATCTGAAATATTATTCAGAGATTAGGGTCTAGTAGATCTGGTCATATGTCCTTGACCTGTTTGTGTTTTTTTTGGTGCTCTGGGGATATGCTGTTGCTCGGGTCATCAGGAGTACCAGGGTATTATGATGAGGTTTGAGTTGAACAGGAGGCGCCCCCCAGTGTGTCACTGCAGACCTGCCTGGGTGAGACACTGTCTCAGCTGTGTTGTCCTTCCTGCCCTTGAAGTCGGTGACCTTGTGCCACAGGTTTTAGTTTGAGACAGAACCTGGTTTTCTTCTGGTCAGCGCCACTCACAGGGCATCCTGCTCCAGAAATAATAGAATGGTTGCCCAAGTTGTGCACGGGTTAGGTGGATGAGTGTGTCACTGGCTGCCTCTCTATCTCTCTGCCTGCCCCCCCAGCCTATACGATGCCGTCTCTTCTCTGCTGAAGAACAAGATCCACAGGTTGCCCGTCATTGACCCTCTGACAGGCAACACTCTCTATATCCTGACGCACAAGAGGATCCTCAAGTTTCTCAAGCTCTTTGTGAGTGCCCGTTTCCTAGCTGTGTGGGGCCACCACGCCGACACCATTCACCTGAACACCGCCTGACACCAGCTCCCGCGTCCCCATTTGCTGTCCCTTCATGATGACCTCATTAACATGCAGAACTCGCACCTCATTTTCAGTGGCTCCGTCCCCTTTGTCCTCCTGCTGTAGGCAGCACGACATGCCCCTCCCCCAGAGTGTGTGTGTGTGTGTGTGTATTTTTTTTTTTTTTTATCTAGACACCATGTTTGAATAGTGTAGCTCTGATATACATAGACCTAAATCCCTTTTGTCCTTCATGAATGTCTTTCCCTGTTATTGCTCGGACATAGCTAAACTGGGACCAACCCAGGCATATCTCTAGGGGGTACATTCTTTAGGAAGGCCACACGCTCCCGTTTCATTGGTGGTTTTGGTTGATGTAATACTCTCTTGGCTTTGGCAGCTGGTGTGTGAACATGGCCTCTGTCCCCCCCCCCCCCCATCAGATTTCTGAGATGCCCAAACCCGCCTTCCTAAGTCAGACACTGGAGGACCTGAATATCGGCACCTTCCACAAGATCGCCATGGTGCATGCAGACACGCCCCTCTACACAGCGCTGGGCATCTTTGTGGACCAGAGGGTATCTGCGCTACCAGTGGTGGATGACAAGGGTGAGGGGGACAGGTGGCAGGAAGGGTCTTCATTAATATACATGAGGAAATCATGTGACTGGTCATGTGTTAGTGTCTCTGCAGCTGTAAGGATGGAGTAACAATGTTTAAAAAAAATATCTTGATATCGTTGTATTATCATGAAAGAACTTTTTTTTTTTTTTTTTACAGGCCGAGTGGTGGACATTTACTCCAAGTTTGACGTCATAGTAAGTATTGAGTTGGTGTTCTGCTTTATTGATCAGGGCATTGGGGTTTGCTGGTCATCGTGCTGTCAGGGGGGAAGTGAGTCCCTGTGCAGGTTTATGTGGTTAAATTGGACTGCATGCATATTAACAGGTGTAGAAACTGTGGGACGGGCATGTACCCCCAATGTTTAATTTAAATATTATTCATCCCACTCAATAAATTGACCTTTATATTTAAATTATTGAACAGTGCCCTCCCCCCACGTCAAACTCTCGCCTACTCCATTGCATATTAACACTGGGACTCACACACTGACTTGTACTGGAAACCAGACTCTGCATTCTCTACTGAAAGATTGGTCTGAATTTTCAGATGTTTTACGTTATGTGAAAGAGAAAATGCATCCTCAGTTCTATGGTTTTACAAATCAGGACGTAATAAAACTCATCTGGTCCTTGCCAGTTTCTAAAATTATTTGTCTAACCTTAGATGTAAAACAACTAGTGCTGTCAAAAGATAAAATTTTTAAATCAGATTAATCACAGGGTTGCTATGGATTAATTTCATTCATTTTTAATCTACTGTATTTTAATCGCATTTCATTTTGCATGAGCAAACAGATTAAAGAAAAAAGGGAATATATATGCACTTAACATGTTTACTGAACATCTTGAACATGAGTCGGATGCATTCCATCTGCCACAAAAGTGCAATACCATGGACCCATACGTATAAAACACGCCCACAGATAAGTTGGACGGTATAATGTGTGCGACCGATTTAATGAGCCACAAATTAGAAGTATTGCTTAAACAGTATAAAACTACAACTTTCCCTTCTGTTGGTAAAGGACGCAGCCATTTTGGATTCTGAACTCGGGATCTTCTGTGCTGCTCCGAGATATTTCTGGGATCTACGAGAAACGGGAGCGCACGTTGTCCCTTCCGGCTTCAAAACTCAGAATCCGACTCGGAATTCGAGTTCCGAGGGCAAATGGAACGCACCAAAACTGCCCGAAATGAGTTGACAGAGACATTTCAGGGATTTTGAGTCATTCTGCACTACAGATGGGTTAACTGCGTTAAAAAATTTAATCAGATTAACCATGATGATGGATTAATCCGCGTTAACCCGTTAATTTTGACAGCCCTAAAAACAACACAACTGATTCCACAGTGTCATCATTTATTTAACAAAAATGAAGCCAAAATGGAGAAGCCATGTGTGGGGGAAAAATGAGTACTGATTTAAAAACTTGCTGATGATCAATTAATCAAGTGGATTAACTCTCTTAATTCCTATGGAAGCACCAGAAGTGTATTTAATTTTCCACACACACACTTCTACATTTATGACTTAGATTTTGTTAAATAAATAATGACAGGGTGTAATATGTCATGTGGTTGTGTTCAACTGAGGTTGTATTTACTTTATTTTAGGACCTGGTAAGTATCAGATTTTTTTAATATTATGTCCTGATACCTGAAACCTCAGAACTGAAAGAGGGTGTAGTTTCTTCTTCACATAAATGTACATACATACTGAATTTGTTCAGCACTTAATCGCGCAGTGGATTTCCCTGGAACTGTAACTGAGGCGTGGAGGAAGCTGGTGTCCCATCCAAAGCGAACACGCCCTGAGTTTGTGGTGTTTGTCCAGAACTTGGCGGCCGAGAAGACCTACAACAACCTGGACCTGTCTGTGACCAAGGCGCTGCAGCACCGGTCTCAGTACTTTGAGGGCGTCCTCACGTGCCACAGGAATGACACCCTGGAGACCATCATCAACAGGCTGGTGGAGGCCGAGGTACAGACCTTCGCCTGGCCCCCATGTGGAAAACCTTTGTGTCCCGGTTGTGTGCCCCCCCCCCCCCCCCCCTCAGGTCCACAGGTTGGTGGTGGTGGATGAGCAGGACGTGGTGAAAGGAATCGTCTCCTTGTCGGACATCTTGCAGGCTCTGGTGCTCACTAATGGCGAGGGGGGTAAGCGTGGCAAACTCTCTGGTTTTTAACTGCATATAATTATGTGGCCCGATGCTATAAATCCATGTGCTCAGTTGGATGTGCAGAAATGGTGCAGTTTAGCTTCTGTTTGTAGGTACCGCCTGAAGTCGTCCGGCTCTTCCCTTTCGTTCGTGGAACAGCTGGGAGGCAGAAGTGGGTTTGAAAAGGGAGAAGCACCAGCAGCTGTTATCCGTGTTCTACACGCCCCGTTTGAGCCCCGACTCTGCCCCTTTGAGTCCCAACTCCACCCCATTTGAACCCCGGTCTCTGCTGCCTCCTGATACAAGGGAGCATCTGGGATTTTGAGCAGAGCAATAATCACAAAGGATGATTCACTGAAACCAGGCCACAGTGCCCCTGGAATCGCAGGGCCCCTGGAATCGCAGGGCAGTCTAGAGCAAATCCCTTCCCAATACCTACTTTTACCTTTTAGGCATATGAGTAAAAAAATAGTTTAAACATATTTATGCAGTTACTTAAGTTAGAAATGATTCTCTCTCCATTGACAAGGCGATGATTTCACCTGTTTAGATGCATACATTGTTCCGTGCTCACTTGGGGACGTCACGTGGGTCTGATGTGGTCAGATGGGGCTCATGTCAGCAAGTGCAAACCTGCAGTCTGATGTTTGCTCTATTACTATAGTTTATACTACCACAGGTTTTTTTTTTTTAATTTGCGAAGGATACAACCATTTTGAGTTTTATGAGATCGGATTATCTAGACTTGTTTGATATTTGACTTGGATATTTGCCATCATTAGTGGAACATTGTTTGGGTATGCCTTCAGTTTTATCCTTCCTCAGTGAGTTTTATTTTGTGCATTAGATGTAGCTACACCTTGGAAGAATGGATATTTAAATTAACTTTCACAGGAGCAGCAGTCCTCACCCGCCCACTAGGTGTCAGCCTCTGCGTTCGAAACCAAGTGCCAGCTAACCTAAATGTGTTTTATGTATCCGGCTCAATAAGCATAAGTACAGAATGTTTTGTAGGGACAGCAGGTCTGGTTGATCCCCAAAGGATTTCATGCAGCATTCTGCTATTTAGTCAGTCCCTCCTGCATCGTTAAAATTGCGGTCAGGGGTGGGATCTGGGAAACCAGATAAGTCATCAGAAATAACTTCATGGTGAAGTCAGCCTTCAACACGAGACGAGAGGCTTCTGGAGCGATGCTTAGGAGCTTTTTGCTCAAACGCCAACGCAGAACAGACATTTAGGTCATCTCACTGTGATCCAGTGCTTGCAATGGATAAGGCATGCTGTTTGTTTGACCACAGGAATCCGAGTATAGTGAATAGGAATATGTCCGAAGAGATTTTTTCTGCATTTCGGCGCTTGCAGTTTTATTATATATTCAGTATCTAAATCAAGAACCGTGAGTCAAGTAGATGTTTGTTTAAGGTCACATTGCTCAGATTTCCCTTGTACCTCTTGCTACGGTCATGATAGGTTGGGGGGTGGGTGTGTGGAAGGTGGCCTAGCCATGCAGCAAGGCATTGGATGGGAGGCTTGGGTAAAGATTCTGGGCTTCAGCAGGGTGGACAAATGCCCCCTTCGTTTGTGCAGCCATGCTCACTGAAGCGTTGGAGACCCCTTCGCCAACCAGACGAACCACAGAGCGCTCAACTTTCCTGTCACACAACTGAACGATCATGGTATTACCGATGCAGGTCCCGCATTCACAGCAACGTGGTCGGTCTTGACTCTGTGCCAGTGACAGATCTGCAGTTAATTAGATTCTGTTTGATATTTCAATACATGAATAAATGTATGTGTTTATATACAAGTCATAATTATATCCATATTGTTTTTTTTGTAATTCTATCAATATTAAGCATGAGCAATAAATTGTGCATTGTGTGGTCTCTTCTTGCCCAAGCATTCTGCAGTCTTCATTGATGGTTCTCAAACACACAAGATCAGTGTTGACCGTGCCTCAGTCAGGCTTTAGAATCAGCCTCTTTCTACAGTATGACATGCAGCAACTGAAGTGTGGCTCTCACGTAAAAAAAATGGACTAGAACAAAAATGTAGGAAAAAAAACGCATTTATTTTATCACCTATGTACATGTTTGCAAACTAGTCCTGAAAAGATTCTTTACACACATTTTGTAAAAGTTCTTAAGCTGTCCATTCTGGTAGGGATGTAAACCCAGCATCCAGGCCATTCCGCCTTTGCGGTGAAGGAAGGTGAACACTGAAGAACGCTCAGTATTACGTCTTGCAGGGAACAAACGGACCCAAGCAGGTGAGGACTTCCACTCACAAAGGGAAGACAGAGCAGAGACTCCCAGCTGAATGCGTTTGGCTCCGGTGCTTCATCTGAGCTTAAAAGGACCAGATGAACCCTGCAACTCCGGCTTCCTGCAGTGTGAGCCAGACTCCCAAATATCTGTATGCCAAGCAGCAAATTATTCAGGCACCTTCCCTAGGTATCCCCAAAATTAAGAATTTTAAGAATAAATAAATAATATTACCAAGGTCAGACACCATGGCTGGGAGGAAAAACCTTGCAAGATACTCGTCCTTGGCGGATGGCATCGATAAACCTTCAGTAGTGTTTCATTGCCGAAAGGAGTTAAATTGTAGGGTGGCATGCTACAGATGTAAAAAGTGAAGCACCACTCCCCCCCCCCATTGAACCCAGAAGCACGACAGGACCAGGGGCTGGCGAGGGCCTGCTGTGGGGCAATGCTGTCACCTGACACTGCAGACCAGTCACACATCACTGCTGGTCTAAAACCATGCAGAAGCTTGGACCTGGGCTTGAGATAAAACTTGGATACAGCAGAATGGGGAGTGGAAAGATGTCAGATCACAGCCGAAGCATGGACAAAGTGTCCTGACCAACCTCTGTTGGGGGGGGGGGGAGGAGGAGGAGGGAGACATCCCCCCACAGACTGAAAACCCCTGAGTACCATGCTTGTCAGTGACAAAATCAGTATGATGGCAGCTTCACCCACTGCGATGCCCCTGAACGTCCTTCTCCCAGCAGCCACCATGCAGTCAGACCCAGTCCACAACAGTCACCCTCCATGAAATCAAAATGTTTCAATAACACAGATATATACAAAACAAATTCTAATTAAAATGAAAAATAAAAACCAAAGTTCCCGTGATTCAGGCTCTTCTCCTACCGACCTGCTACCTTCTACATAAAACTCTTTTCTATGGCAGCACTGAGCATAGTTAATTTTTACAACGCCATCTGCAGAGCATAAACGCATAGCTGAACCACGCACAATATCATCCATTCAGCTGTACAGGATGCCTGAAACGTGTCCATCCTGCTTAATATTGGGCTCCTGGATTCGGTACTGGACTACGAATTCAATAAATACAGTAAGCCAGTGACACCACAGCCAGTAAGGAAGAATTCATTAAGTGAGTCACCCAGATAGGTTATGTTGTTTTCCCTCTTTGACTTTCATGGCTCCGTGCAGCCGGAGGTGACGGATCTCAGAAGGCTGACATCGTGCTAAGTACCGACTAGGCTTAATAAATAAACTGCAATTAAGCTACAGAAACTGTACAGGTTTCAAAGTCCCAGTCTAATCAGCACATAGTCCTCTTTTATATAAACTACATGGCTATGTACTGAACCGTGGTATATTAAATATACATAATTTAACACAAAGCACCTCTTTAGGCAAGATTCAGAGACCTTTTTTGCACAACAGAATAATAGGACAAGATTACACAGGCAAGTCTTATTCCGCTGGCACGTGATGATGATCTTTATACCTAAATCTGGATATTCCTACACTGTTAAAGGAACACAGCTGTAGTTATAGGGATACAGATGCAATACATTTGGTTTTTAAGCTGTGACTAAACAAGCCTAAAACTGATATTTAAAAAGCTAATGACCACCCCTTGATGGAGACACTACATAAAATACAGTATATACAGTCAGACTATACAAGGCAGGTTCAAGTGTCCTAATCACAATCAACTGTGATGGGGAAAAAAACAGCAGTACCTTAAGTTTCTAACATTTAACAGCAAAAAAATATATATTATACACACAAAATTACAGCAGATCATTTATAGACAGAAAAAAAAAATTGCAAGTTCAGTTAATTTCCAGAATATCTTAACACAGGAAAAATCGTATGCCTTACTTTGTAAAAACTATTTATAATTTGCATATTGGAGGTAAAAACAGTGAAAACCATTCATAGACCAAGACACTGACGTTCAATAAAAATGCATAATTGCATAAAATAAAGCACAGAAAACGAGGCAGGTGCCCCCCAAACTCGCTCCTGAGCTTAACCCCACCCCCGTTTAAGACCGGGTGCGTTCTGTACCAGCAAACCGCCATGCATTTTAACCGTCAGATTACAGTCTGAAGTTTCCACAGGACTTATGAGTTTATATACTGTACCGGTCAGCGTCCCTAACCAGTATCACTAGTGCTAATACACTTATCACATCACCAGTGAATCTGATAATTAATACATCACATTAATGCTCAGAGGAGGATTTCAGGAACCAATACAGCAAATCAGTAAGTGGCCAACAACATCAGAAAGTGTCACATCCACCTCTCCATTTTCCAGGCCACTTGTCCAGCAAAGGGACGAAGAGGCGTGAACTTCTGCGGGTCGCGTTATCCATGATCGCCATTGGGGGCGCCCTGCCGCTTCACGTTCCCCTCCAAATCACAACCATCGGCACCCGAATGTAAAAGAGCGCAATTTTGAACGGGGACCCAATGTGACCCAACTCCACACACACAGCCGGCATTAACCAACCCAGACCCACTGCAGCGCTGCTGTTGGTGTCGGAAGGCCACTTCCTACAGACCAGCCACTGCCGTCACAAACCTAAGACAGGGGGCGCTGGTCCCCCCCAAGCTCACCCTACAGAAGAATACACACCCTCCCATTTTGATTTAGAAGCTGAAGCCTGAACCCTCAGCTCAGCAGTAATGCTCCAGTGTTACTCTGTCCTTTGACGGAGGGAGACGGACTTTCAGCTTCATTTCATTCTTGGTGTCCACCTTTGTCTCCCATGACCTACGCACAGATGGTCCTTGGCTTAACAGTCTGTGACAAAGAATTTACAAAGAATCAGGGTCACCCCCC
>JABFEB020000085.1:973718-986106 GCA_019775895.2 Stomatorhinus ivindoensis | reverse complement strand
TGTATACACTCTACATTATCCATTATATCACTACTGTATACACTCTACATTATCCATTACATTCAGTACTGTATACAGTCCACATTATCCATTATATCACTACTGTATACACTCTACATTATCCATTACATCCAGTCCTGTATACACTCTACATTATCCATTATATCACTACTGTATACACTCTACATTATCCATTACATTCAGTACTGTATACACTCTACATTATCCATTACATCATTACTGTATGCACTCTACATTATCCATTACATCATTACTGTATACACTCTACATTATCATTACATCATTACTGTATACACTCTACATTATCCATTACATCCCTCATAGACAACTGTTGTAGCTCAACAAGTACAGCATTGTATTAGTGACACAAAGATCATGGATTTGTGCATATAAATTGTAACCCTTCTCTGTACTGTGATTGGTCTGGATAAAAGAGTCAGACTGATGAGTATAATGTGTAGGAGGTGCCTGTATGTCCCGACTGAGGCTACATGCTCCCTGCTTTGTGAGATATGGATATGCATATAATGTATATAATGTATATAATGTATATAATGTATATAATTATATGTATATATTGTGTAGGAGGTACCTGTATCTCCCCACGGAGGCTACATGCTCCCTGCTTTGTGAGATATGCATATGCACTGTACATCGCTACCTTGACAGCTCAGTTGTGATCAGTATAATAATGATTAATAAGAGCACCTTTACGTTTGAATGGGCCCAAAGCAGGTTAAGCAGGGTGTTAACGGGAAAAGCAGAAGCTGTAATTTGCACTGACCTGCTTGAGCAGCGATCATGAGTGCTGTGTTTCCTTCCTTGTCTTGGTGGTTGATGTCCAGATAAGGGCAGCTGTGTAGGGCAAAGACAACCTCCAGGAAGCCCTTATAGGCAGCAACCATCATGCCGTTCTGAGGTCAGAGGCAGGGGCGACACAGAGGAACCAGTGTCAGCTTTGAGGTCTGTGTCTATGTCTCAGTTGTGCATCCAGTGCTGTGATCATTAGCATCGATGTTTCTCATAAGCAGAAACTCAATTTATAAAATCATGACCGAAGACTGAGTTGAGGAGATGGAGAGCAAGAAGGTCACCTACCCAGCTATTGATGTCCACCTCCATCACCTCCTGACGTGTGGTGCCCCTCCGTAGGATCTCACGGACAACAAGTGCTTCATTCCTGGCACAGGCTTGGTACAACGTCATGGCGTGGTCTGCTCCTCTCCTCTGGGGCACAGACATGGAGACGATTGAGTTGTCAGGGCGCACACTCCCCGAGTCATCGTCGTCTGAAGAATCGGGCACTTTCAAAGTCTCCTTGGCTGGACCCGAGCTGTGCTGGGGGTCATCCATTCTGGCTCTTTCCACCATCACTATCTTGCCCCACCCCCCCAGACCCAGGGTTCGCGTGCCGAATGAAGGAACCAGCCATTCCTGCATCACAGCTGTTCTCTGGGACACAGGAACATTCACAACTCAAAGTCAATGATATGCTGAAGCCTTGGCTTGTCAGCTCCCGCGACAGGAAATGATGTAATGAGCACACGTCTCTTATAGAAGCAGATAAGGAGTTTCAAACGAGAACATTAAGGAGGTATCGCTCATAGGGCTGCTGACATGCCCAAATACCAGAATCAGACCGAACACCCCAGACTGCAAAGAGCAATGATGAAGCAGTGGGGGGGCGGGGAAGGGGATTTGTTTGGAGCTGAAATCCCTGGACACGGCCCAGAGGGAACCTGGTTGTCAGGGAGGATGAACTAAGCGTTTTTCCACACCTACCTCCACCTGCGTGAAGTGTGGTGGCACACCCCCACCTCTCTGCTAAGGAGCTGTACGTAGTGGCATACTCAAAATGGTGAACCGTGAACGGTGAAACAGGTCACAGCCGGCGGGCCAGCGGATATAAGCCTGAGATGAGAGTGCTGACAGGGCGGCACGATCCACTCTGGCTGTGGATGTGTTTCGTGGGTTATTTTGAGAGCTCTCTTAGGAGACAGTGTAAGTCCCTCCAGGAGACCAGGAACTACGCACAAGAAAAACTGTGCTGGGCCTTACATTCATCACAGAAGGACTGGATTTGGATCAGTATTTCAAGAGGGACAAATCAGGCACCAGGTGGAAAATATAGCTTGGCTATATATCTGGGGACGAAAACAGAACATATTCTCCTGTGTTTCTTCAATAATATTTTGAAGGTTCGATGCTTATGTTAATAGAGTCATGCGCTTGTTCACCCCCAAATGCTCTGGTTTGGTGTTGTTAGACTTTCCCAGCCCACTCACTACTGGCTCCCCCCATTTTCATTTTTCATTTTTCTCTCCAGTTTCTAGTTGAGAATGTGTATGAAGGCTCTGGTCATTTAGCTCGGTCTCTGAGCTCTGCTCCATGGCTATGGACTCCTGTTCATCTGCATTGCCCATAGGAGCTTGTTTGTACCAGGTTTGGCTTTGGATTGTTCTGCGGAATTTTTACCTTCAGTAAAGTGATTTCCGCAACTGCATCCTGTCTCAGTGGATTTTGTGTGTGACAAATGCAGCAGGGACTTCAAGTGGTCTCCTGTGCTTGTTTTTGACAGACAAATTTCCGAATGACTAAGTTAGCTTGGATGCGTGAAATAAAAAAAAAAATACTCGAGACAATTCTGTGGTGTTTAACATTCTCGAAGCTGTTCATTTCCAATGACTGCTCATCTGGTTAGGAATGTAGTGATTCAGAAGTAGAGTGTGAAACAGGCATAGGATGCAAGTCCATCGCATGATGTGGTTAAAATTACTTTCATACGACATAAATATTAGGACCAGATGAAGAATTTTGCCTCACGGTCTTCAGATTTCTGAAGACATGAGAAACATGTTGGATCACAGCTCACTGAATTCCTTCACCAGACCGTGTCAACACTGACTCCATCTATTAACATTTGTTTAGAAAGTGCCTATACTATACATGAAAACAAACTTGTTAAACGAGCTAATATATTTCGGATTCAGTGGAAACTGTGGGAACATTATTTATGATTGTCAGCAAAAGTAATAAGGCCTCGCGCCGGGTTACGACGGGGTTAAGTCCCGACAAACCTATCATAAGGTGAAAATGCATTTTAATACAGTACAACTAACATATAAGTAACATCACAGCCTAGACTAGCCTATCCTAAAAACATGCTTAGAACACTTAGCCTACAGTTGGGCAAAATAATTAAAATAAAGACTAATTTATATATTAAAAAGTATTGAATATCTTGTGTAATTTATTGAATAATGTACAGAAACTGACAAACATTTACCCATCCTAAAGTCAAAATATTGTAACATGGACCATCGTAACACAGTATATCTTATGTTTACTATGTGGAAATTTATTTATCCATATTTGGGACACCTGTGACAATTCAGTCACCTAGGACTAGTTAAAAATCTCCATGGTAACCTGTTAAAAGAAGCCAGTGACAGTTACAGTCACAGGGAAACCCCGTGTCTGGGGAGTACCATACATTCCGACCCACCTGACAAAACGTCACCTCCCCACCCATTTTCACGTGTAATATTACTTATTCAAGGTGAAGAGTTGAGTCCCTTGGATCTGCCACGGTATTCATGTCCCACTGATGTCCCCTGATGTCCCACCTCTGTCAGCCATCTTTCTGTACCTGATCCCAGTCTAACGCTGTCCTGTTGTTTGGAGGAAGGAGAAAAGAATCTAAATAAACAGAAACTGGTGTCTGTGAAAAAATGACATAACCCCCCCCTCCACTTATGTCCCCCACTATAGTATTTTTTTCATTCCGTCTCCACGCCATGTTGACATGTAACAGGATGTTGCTTCTGCAGAAGGCATTCAGGCCGATGCTGCATTGTTATGCAGGACAATGTGAGCCTGGTCGTCACCTTGGCCCCTGGCATCCTGTTCGGCGTGAGCTTTGGAAGTCAGTATTATGACGCACAACATGGTGGAGACATTAATCTGGAATGCACTGGCACGCAAATCCACTGCTCGTCCTCAGCCGGGTACCTTGGTTTTGAACCACGAAGGGGGTCAATGTGGCAATACTACCAGGCAGAGAACAAACCGCTGGTCCCTGACAACCTTCAGCAGAGAACTACTAAGACAGACTAGCTGTATGTTCTCTGTTTGGCTAAACTAGTGAGAAGGGACACGATGTCTCCACCACTGTCTTTCCATCACCTTTGAACTGTTTGGAAGCACACATGAGAACCGGCCATGTTTTAACTCCCCCCCCCCACTTCTGTCATGACACCCTGCTGGATGTTAATGAAGAAGGTCTTCATGCAAAGTATTCATTAAAGCAGAAGATTTTGGAAGAGGGTTAAAGGGAGGGGAGGCAAGAAGATCTTTGCCTGTACAGCCTTTGAGGTCTACGGGAAATGCCTTTCTCTTCTGCTCTCGTTTACATAGAGCGACTCAGAGGGTTTCCGGCGGTTGAATCCAAGGCTAGGAGGAAGGCAGTTTTATTTCTGCAGGAAATTCCCTGTTAATGAAAAAGAGAGCTTCCTCTTCCCGTACCTGTCATTTCAGGAGGTCAGGGCCCTAAGACCAGTGGATACACGGCTGTGTAATGCAAACCACACTTTGGATGCAAAATTACTGTTCTGGTGACCGTGACCTTATTTTTATGTTATATGCATTTTAACTAAAGTTTTACAAGTAGATGGTTAATAGAACAGATGTCTGGTAAAATGTTTTTGAACTGGGGCAGGGTGGGGGTGGCTATGGTGAAGAGAGGAGTGTCAGCGGAGAGATAAGACCAGAAGGAAGTGAAATATGTATTGTGGTTTCACAAGTGTTTTCTTAATGGTGGTTTTAAAGGGGCCACGCCTCATATTGTATTAGATTAACCCCCCACCAGCCTGCAATTTCCTGTCTCCTGTGCCGGTCTTTCATCTAAAGAATGTCATACTTTATTCTCTCAGATAGATTGAAACACACAGACACTGAGTGTTAGTGGCCAGTTAAGTGTGAGAAATGTACAATCACAGCTATGTGTGAACTACAGCTTTTAAACATATCTGTGCAAGAGGCTTAATAGGGTGAGTTTACAAGTAATTGTGCCCCAGCTTATTCCTGATTGGTCCAAAGGGCAACTGTGTGGACCAATACCTTGTTAGCTGGCTGACATTCGGCTCTGTGAGTGGAATAGTGGGGTAGTTGTGTGTCAGTGACCCCACATTATGTCCTGGGGCCACTAGATGGGAGGCGAGAGCAAAATTTGTGGGGCAGGCCACCAACCACAATGTTTCCAACAAGTCTTTAAACCAGGGCTCTTCAAATCTGATTCCAAATCCAGGCCTTGTCTTCAGCTCCCCAAGTAGTTAGTTTAATAACTGATTGGCCACAGAGGCTTCATACTTGGCTCACAGGTAAAGGAAGACTGGAAAATCAGCAGTGCTCGAACCTTGGGGACCGTGATTTGAATAATCCTGCTGTAAACCACCTCAAAATAAGGTTCCTCTGAGCCCCATGTCAAAAGAACAGCACCAGATTTCTAATCTTGGGACACTGTCTTATGGGATCAGATGGAGCATTTCAGGAGACACTAAATCTTGGGAGTAAATGGACATGGCACCAAACTTGGGCAGCAAATCAGTCAGGTGAACTTCTGCTCAGAATACTGCTCATATTTTGACGATGACATCAGTGCCTGCGATTCTTGGTTAAAAACTCTTAACCTAGCAATTGTGTTTTGTCATTTCCTTCCTGCCTCCATAAATACACAGTCCAACCCAGTGTGCCCTGCTTTGCCGTCTGTGGCCGCTGGGGCTGGCTTTGTGTTTCTCATCATTAAAAAGGAAGGTTTTAAGGCGCAAGGCTTTCAATAGTCATGCATATTTGATGGTTATTGACCGTATACTTATTACTGGCAGAAGAGGCTGAGATGAGTAGCCTGCAGAAGGAACACCCTTCATCTGCACTCTTACAAGCACTACTATCACTGCTAATATGTTATTTGTGTGTGACACATGCTGATCACAGTAATACTGCTGAATTTCGGAAGGGGGCGCTAGTGTGCATGGAATGATAATGGATTGTTTTGTCTGATCACAAAAAAAACACGAGTATCTTACTTCATTTGGCAATTACGCACTTTAGTAATGATTTACTGTGAACGTTTGGATTGTCACTGAAACTCATTTAGACATAAAAAATAAGATTTTGAAGAAAAACCTTCTTCAGAGGAAAATCTTGGTTGATTTTTTGGATTTTCCCATTATTGTTACATAAACGCTAACCTTTGTCTTAAATCAATCAGATTTGGCAGCTTGGTATTGCTCTGTGTTCCAGAAGCAGTCACAGTAACTGTGGATGTTTTCTTTGCATCCACTCGCAGCTTTATTTGTACTATTATCATTTTGTTAAATGCTGCAGCTGTTCTTGTTTACATCTCCCTACTGAAGAGACACACAGAAGAGGGAATGTTCTGGCAGCAGAACACAGGGAACAGAAGGATTCCCGTTCACACTAGACGTAATTTTAATCACACTTCCTTCAATAAGGGACCAGAAAACAAAAAATGTGCTGCCCAATCCCACATATGTGAGCCGACCTGAAGCATGCCGTCCTCCTCAGAATGCCAGCTGTGTACCAAACCTGCCTGGCTATACTCTTGGTTGAAGCCAGAAAGGGCTGGATACATTCATACTCTGCTGATGAAGAAAGCTAGAAAAACAGCTTTTTAATCCTTTTTTGATCCTTATGACTCTGATCACCCGAGGAGTTGATGCCCACTCCACAGGAGTTGTAATGGTTAACTCTACAGTGCTGTTGGTGTTGCTCAGTAAGAGTACCAGACATCATCATTTTGGACGTCACATTTCCATTCTACTGACAGTCACATGACCACATCTTGGACTTCTTTGGAGCTATAAGGGTGCCTAGATATAGGAGGACACAGGATGTTCTCTCGTCCTTTCCATATGTAGCCACTCAGCAGAGAGTGTACACCATCCAGTACAAACTTGGCCTTCTTTACTTTAAGGACAATAACATATGTTGACTCCTGAGGGAAGCTACCAGTTTCTCGCTCATGCCAATACATCACAGTGAATCTCATGTCATCAGCAAAATGGTTCAGTGACATGATGTTGGGAGACAATGGTTCTAGGTTGTATCCCAAAAGCAGGAGTTTGGCCTGAATTACTAGCTGTGTTACAGCATAGATTTGCACAGGAAAAAAAATGGATATTAGAGAACCAGTTGAGTAAATAAATAAGTAGATCAAGTGAATGAGTGTGAATTCTAGCTTCCTCCTTCCTGATTTAACAGCGTCTTGGCTTCTGTTCAGTATGGTTAATTTTAGCTGATGCATCTAAATAAATCATAAATACTTTTACTGAACCAAAGATCTATTAGGTAGGTGGTGTGCTATCATCTTCCACGCCATCTCGGTCTATGGACATGTCACGTGTCTGCTGCCCCAAGGCAAGGTATTTTCTTGAGGCAAATGTAACACCTTCCTAATTTTGGGTGTTGTTACAGTGAATAAATCACTTTTTATTGCTCTTTGCGTGTCAGTGTCTTGCAGTAAACTGGTGATCAGCCCTAATGGTAATAATACTCCAGTCTCCATCATCTATACTGCTCAGGATCACTTTGGATCATGGTAACCCAGATTGGGCATAGATACAGAAAACAGATGGGGGTAAGACACTAATATTCTCTGTCACATTGTACGGTAAATGGCTGGCTTTTGGCTTTTTGTGGTTTTCTTATTGATTGCCACTTTGGCTGACTTGGAGGGAAGACATGGTCGCAGTACAGTCTGTTTGATCCTTCATGTAGGATAACAGGAAGTTAAGGGTCATGTGACAAAGAATAGAGCTGGAGTAGCCAGGATTTAGCAATGCCAGTGACTTTCCTGTTCCAGGGAAATACTTTTGCTGGTAGATCTAAACACATGCAACATGGCATCATAAAGGAGTCATGGGGTTTCGGATTTGAGTGCTCAGTCACGGGTCTGTGGTGATGTACAAAGATGAGAACCAGGCTATTGTTGCACCTTTGGAGACTGGTCAGACTGGTGTGACAGTGAGATATGACTTCATGGTGGTCAAAGTTTAAACCTCCACACACCAACTTGGTGATCCTTTCCAGTTGCGTGATTTCCCTTGTGTGCTGTGCCTTTAAGTGACCTCTGACCCCTAGTCCCACTGCCCCCATCCTGCATAAATACCAAAGTCTTTCCTGTCTTCTGAAAATATGCAGCCCAAGACCAAAATACATGGATCGATGTTACAGCGTGAGTTAACCATATATAGCATGAAGTGGACCTCCAGAACATTTACTTAGTATAACAAACCACTATAATAAAGTCGCAGGGAAGCACTTTAATTTTTTGATGAGATCAAAACAAAACCTGAGTGTGGAGAGTATCACTCCATTGTCTGACAAAGCAGCGCTGGGGGTTCAGCCTGGCTCAGCTTTATTTGTCATGCATATTCAGATAATACTCCAAATTTCTTCTATATTGCTATATTGCCTCTCCCATTATAACAAAGTGTAGTGTTAAGCTGGGGGTGAGGTAAATGGCCTGGAGTTGTGGAAGGTCAGAGCTGGTTATTCTGGAAGCTGCCCTGACTGAACTTCGTAGCAGTTTGAGATCCTGGTCTGTCAGATTATCTAACCACATCATGATGCTTCCTGCCAGGATGTTCTCAATGGCACAGCAGTACAGATTAGGACCTAACTTCCAATCTGGGGCTCTTGGCCTTCTCAGGAAGAACCATCTCTGCTGTGCCTTCTTGAGGATGCAGCTCATGTTGAAAAATCAGAGGGAGTCTGCAAGCTGGATGCTGCTCTTAATTTCCACATGTGAACCTTTGATGTCACGTAGGATATGACTGCCTCTGTTTCTCCTGAAGTTGACAATGATCTCCTTTGTCTTGTGGATGCTCAGAGTGAAGGTTGCTCACCTGACACCATAATGCCGGGACTTTTACCTCCCTCATGTGGGCACGTTTGTCACCAACACTGCTGAGTCCAGTCGCTGTGATGTCATCTGCAACCTTGACGATGCTGATAACTCCAGAATGACAGATTACCTGAAGGCACCTGGATAGTGCTGATAATATTGTTCCTGAGTCAACACATCTGTTAACTCACTGAAGCTCAGGAAGTATGGTCAGCAAAACCCAGGATGAACAGGATGAAACCATGCTGTAGGAGGTCCTATGAGATGTGAAGACTGTTGGCAAGAAGTGTCACTTTCAGTCTTTTTAGTAACTATACAATCTGGCATAACAATCAAATCTGACATCTGTACCATACATCCTTCTCTAGTTTCATGCAAAATAAGATTGTTACCCAGGAAGATATGAAATGTATTCACATCTACTGTATGGCCTCTGCTAATTACTGAACCATGAACAGTGTGATGGTACACAGACAGGCACAAAGACAGACTGACTGAAAGACAGATGGAAAAATGGAAAGTCAGACAGACAGATGGACAGACAGACAGACATATAGATAGCAGTCTGATAATTTAATAATTTGCTGCATAATTGCCCTCAGATAGCTGTTCCAGTGACTAGTATGTTTAGTCTGGTATCGGGTGAGTAGTGATCGAACATTATGAGAGGAGTATTTCAGTGAGAGCCAGGTATTCAGAACAGTTATTAATAGCATTCGCTAACCTTGAGGTCAGCTACTGCAGGGAGCCCCAAAGCCACACGGACTCCAGGTCATCAAGCTGCCTTTATATTCTGTTAAGCTGGAAGAATCCCAAATCAGAGCTGGAATCAGAGTTTGGTGGCTCTGCTAAACCTGCTTAATGGATCACTACAAACTGAACAAAGCACATTAAGAATGAAGGAGTTGTTCTTGCTTTTTCTTTGGCAAACTGCCAGGGCTCTGGGCACACGGCATTGCAGAAAGTGACTGTTTTCTTCATCTAGCGCAACATTTCTAAGAAGCTTCCTTTGTAAAATGTGTTTTCCTGTATACCTTATTAAAGAAAATAACAATGGGAGCTGGTGAACGTTGCCTAGACATGGAAGTGGCCAATCTCAAGGGCGGTGGTGAGAAATTACTGTAGCGACCGCAGAGAGAATGTAAGCTGAACGATGATTGTGGTGATATTTTTCAAGAGAACAAAGGGTTTTGTTTCACCGGACCGATTTTAATAGGTCTATTTATTAATTAAATCTGATTAGCGAATTCAGCTTTTCCAGTTTTATGTTCTCAAATGGAAAATACGACTTTGCGCAGAGAACAATCACGAATGAAAAACAAAATAATACATTTCAGTAAAGCTAAAGGTCAGGCTGCAATAAAATTTCTAAACATGCAGCCTGTGACATTGATGTAGGAACAGCCCAGAATAACACTTGACCTTTGTTGTTATGACTACTGTGGACGTGAGGTGGTGTGTCGCTGATCTGATGGTGTTATTCATTACAGGCAAGCATGAATTACCCACAGCTCTTTTAGCACTATTTGGGACACTAAACGGGGGGATGCTGATGTGCTGACGGCTTATACGACATGTCTGCACCCTGTATCAATGTTGCCTCTCGCCTCATGTCTACGTTAATTAAACATCATCCGTATTGACTTATATATACACTCCTACAACACCTGCCTCGCCTTTTTGCCTTACTTGAGATTCTGTGACATTATCTGACCTTATATAGTTTGTGCATTTGACTATTATTTTGACTTATTTGATTAATTTTTTTTTCCAGACGAAAGTATTGTTTAAGTTTCTTTACCAGTTAAAGCCCTGAAACTGGGGAGAGCAGTCTGGTTATCTTAATAAACAACATAAAGTTAATGAAGCCTTTGTTCTTGCTCGTATTTGATGTTTCAGCCCTTTCCAAATGACTTGTGGTTGCTACAGAGGAGATTTGTGGGAAGGGCTGGACTTTGTCGCTACAAGGTGGGGGCAGCATGTCAGCCTCTGTGTCGCGTCTGAATAAAAACATCAGACTGGCCGTGTTCCTTCAGTGCATCAGGAGAACAAACGTCAGAGAGAAGCTTCTGTTTGGTGGGTTAGGGCAGTTTCTGACCATCCAAAATAAATAAAAACAGAGACGTGAGCCTCTTACATGTTACAGATGTGAACCAAAAGCCTTGATGACACATGAATAAGTCACATGATTCAGTCCTAGAGACTGCGAGGTCAACTGAGAGAGATCAACAACGATATGTTTTTGTGCGAGTGCCCCATTTCTCAGTTTTGTGGCTTCCAATATGGCTGGAGGTTTACCGCCACAGTTCAGGGATATTCTGTTCAGATGAATTCCTGGCTCTTCAGCACCAAGAGAGACTGTCATTGTTCCCCTCTGGAGAGATCTGCTGGATGTTCTCTGTCACACACTCTGAGGTGCGTCATGTGAAACAATAAAGTGTAGCATGGTGATGGATGGATTGACTGTTGTCTCTGTAGCTACCTGCATATTATCTAACACTTAACCAGGCCCTTAAAGAGCCCAAAGAAATTTTATAAATTCAAATGCAAAAGGTATGTTCAAAATGATGTCTCTGAAGCAAAATTCAATGGAAAAACAAATTTGTAAAGGGAGTGGTTTTATAGTGGTACATTTGTCATCCTGTTTCTATAATGAAAATAAACATAGTTCCAATAATAACTAAGTACAGTGCATTGGAGTGCCACTACAGTGGCCCAGCTGAGAAGTACCCTTGTTGGCAACTAGGGGGCAGTACAAACTGCCATCTATTAAAAGCGGCTGTACAAGATTAAACTGTTGGTCTCCTCTCAGTCAGGCTTGCTTTGTTTTAAATTCCACCACAGACAGGTCTGTAAACAAGGCGCAATTTCACCCCCCCCCCTCCCATTCAGATCCCGCCCTTTACATTGACTCCAAGTGATTCTGATCGTAGAATGCTGGATGGAGTTTCCGCAGATGCACATATGTGACGAAACTAAAACTTTAGCAGTTCTCAGAAAGATATACATGAATCACAACCATGATTGAAGAGCAAATCCCTAAACTCCATCCGTTTTTTGTTGTTTTTAAGGTGAGACAGTCGGTGACCTACAGTTAGGCTTCCTCGTCTTGTGTATTGGCAACCAAAAGTTACTCAGTCCTCATGAAATCCAGCAAAGAACATTCGTTAAATTTCCAAAAGTGCACAGAAATCCACAGAAGTCTTATGGGAAATGTAGGCCGTGGACTGAGTGAGTTTTTTGTTTTGTGCACCTGCACTTAGTAGACAGAATTCAGTGACAGCATTCATTTCACGTCTTCAGAAGATGCCCCCCCCATGCCCCCCCCCCGAAGACAATCTGGAGCTGCTACTGAGTGCAGATGAGACGGCCTTTCAGCTTCCCCTGGGTAGACCTGCCATAAAAGGCACTTAGCGCGGTGGGGGGGGGGGGCAGTGAGGA
>JABFEB020000085.1:921219-937825 GCA_019775895.2 Stomatorhinus ivindoensis | reverse complement strand
CCTGTGTCCATTTCATTCAAAACAAATGGCCCTGTGTCCATTAAATTCAAACAAATTGTCCTGTGTCCATTTCAATCAAAAGCAATGGTCCAAAGGCCAATATAGAGGTCAAGGATCCATCGATTGTCCCCATGTTGGGAATTAGAAGGCCACACTACAGTCACTCCGGTATCTCATGCTAGATCAGTGATGATTGGCTCAGATTACGACATTTGCCTGTAATTGGAGGATCTCTGTAAGTGTCCAGTAAATTGTAATGTGTTTGCTGCCCTCCTCTCTGTCCCCGCAACCCTGCAGCTATGTACTGAAAGAGCTTGTTGAGACGGAGAAGCTCTACGTGACTGACCTGGGACTCATTGTGGAGGTAAATCCCACACACTGCACTGTTTCATTCTCCCACTCACTTGAGCGCTAAATCTAAACATGGCAGTCGCCGTAAGAAAAACATGTAGTCACATTCACCCCTGGCTGGCGGGTAACACGGTATAAATTCTGCCCCCCCCCACAAGGGCTACAGGGCCACCATGAATGAAACGGGAGTGCCAGAAGATATGAAGGGAAGGGACAAGATCGTGTTTGGGAACATCCACCAGATATTCGACTGGCATAAGGAGTAAGCATCCATTCCGGTATTGATGTCAGTCTGAGTGAGCCTGCGTCAGTGTGTGTGTGTGACAGAAATGGCTTTCTGCTCCGCCCCCCCTCCATACAGCTTCTTCCTGGGGGAGTTGGAGAAGTGTGTAGAGGAACCCGAGAGGTTGGCGCAGCTCTTCATCAAGCATGTAAGTGTAGCTGAGGAACGCCACGGGACAGCCCACCCCCCCAAGAGGTCACCTGACTTGGTTTACTGCTGAGTACCCCCCCCCAACTCTCAAAAGCTAATTTTTTAAGGATCACTCTGGGTGTCTGCCATACAGATGTGCCGTGACTGGCCAGGAAGCGTGAAGAAGAAAACAAAAACACAATTAAAGACCTGGCCATAATTACCCTGAGGAGCATGGTTCCCTTGGAGGGGGAGGGACGGTGTCTTTTTGATCCCTTCTGCTATCACAGATACTATAATAATAAGCTTATGTTGAGGGCCAGTTACTGGTAGAAGCTGTTAGAAGAACATTGAATTCAGGATACAGATATACACTACTAGACAAAAGTCTTTGCACACACTGAGATTTTCTACATTTGTACGTTACTCAACATTTACTAAAAATACACTCAATATTGTAGTTATACTATATTATACCATATTTACACTATAAATTTACACTGTGTTCACCTTTATTAGCAGGAAAATGCCATATCTTTGATTAATCAAAGTAACCTCCTTTAGCAGTTATAACAGCAGAGAAAACCTTTTGACTGGTTGTGTACATGAGGGTAAGTCAGGTCGCTGCTGTGCAGCTGATGGTTGGAAAAGGTCACGGTAGGTCAGTGGGCCGTGTCTCCCAGGGTACCATGATCTCCGTCCTCGTTCCAGCCCTGACTGCTCATCATGTGCGTGGGTTACATTAGCCATGCCGATTGAGCGAGGGAGACGTAATGAGACTTATGGACAGTCTGGGTAGCCCTGCATGTGGAAGGATACCAAGCTGGAAAGGAGGGAGGCTAGAGCCTCGGAACCAGGCAGATGTTGAGTGTCAGATGCTGGGAGCAAATTAGAACCAGCGTGGGCAGTCAGGCAAAAAGTGGGCTTTGTGATTCTTCTGTGAGGATAGTGCCTCATTCCTCCATCTCCACGATCTGTGCCCTTACAGATGGCCTGTTTAAGCACACGGTCCCTGTGTCTGAGTAACACTGAGGGACCTCTATACGCACATCCCTAACAAGGTCTGGCTGTTTCCAGGCCTCGCCACCCAGCAATTGCTACACTGTCAGAAAAAAGAGTACCAATTTGTATCTTTGCTTTGTACCTTCAAGAGTCTGCCAATTGTACCCTAGCTGTAGGTAATTGTACATTTTCATCTAATTTAAGGTATAGAAAAGGACTCTGAGGTACATCCCCTCAGATGTACCCCAATGGTACAAAAATGTTCCTCATAGTCCATTTCTGTATCTTAAAAGTACCATTATCAACAGCTAGGGTACAGTTGGCAGACCCTTAAGGGTAAAGACCCAGTGACAAGCAAAGGTACAAATTGGTACCTTTTCTCCTGACAGTGTAGGTAGATTGTGTTCATTTCTAATGTGACTTTCAGGATAATGTGGTTAAATTATACATGAACGGACGCTTGCTCACGCTCAGCTCCATTACAGACTGGCTTTACCAGAGAACAGAGGGCCAGTCATGTACAACCATGTCATCATTATGGAGCCAGCATGTGTGAAAAACCCACTTATAAAATGATAATGCTAATTATTTCAGATGAAGTATGATGGATGCGCTTATGGCCAGCCTCCAAGGTCAACAGGGCTTTTGAACAAATGGGTGCCACAGAGATCTCTGGGCCCATCTCAAGATGGCCATCAAAGCTGTGTAGGAGACACTGAGCGTGTCCTCATGTGTTGCAGGAACGCCGGTTACACATGTACGTGGTGTACTGTCAGAACAAGCCCAAATCGGAGCACATCGTCTCTGAATACATCGATACCTACTTTGAAGTGAGTATATGACCATAGTCACAATCAAAAGGTAAAGGCCATTCTAATGAAGTTCACTTAAATTTAAAGCTTTGGTTGTGTTCAGTGCAATCTCAAGGTCAATACTGTATCGGAATATCTCAAAAACATGAATTTGTAACCATCAACATGGTACTACAGATATACCACAATGTTTTATTGGCTAATTGATTATTTTATTGATTAATGCCATGAGAAATGAAAAGCGATATTACCAGCAGAGGTGGAAAGTTCATGTTCAGAAAGTACAAACAAAGATTTTGTTTCAATCAACCAGTTGAGTACTATGACTGTGTCTCTTTATTCTCAACTGGTTGACTGAAATAAAATCATGGTTTGGATTTGTACTTTCTGAACATGAACTTTCCACCTCTGCTCAGGAAGCCCTTGTGAATGACGGCTTGCAGCTAAACGTTAACGTGTCTGAAAATCACAGCGCGAATCCTGCTTTGCACAGGAGCTCAGACAGCAGCTGGGACACCGGCTCCAGCTCAATGATCTGCTCATCAAGCCAGTGCAGAGGATCATGAAGTATCAGCTTCTGCTCAAGGTGGGGCTCAGGGTATAGTGCTAGGAACTGCGGGAAGCGGTGGAAGGTCTTTCATAACATGCCTGCCGCCATCAGATGTGTGTTACTGAAAATTCCTGCTCCTACCAGTTTGGCCACATTTGATATGATGAAGCAGCTTGTAGCATTGCTTGGTTAAACTTCTGGGAAAAAAGTCACCTGACTTTCCCCTTCAAACAGACATGTAAATCAGTGACTTAGGGATCTTCAAATAAAATGCTACTCTAATCTAGCTTAAGCAGCCAAACAGGCCAATGACTTTATAAACAATTCACTGAGCAACTGATTGCAAATTATTTGGATTCAAATTGTTTTTGATGCATAGTTGTTGAGGAACATGGTTGTTGTACCATGGTTGTATCCGCTCTCTGGAAATTAATTTATGTGCATTTTTTCCCCATTACATATCTCTGTGAAGAAATACCATTTCAGAAACATTTTAATTGCTGTATAAGCCAAGATGGTTTGGTTTTACAGGACTTCTTGAAGTACTACACCAAGGCTGGAATGGACACTGCTGAGTTGGAGGTATGATTCTGTTAGTCATTCATAGGAAAGACTTTCACTCGTGCAGCCACAAATAGAAAAATAACATAGCATGACCTCAAATATGACAGCAGCTCCAGTCAGTAGATTCCATTCTTCTATTTCTTGAAATTCTCAGTATTGGACATATCTGCTTCCCAGTGTCCTTAACTTACGGTTCTCGCGCGGTTCCCCGATGGTGGAATGAGCTACCAAATCACATCCGGTCATCAGGCTCCCTTCTCCACCTTCAAGAAACGCCTGAAGACCCATCTGTTCCATGAACTCCTCTGCTACCCCGATGCCTCTTTATGTTTCCTTCCTGCTTCTTCATGTGAATGTTTTGTGTTGCATTTCTTGTCGTTGAATAGTCTTGTTAGACTTGCTTTGTCTGCTTGGAAGCTCAGCCTAGCTGCAGTCACGCCTAGTTGAGTCCTTGATAGCATGTACAGCCGTGGGAAAAAATTGAGACCACAGCGCATTTTTTTTTTCACTCATTTCTGAATTTAAGGGTGTGTGTCTGTGATTAATACATTTTTTTGCAAACTATAGCCTGGTTCTTCCCTGTTTCTCATTAATGAAGGGCTTCTTCCTTGGTTTATGGGACTTCAGTCCTGCTTCTAGGATCCTGATACAAACTGTCCTAGCAGAGCACTTCACACCTGCGCTTAATGTTTCCCATCCCTTTTTAAGGCCACCATGTCGTCTTCCGATTCATGAGAAATTCTCAGATCGGTTAACAGTCATCTCTGGGATTCAAAAGTCGCTTCTGCCCTCTACCTGGATGGTTTCTGATTGTTCCCAGTGTCTCCTGCTTCACCTTATTCTTGTGTACTGCTGTCTTAGAAATTGTGAACCTGGAAGCAGCCTGCTGCTCAGCGAAGCCTTCTGGCAGCAGAAGCAGGATTAAACCGGGATAATGTATAGAGTGGGTCTCATAATTTTCTCGTGGCTGTATATTTTTGATGTGCCATTTGCCTCATTTGTACGTTGCTTTAGAAAAAGCGTCTGTTAGATATGCAAATGTACCTAGAACTTCATGATGATAACACGGTGTGGTCATTACTCTATCATACCCTTCAAGTGCCACATGGCATAGAACTGTTTTCACGGACATTTCTTCTTGTTTGCATGACTTCTCATTACTCTCGACCGAGACGCCTGCTGTTCAGTGCACACGACCTCTTTTTCTTCTTGAGCAGAAGGCAGTGGAGGTCATGTGCTTCGTCCCCAAACGTTGCAACGATATGATGAATGTGGGAAGGCTCCAGGGGTTTGAGGTGAGGTGCCACGCATTCTGGAAGTATGTGTTTATAATCGCAAACTCCACTTTATCCCAGATCATCCAGAGTTCCCTTCCGGTCCCAGCTGTAGCACAGTGATATAAACGCAGTGACTGCAGAGGCATTTGTTTACCCGTGCTTCACTGACGATCCATTGTGCAGCCAGTGACAGAGGTCATATTGCAGTGACTGATAATACCTATTTGCCTTCCTGTGTCCCAGGGAAAGATCACGGCACAAGGGAAGCTGCTCCAGCAGGATACATTTATGGTGACCGAGCAGGACAACAGCATCCTGTCTCGGGCCAGGGAGAGGCGGGTCTTCCTGTTCGAGCAGCTTGTCATCTTCAGTGAGCCCATTGACAGAAAGAAGGGCTTCTCATTGCCAGGATATATCTTCAAATACAGTATCAAGGTGTGGTGACCTCTGGCAGAGCCCTGGCTTTTCACCGTTACTGCATATAAGCAGATGCATTACATACCTTCTTTGGCAAGCCTCAAGATTCTCTCCATATATCCATATTTCTAGCGCTCTGTTGTTCTTTCCATTTCCATTCCACTCTGACAGCTGGTGTGTTAAGAAAAACAATATCAATATGTCTGTTGGGCGATACAGTGACTCAGCAGGTAGTGTTGTCACCTTGGGAAGATGATCCCGGATTTGTGTGCTGAGTTCGCTTGTTCTCCCTCACTTTTCTTTCTCTTCTCCATTACAAAAACCAGATGGACTAGAAGCTCCAAAGTGTCCTCAGGTCTTTGCTTTCCATCTATGTCTGTGTGTCCGTGAGGAAGGTTCTCACCCAGGCTATATTCTGCCTCATGCTCTCTATCTTCTGAAAGAGAATCCAGACCACAGTAATTGTAACTGGATAAGTGTGTATAAAATGGGTGGATTGACATTTGTGTCTCCTATAAGAGTGTGGCATCGATGTCACGATACAATAACAAACTTTTCCTTGGGCGTGTTTGTGTTAGCGGTCGGCGGGTGATACCATCTGTCTCGTCGGCGCCCAGGTCAGCTGCCTTGGCCTGGAGGCGTGCGATGAGGCCGACACGTGCCGCTTCGTGCTGACATCCCGCGGGACCAACGGCAGCGGCGTCCGCTTCGCGCTGCAGGCACCGACGCCCGATATCTGCAGAGCCTGGGTGCTCGACGTCGGCCAGATCCTTGAGACACAGCGCAACTTCTTAAATGGTGATGACCGCCCTCCCGCCTCCAGGCTTTAAAAAGAACACATCCTTCATTCTGAAACAATGATTCCCTCTGAGCACACCTCACTTCCCTTCTGGCGCATTCTTATCTTCTGGAAGGAGTTAACGTGCTACGGCTAATGCAGCACCTGAAACAGCTTCCGATTGCATATAAAGCAGCATCGGCTGGTCAAATCGAGTAAAACCATCAAAACCGAAGTCAAACTGATTTTAGTCACCCCTTGACGTTTCCGAGGGTCGCGAAAGGTCCCTGTGCACGTGAAAATTTGAGCATAATATTTGGGCTCATTATAAAAAATTCCAAATTAACGGTACCAAAAAGTTTAAGATATGGTAAGAAAACCACACAGACAGCTGTCAATGCGTGACTGACGTTACTTGCTAAGAAAAAGATGCATGGCATACCCAAGCTAGGATGTTTATCTCTCTTTTTTTAAACCAAAATGAACCTTTAATATTAAAGATATGCATTTACGCGAACAAAAACTGAATAACACTAATATCTATATATTATATGATTTTATTATCCAAATCATTGTCTGTATCACTTAAATAGCTATACTTGGCTTACATATTGGAGAAGCTCCAAAAATACTCCCATTTAATTGCTCATAGCCAACTTGCGAACAACCAAGACCGTGAATGTTAAATTCTCTAGTCTGGAGGGGCAACTTTACACAAAAGAGATTCCATGAAACACTTTACCAGTTGCAGGCAGTAAGGTCTGCAGCATCCTGAATGTCAATGATCCAGTCAATGATCTCTCCGTTGACCTGTCAGCTCTGCAGTCACCCATCGAGTACCAGCGGCGCGAGGGAAAGTCCAGCAGCCTGGGACGGGCAATGCAGGCACCGACGGTGGCCGACCTTGCGCTGCGCCCCCACTCCTCTGCCTCCTTTGACCGCCGGCAGCTGCCCTACCTGCACGCCTACAACAGCTCGCTGCCCTCCCTCCACATGCCCTGCCAGGGACCCCCGGATGCAGTCGCACGGCAGCAGGTAAGCCTCACAGGGCCCCACCCCCCCCTGCTCCCAGCTAAGTGTTTCACGACAGCTACTGGAAACCCACAATGGTCCCACAGGCCGATTGTGCTGAACACACAGGCACTCAGTCCAGAAGAAGCAGCACCTTTCTGCACCACAACAGGACCACAAATGAAGACTCCAACTCATCTCCGGCACCTGTGGGTCACGGAGCCCCGAGGCCACAGGAAACGGGGAATCGATGGGGATCCGGTTCTGCATGTCAGACCCAGCTGGATGGTTCATCGGCCCGGCCCGGCCCGTGGCTTCTCTTCAGAGAAGCAAATCCAAACACCCAAATACAAATCCAACAAACCCAGACAAATTCTCATGTAACCATTTTGCTATTCCCTTAATGCTTTTGTCTATTTCAACACCTTTGCCATGTGAGGCCTGCCATTAAAAGGACTATTTGGAAGGATTAATACTGAGATATGAGCTCCGTGAAGGACGAGGTCATTTATCGGGGTCTGACAGTCGGACACTTTCCCACCAGCTTCTCCGTCTCTTTGTGTCTCCAGCACATGCATGACCAGCACTTCCCTTAGCGTCTGTCACATACAGTCAGAGCGTCGCTCCCATCCACATCCACACTCTGTGGTCACTGCAACACACCCCAGGGCCGCCCAGCTCTGTCCAATGGGCTGTGCCATCCTAAGAGACATACTACACAGGTATGCAGGCTCCACAGTGCCCCCTGCTGGGCACAGCTGGCTCGCTGACATCAAACACGTCACCTCTAAACTTCCAGAATCCCACTGTATCTTCTGATCTTAATCCCTCTGATAGACACAACGTATACTATATACAACACCTCTATATAACACATATTTAGATCTCCTTTCCACTGACTGTACGTTAACCAGAAAAAAAGGCATTTTGACTTGTTCCTCAGCTGTAAAACAGCCAGATCTCCTGTTACAGAAAAAGAAAAAAATTGCTGTGACATGACAGGCCAATTCTCACTGCAGATTGACAAAGATATCTCTGCCATCGCGGTCAATCGTCTCGTTGGGGGAGATGCTTACGGACTTTGTGATTTCCTGTTAAGTTTTGGCTGTTTCTTTGTGAATCATTTGTGTGAGTGATTCATGTGAATGAGGATCATTCATTTACACATCTTTGCCCACCTGGCTTTCGGTGGAGTAGCGTGTGACTCAGGGGATTCGGCCGCTGGGCTTGTGCCCTGGAAGTTGCCAGTTCAAATCCCAGGGCTGGTGGAGTCAAGTTACCATTATGACCTTGGGCTCAGCCCTTAGCCCCCAAATGGACCAGGGACTGTCAAACCTGGCTTTCTCCAAAATGTATGTCACTTTGGGTAATAGAATCAGCTAAGCAATTTTAAAATGATTTGAATTAATTAGTATAGCTGAAATTATTTCTAATGATGGTAGATAAAGTTCAGATATGTAACCAGACTCAGTATCAAGTCACTCTGCGTAACACTATATCACCGAAGCAGCGGTGGCTTGGAAGCCAATGCATAATTAATTTTTATCACAAATGAAAGTTAATTATAGGACAACGGAATGGAGCAACCGCCATTACAACTACTAATTATGTTACTGTAATATTAATCCTTAACAGAGACCAAACCCTAATATATTACAAAAAAGAGAAAACAAGCTTGCGTGGAATTGTGATGATGTGAGAGCTGGGAAGAACGAAACCTGCGATTCGAACGAACCTTCCACAGCTTTGTATGAATAACAGCATTTGTACCTAACAGACGCCTGAATGCACCAATAAGAGGCCAGACTAACGCCAAACCTGCATGCTATGCACTATGACAGGCCATCCAGAGGTTGGTAAAGCACACTCCCTCAAGTGACAGCCTTGTGTCCTCCTCTTCCCACACAGAAGGCCTGTGAGGACCATGTGAGAGCCGTAGCGAGTGAGGCAGGGTGCTTTTCGCCCGGCCCGCTGGGAGTCCAGAGGCTCGGCAGCCTGGCAAAGCTGGACGAGGATGAACTGTGAGCACAGAGACTCTGCACCTCCTCCTGCCCCCCAGCACCAAACTCCACGGAGCGCCGCGGTGCTGCGCCGTCGTGATCTGCACGCCATAGCTGATGCCGTCGTTAGGCTGCATCACTTTTTGTCTTATCTCTTCTTTCCTACCAGTTTTTACTCGTCATCCTTCTGTTACAAACGACCCAGAATGTTTAAGACTTTTTCCTTGTGTTTATCTTTTCTCCCTTTTGAATGTTCCAGACCAAGGAAGGGGGGAGGAGTGTCAAATGTTCATAAAGAATGAGCAAATATTTCTCTCCCACAGTGAGAATGGGCACCGTGTCGTGTCGACAATTAAGGATTTAGATTAAGTTAGGCATATGCTGAAAACTGGGATGTTCCCTGAGACAGATTTTGATTTTTTTGTATGCATGTGTAACAGACAGGAGATCCTTAGCATTTGCTGACCTCACTCTTCAATGCCCTGCCAAGGAGGAACCTTCATCCGTCATGCAGCAGATGGACTTCATTCAGGAGAAGGTGCCACTGTTAGCTCCTTCAAACAAGCTCACAGTCAGTCAGAGAGGCACGGAGAAGACAGACCTTAGACAGGTCAAATCCGGACATGTTTAGCAGATGGGAGCTTCTCGTACTTTTAAAGGACATGAGCGACGACAATGTTATTGCCAATTTATTTTTGCTTCATGATTTTTCCAAAACAAAGGTATTCATAGGTTGTGGAAATGTCACGGGATGTGAACGGTCCTTATAAGGCCACCTATGGATGGTTTTTACAGAGACACTCCGCTTTGGGTCAGCTGAAGCCCTGCCTGATACTCCCACCACCTCTCACACGGATACCAAATCAGTGACTGTGGTCCAATTGGGTTTAGCTCACGGGGGAAAAAAATCACTCTTAACCTCTATGTTTGCCTTGCAGTATTGGTTTCTGTGATCCCATCAGAGGGTAGGAATTCTACTGATCTGATCAGTCATTTTAAAACATGACAATCACCATAACTGACATAATTGCAGGTTTAAATACCTAAAGGGATCTGTAGCCTTGGCAGCTCAGGTGACCCTGCTCGAAATGCCACACGTTGGCATATAAAGGGTTTTTGCACAGGGTATAATCAGTTGAGTGTTTTATTGTATCTTCAGCGAGGGAACCAAAGAACACCTTGAAATTCTGGCCATGGTAACTCCTGCCCTTCTTGTGTAATTCACTCCTCTGGAGTCATCACTGCAGGCAAAGCCGCTCCCCCTGCAATGTGTCTGGTGTGATTCTTCGGTCCTGATTTCATACCTGGCCTCTTGGGGAGTCCTGAGTGCCCTAAGCTATCTCACTAAGCGGCCTGGACTCTCCATACCGATCCAGACCCTGAGATCTTCTCCATCCCCACTGAGGTTATTTCACCCTTCGCAATTTGCATGCTTATCAAGGACAAAAAAAAACATACCAGGAAGTGAACATACAGAACGAGAGGATGGGAGAAACTGAAACTGCCTGACCTATGAGCATTTGCCGTTGTATCATGTTTAAATAAAACTTACCTTTTTGAAAACTCATCCTGCCTAATTCTTGGGGTGACTTGCGTTCATACTGCACAAAGAAAGTGCAAAAGTGAGAAACTATGAATCCGATTTCCTTACAAACCTTTCAACTGTGAAAATTAAACGTCAGACTGTGAACATGAGTAGCTTGCAATCTGTGATGACAGCGATATTCTCGCTGCCAAGCCAAAGCTACAGCAATATAATTCTTGCAGTTGTTTGCTGCCCCCATCTGGCTGTTGTATGTAACATAGTATAAATCTCATACAGCATACCATAAATGTAAATCACGTATACAAACGTTCAAAAAGGCACCAGTTTCAGGTGGCTTACATTGGTAAAATGCTCTGTAATAACCGAGTGTATAACGCCTCCTATGGGGCAAGACTGTAGATGTATTTACTTAAAATGTCAACGTCATGTTGCTCTTTTATAGTCGCATGTTGAAAACGTGCATTAACGTCACAGATTAAAATGAGCATGACAGGGATTCGGCTTAGTTTTTCGTTTTCGTATTTTCACAAGAAAACTGACGCATCTTGAAACCAGGGCTAGTTTCTAAATTCCTGTAAGACAGTGAGACGGGCGGTGTGCTGGGACTCATACGCAACACACGCGCTCGGTTTAAGAGGGAGTGTGGAGCTCCGCTCTTCGGTACTGCGACGTTTCAGCAGCTTCAGGATCCCACCGTATACCGCCTTTTAATAAAGACATATTAAAACAAACTGACGTGAAATGAAAACGATGAACTAGGCGCTGTACGTAATCATAACCAGGCGGAGGAACGAAGTCTTTTATTGCATAAGCTGTATTTCCGTATTTGTCTGTAAATTTCCAGTGCAAATTATCCAGGCAGGAATGTAGCGGTGGCCAGCCTACCAAGCGGCCGCCTAGGGCGCTATCTTACGGTGCAGATCCCCACCCCACTGCCGCCCATCGTCAGTGCGACACTACACAAATAAATTAAGCTTTCCGACACTTTGCAGCTCGGGGGCGGTCGGCCAGTGGTGGGTGGCATTGTTTTACATAAACAGAAATATATATTACTTTAGATCAGGCAATACAAAGCAGGGTGGTTAAATTCTCCGCGTTGAGACGGTCAACCCGCCTACTTGCTGTAAAGCGCTTTGAGACAATGTAATGTGATAACGCGCTATACGAAAATAAATTTGTTTGTTGTTTCTTCGCTTGGTCGTGGTCCATCCGAGAACTTAATTTTAACTAAGTAAAAAACAAAACAACGTCGGTCGTTTCACAGAAACGGAAAAGAAAAGAGAAGAAAATCAACGCGCTTCGTCGCTATATTTAACTTTTAAATTTTGAATTCTTGAATTTAGAGCCTTACCTTTCCGCTTTACTTCCTCTGTTAAATGTGTAACTGCCCTGTAGTGTTATAGGAATACCCTCACTTTTACAGAGGCACACACTATAGTACCAAATACAGGCTGGCAAACCAGGAATATTAAGTGTAATAACGATTGTAGAACCTCCTGCCGTATGTACTCAGCAAATGACCGCTAGACATAATGTTTAAAAAACTGCAGAGGTTCATACCACATAAACCAAGAAAACATATTTATTTACAACAACAGATTAATAATGGTAAATGCAGACCTGCTCAGTAGTCTAACAAAATGAATGGTTAATGTCAGTTTTAAATGTTTCATTTATTTTTAACGGGATCTTAATGCCTGTATGAAGGCCTACTCAGAAAGGCGTCGGTTAATTTGTGTAAAAAAGAAAACAAACAAAAGCAGCCAAACAGTGATGCATATATTTATTAAAGAAAATCCAGTTAACTCCTACGATATGTTATGGCTTGATATGACAGTAATGGCGACTCAGACTGTTATTTTCCTAATTCGACATTAGGTTAATTACGAGATGGTATACACACACGCTTTGGCCTCCCTCTGTCACAACAGGGCTGTTTGCTGGGAAAAGGGTCAAATTTAGCTAATTGCAACGCCTCAGAATTAGCACTCTAAAAATATATCTTGAGAAAGATATAGGCAGAAATAGTTTTGTTTTGTTATAATTCCACAGAGGTTTAACACCTCTAATTAGTCACAGTATTTGTGTTATATTAAATGCTTTATCCAGCAGGAGCGAATAACCATGTTTTAGATAGCTGCCTGTTTATCCATCCTGATGCATGTTCGCCGGAATATTGATGTCATTGGCAGAATAATGAGGTTTTCTGTAACCTAACATGCCGTTTGAAAGTATACAAGCATCAGTCAGGTCACAGGAACACAGCAGAAGACAGACCACACCATCTATTTTTATTTGCATTAAAGGAACATTTTTACATGCCTTCTCATATTACATGGTTACATACTTATATGTACACTGACAACGAGGTACAACAGTAAGGACTTTTTGCATTTGCCCGAGACGGGAAGCTAACGACGGCCACGGGAACAAAATGACTTTCTGAAAACCCTTATTTTCACAATATTTCTCTAATAAAGAAAATAAATTTGGTTTCTGGGAACTGACTGGGGTTCTTCTTTAACAAAAATAACCTGCAAAACGTATGTTCTTGTGGGAACAGGGAAACTATATATTTAATTTAACATTTTTAAAATAACCTGATTTCAGATGTGCATCTTTGATCAATGTATACTGAATGATGCAGGACTTTTGAAATAAATTTTCCCTATGAATTCCAATGTTTTTGGTTCGGCAAAATTACAGGTAAATTGCTTTGCGATTTATTTGAGTGATATCTGCTTTTTTGAGTTAAGCAGATGTTGGCGATATGCAAAGTATTAGGGAACAGGGAAGACGAGGTTGCTACACTGTGTGAAGCTCCCAGCGAGAGCTGGATGGCCGTTGATCATATTGGAGGCACAATCCCCAGTAAATCGCACGGAAAGGCTTCTCTGGTTCATTGATTTCAGATTCCCCTTACCGCAGTTTGCTGTGAATTTCTCCGAATCACTATCAGCTTAAGGAACATCCGTCCACCTCCAGCCACTCTTCTCAGGGCAGGGTTAAAGGGGGGCCTGGAGTTTATCGTCGGCAGAACAGAATACAAGGTGAAGGGCATCCCAGCCTGGATGGCAGTCCTTTACAAACATACTTTTATAAATAACATTGCCTCCTCACAATAATTCAGTATCTGTTGTGTTACAGATTGTTACTCCAAGTTCATACAATCTGATGAAAATGTTTTCATCACCATTTCCCCCCCATCAGCTTTTAAGCGTGAAAGTGCGTATTTAAAGATTGTCGAGACAAAACGAATTCTGCTGTGGGCGTACAGCGTAAAGGGAGGGGGGGGGGGGGCGCACACGCGGCACACGGGGTTGGTTTCCTGACACATCTGGTGTGAATGGGCCCCTGTGTTGTGGCCCTCCGGACCGGCCCCCCGCTCCCTCACTCCTTCTTGATGTGCCTGAGCAGGGCCCCCGCCGCATGCTGCTGGCCTGGGTCATGAGCTCCGGCCCCCCTGCCCTTCCTGTTCTGGTGGGTCTTGACGTGCTTGGCCAGGTGGTCGCTCCTCATGAAGCGCTTGCCGCACTGCGGGCAGCCAAAGCGCTTCTCGCCGGTGTGCGTGCGCAGGTGACGCTGCAGCTCGTCCGAGCGCGTGAAGCTCTTGCCGCAGAAGAGCCAGTTGCAGATGAAGGGGCGCTCCCCAGCGTGCCAGCGCAGATGGGCCTTCAGGTGCGACGTCTTTTTGTAGACCTTGCCGCATTCAGGAATGTGGCACACGTGCAGTCTCTTCCTGCCCAGCTCCTCAGGAGTCTGGCTGGCCAGCCCGCTGTTGGATGCCTGGCAATTGGGGCACTTGCATCTCCGGCAGCGGCGCGTGGAGCTCAGGAGTCCCTTGGAGGTGCCCTGAAGGAGGGCTGCAATCTGGGGCTGGTGGCCTAGGACCAGCTGTCTTCCCAGGGCAAAGGGGTGGCTGGGTGGACTACCATTGGTCTGGGGGATACTCCACCACTGCTGCCTGTCTTCCATGTGGCTTCCTGGAAGGTGGTGCCTATTGGAGGAGCTTTGGAGTAGACTGGGGAAATTCTGGCCGACGCTGCTATGCTGGTGGTAGTAAGAGCTGTTAGGCTGCACTTGAGAAGACAGGACTTTGACGGGGGAGAGGTCAAAGGGGTAGGAGGCTGGGGTCTCAGCAGGAGGGGTGAGGGGCAGTTCGTGGTGGTGGTGGTGAGAGTGAGTCCCCAGGCTGGACTGTACATGCCCTGGAAACTTTGGCACCGTCAGGGTCATCTGGTGGCTGCCCAGGACTGGGCTCGTCGCCACCTCATTACTCCACAGCTGGAACATCCCAGGTGTGGAGCCGACCCCCCCTTCATAGGGAACCCGGGGTCCCTCCAGTCCCACGCCGCTGCCTGCCTGCTGCACCTGACCCCGTGTCGAGGGCAAGAAGGAAATGGCGTGGGATCCACCGTCTGGGGAGGAGCTGGGCGTGCGGTCCTATGCAAGGGCCACAAAAGTAGAAGCTAATCAGTTACTTTTTACTGTGCAGCCTAATGGCACAGTTCTTCATAGAGAGACATAATGTATCATCCTATTAGATATTATGAGGCATAATCAGCTGTTTTTTTACACTGTGAATAACAACTTAAGTGCAGCAGGAGCAGAGAGGCTTACACTAACAGTCACTGAGTCACAGTGCTAGTCCCCTATCTACTGAAGCACGTGGGATGTGCATCGTCAACATCATATGGTTTGCAGAAACATGGAATACAATAGCTACAAGTGCAACAGAAATAACACATAACACCGTTAAAAAGGCTGCACCGTGTATCATGATGATACTCTGAGAAATATTTGTACGGAACTTAATAAGAAAAAGATTACGTTTGTGGAAAGATGCTTAACTCGTTCACGTCTTCCTGACGCAGTGTTACTGTTTACTGTTATTTATTATTTTCATACGCCATACGCGAACATCTGTTACTGTCACAAAGTACTAGTTTTCACCTGCCAAGTCTAAAGAGGAAACAATAAAACAATCTACAAACCTGTAAAAATGAGTGCAGAAAATGATCAGTAGCGGACAAAGTAAGCGCAGCCATGTGTGTGCGCGGATCCCCGCTCGGCGGGCGCGTACAGCGCGGTCATCTGAGCGGCGACGCTCCAGGAGAAGCGCACGTTACAGGAGACCGGGCTTAACAAGCACAGCAGGGTAATCCCGTTTGTGAAATCCTCACTTAAAGCACGTCGTTTCACACTTTCTCTCTTCCTCACCCAGATCTGTTATTTGCACTCGTGCGAACTTCCCCGCTCCTCTGACGGCCAGCGGTGGCTTTCATATACCTGACGAATCTTTTGAAGTGCAGGGCAGAGCCAATCGCCATAAGTCCTTGGGACCATTTCAAAGGAGCACTGATTGCATCCTCCGTACAGTGAAGAGACCCTCTCCACCGAGTCCCTTATGTATGTGCTACGGGACAGGGGAGGGGGGCGGTGATGGCGGGGCTTGCAGAAGAGGAGGAGGAAGTCGAAGTGAGTAAAGACACGTTTCTGATAGAACAACAGTCTGTTATTTAGCATTTTTTTGTTTATTTTTGAACGTCAAAGATTCAGCAAAAGGTTCAAATTTAAGAGTAACCCATCTAAGTGGTCTACATTCTACAATAAAAATCTGAATTGAGTGGAGTCTGTCCCAAGGAATTATTAAATTGTTAATAATTAAGATATTAAGACGTTTGTTGTTTCTGTCATGTTTTCTCACGATATATGCAAAACAAAATCTTGAACATCTTTATTAGCCTGGATTTTTAAGGCATTCATCCAACTCTATTAATGTCATAACATTTAACGCTTATCTGTCATTTTAATCAAAATAAATATTATTTTAATTACCCATAAATATTCGTCCTAACGCAGTGTATGAACAAATACAAAGTAGGC
>JABFEB020000085.1:886884-898490 GCA_019775895.2 Stomatorhinus ivindoensis | reverse complement strand
CACACAGGCACTATAGTGTTTAGGACACCCTGATTGGCACATCCCCACACAGGCACTATAGTGTTTAGGACACCCTGATTGGCACATCCCCACACAGGCACTATAGTGTTTAGGACACCCTGATTGGCACATCCCCACACAGGCACTATAGTGTTTAGGACACCCTGATTGGCACATCCCCACACAGGCACTATAGTGTTTAGGACACCCTGGTTGGCACATCCCCACACAGGCACTATAGTGTTTCAGGGAGCTCCTCTTACCTATATTTGTTATTATTTTAACTTTAATATGGAAGAGTGAAAACAGCACGCAGTCCTCACATCACAGGGCACACTTCCAGTTCTCATGGTTGGAATCAATACACAACTTCCTCTCATGTGACTGGAACTTCCTAACACACCTGCTCCCTCTCTTCATTTAGGGGTGTGTTCAGAGTTACTCCCTGTTGTAGATATAGTGCGCTATATAGTGTGTCTGCCATTTTGTAGTGCCATTTGATTACTCAACAGGAAATCTGACTCGCTGTATAGTACACAATAAGGTACACAAAATGGCCTGCAAAATGCTGCGGACAGACAATGTACATCACGCTCTATGTGCTAGAGGTCAGCTTTGTATACAAATATAAGCACATTAAATATAAAATATTACAATACTCTGCCAAAGGTCTTGATATGCAGCTTGTAAGGCCAAACACAACTATGAATGAATAAATGTGCATGATTGTGCATGTGCATGAATTTATAGTTATTAGTGAAGTGTAGGGGCGGTATGGTGGTGCAATGGTTTGCACCGTTGCCTCAGACCTTTGGGACCTGGGTTCGAGTCTCCGCCTGGGTTCCATGTGTGTGGAGTTTGCATGTTCTCCCTGTGTCATCGTGGGGTTTCCTCTGGGCACTCTGGTTTCCCCCCACGGTCCAAAGACATGCTGGGGCTAATTGGAGTTGCTAAATTGCCTGTAGGTGTGCCTGTGGGTGTGCCCTGCGATGGGCTGGCCCCCCGTCCAGGGTTGTCTCCTGCCTCGTGCCCATTGCTTCCGGGTAGGCTCCGGTCCCCCCGCAACCCAGTAGAATAAGTGGGTATAGATAATGGATGGATGGATAGTGAAGTGTATTTAGTTATTTAAAGCATTAATTTTTGTTAGGCCAATATGAAAACTGAACTTGATGCAACTGAAATGGACAAATATGAGAAAACATTTCAGTTTTAAATAAATCACAGGCTTACACATCCATTTTCACTTTATCTGCTTTATTCTGTTGAAGCTGACGCTGTAGTTTACTATTCGCAATAGGAATGTGGTGTCCAAAATTGCCATCTTTTTTCACTAATTCCCTATATAGTGAACTACATAGATTTCCCTATATAGATAATAGTGAGGGAGTGAAACATTGTGAGCCTTTCAGTGGCTCCCAGCTGGCTGGCAGCAAACAGCAATATGTTTACCCAGGGCAGGACTTCCGGTACAACAAACGTAAGACCCTCACACACCTGCCCATGTCCTCTCTTTTCACTCTGCCATTATTTACTGCGTTCTCCCACACAGCCCGATGAAAATTAACTTTATTCCTTTTTCTCTGTACCACGTTCATTTATGTTTCAGCTCTACTTTATGTTCTTAAAACATGTTCTTCAAGATTTTTAATCAGAACTTTTGCATTCTTGGTTACTACGAAGCAAAAAGTCTTTAATAGCATAAGTCTCTTCAACAGCTGCCGCCTGGCATGTAGGAAAATGACTCTGACGGCCAGCGTGACCCATATGTAAAACATTCTGAATAGCAATCATGTATACTCATTCTGACTTCCCACTGGATAAGTTACTAAGTGACTGTCTTGGATTCTACTCTGAATCCAGAATTGTCCTCCTAAATCTCAATCAAGTTCTAACATTGGAATCGAGACAGACTATGCTGATCTCGTAATTTCAAGATTGCATGAGGAGTTAGAACCAAAAGACACACACACACACACACACACACACACAAACACACACACACACAAATCATAATAGTACTGTAGGATGTGTAAGGTGTGCCTAACATATTTGCATGTGCACATGATACAGGTGCCTCAGGGAAAATGTCAACCTTTGGTAACCTATCCAGTGACTCATTAAAAAGATTCACGACACAGTGGAGAGAAAAGAGCAAAGAATTCTCCTCATCCTCACAGAGAACATACACTACAGGATACAATTCATTCATTCAGCTATTAATATTATTATTTTAATTCAGATTTTTCTTATTTCTTTATCATTTCAAAACTTGAGCACTTTCGACAATGTTGGTCCTTTAAAAAAAATCGTGATGCCAGGCCGCCATCTAGTGGTGACAGTCAGGAACAACATCACACCGTGAACGTCATGATCATTTCCGCAAACTCATAAAACGAGTATGACAACATGAAAGGGAGGAAAACCGTTTTCTAAAAAGGAAAGTCACCCATCCTTGCTGGAGAAAGTAAAAGTTAAAAAATGTAAAAAAAAAAAAAACAAACTCAAAGCTCAACATAAGAGATGAATGGCACACCTATAACTGGCCTTATCTGGGGCAGATGGCATGTGGCCAAAGTAGGCTGAATTTTCAGTGTCAGCTTTGGGTTATGACCACATCCACTGCATCACACACTTTTGGATGGAAATCCCAGAAGCAGCCTGCACACTTTGGTCAAGCCTGTTGCAAATGAAGAATCTCAGTCAAGCTCTCCTCTTAAGTCGCACAGTGGGAAGCTACTCCAGATGCAGGTCCACACACCTGTAACACAACGTGCCCTTAAAACTCCTGTTCATCTCACATGGGTTGAACCTGGCCTTTCAGTTCAGCTGGGCCGGAGTGCAGTTCTTATCTGAGCTCAGAACTGCTGCCAAAAAGAATTTAATACAGGAGCAGGATTTGGATCCGATATCAGCTGAAATGGAGAATGCAATCAAACTAAAATCTAGCAGAACTCATATTTCAATTCATAAATGTGTAGATCCATGCGCATTTGAAAATGAACAGCCCATTCATGCCAGGAGCATAATCTTTAATACAGCTTTTGTAAAAGGAGGATTTTAAAAAGAACTGTGACGATCACCTGCAGACTTCTGGGGATATTAAACTGAATTAAAGTGAATTTTTGCGGCCACACAGGTGCAAAATTAAACAAGTCTGATGATAAAAGCTGATCACAGGCTTTGTTTCCATATAGTGATCTGACTTCCAGCTTCTCATTCAAGGAGTATTCCAAACATTACGACCGTTCCTAACACTGGCTGCAGTGGTAGATGTCTTTGGAAGCTGCCGGAACCTTAATTCAGATTCAAACTTAAAATCTGCACTGTTGTTTTTTTTTCTTTTAGATCCAAACTGTGGGCATCCAGGTTAAACTGGAGATCTGAGCTGGAGTCAGACCCAGCAACTGCTCCAGATCAAGGCCAAATTGTGCAGATGTAACACTGGCTTTTACTGCAAAACGTTTGGCACCGAGGTGTAGCTGTAGGTAGGTGGATGAGGGGCATCCGACTACAGGAGGTACAGGAAACCGAGGGAAGTATCCGGCCAAAAATATACTGGAGGATTTGGTTTTTTCTCCTGAGGACGCTTCTGGAATCCGGGGCGACGGATGTGAAGGAGGCAGAACATGGAGGAGACTCAGTTATGGGTCAGGCACTGGAACCTGTTTTTGAAGTAGAGGAGGCCGTTCTTGGTGTGGCTGGCGTCCGAGGAGGCGGACGGGTAGCGGAACTTGGCATAGGTCTTGTCGCTCTCCGACTCCGACCAGGGCAGCTTGATCTTGGTGGCGTGGCTGACGATGACATCATCACAGGATCCGACGTGAAAGGAACCCAAGCCGTCGATGAAAAACTCTGAGGGACATACCAAAGGCAGTGCTGGGGGGGTGAGTGTGCACTCTGAGAGACGTCCATCACAGAGCACACGTAGCACAATTATATACTATGGGTAATTTAAACATGCCATTTAGCTTATGTCAGCCACGTTAGCTGCATGTCATTAGACTGCCTACATGATACGAGAACATGCTACTCCACACACAAAAACCCCAACCTTGGAGGTGTGAGCCACTCTGATGCCTTACATCACCACATACAGACTTAATATATAAGTAATTCTTGACAGTGACAATTATTCTGATTCTGATGTTGCTTGGTTTCATAATACGGAGTCTGAATTGAGGGCAGGACAGTCATTCTTGGGTTGGGTGAGTACAGGAGAGAAAGTACCATCCTGGCAGGCCCAGTGACATGATCCACTTACCCAGGTGAGCGACCCGTGCGAGACGGGGGTCGAAACCCACTTGCTGGACCTTGTCGGTGCGGGCCAAGAAGAAGTTGATGACGCCATCGGTAACGACGCAGTTGGGGAAGCCCTGGACCACGTGGTGGAAGCCCCGTCTCATGTGCAGGCAGTCTCCGTCTTCCTCCCCCGCCTCGATGGAGATGGTGTGTCGGTATGTGGCAGTGTAGCCCGTGGCCTCCCGTACCGCCCCGCCCACCTGTGCACGCAGATAACCATCACATACCAACTGAACACAACCAAGTTCCAGAATTTTGCGGTGCGGTGTTTCCTGCATATGGCTTCACAGCTTCTGCAGGAGTTGCGCCACCCACAGCTGGGTGTAACCAAGCAGACTGAGAAGCGAAATCTTGCCTTGGTTAACCCTAAGCCGATGGGTTAGATACCGATTATTTAGGTTGTAACGAATATCTCTGAAATCGGCTGATACTTTCAGCCAAAAGTGTGCCGTGGCTTCCTTAAGAAATCCTTCTAGAACTTGTGGTTGCCACGTTCTTGCAGGAATCCACATCAGCATAAAAAATGTGTCTCTTTCAGCCTCCCCTGAAGCCGACATGTCGACCTAGACCCATCCGCTGCTCCTCACCAGGTCTAGCGTAGTGCTCTCCAGCACGTCCACCAGCTTCTCCAGCTTCGTGTTGGCCGTGAAGATGAAGTCATCATCTACCCACAAGACGTATTTTGTGGTTACTTGGGACACGGCCAGATTCCTTCCTGCAAACCAACCCTGTCACAGAAAAGAGGATCTGTCAGGAAAGAACCCATTTTAACACCAAGGGGATATTTTTGGAAAACCTTCTCATCCATGCAACCATATGTTCTGCAGAGAACAGGGGTCTTGGCAAGGTGACCTTGTCCTTTGTGGGAAGGAGCACAACCTCTATTAGTTATTAGGTGTTCAAATACTGAAGGGATACATTGGATCCCATGTGCATGAAGGCTGGTTAAAAAGAAGAGTGAGTTTCCCATACTTACTCTATTTTCAGGCTGTATGAAACTTGGAGTTTCATATTTCTCTGTTTGACCAGCACTGAGCTACAAGGCAGACCACCACCGAAGGTCTGTACTATTACCAACCTCTGGGTTATAATCCCACTACACTATGACAATCTCTGCTGACCAGGTCACACGATTCATAACAGCCCCATTGATATGTGTGGAATTTCAGAACGAGGAACCTTTGCAATACACGGGTTCTATGAATCACTACTGAGTCTTTTATTGCTATATACTGCACACTCATTTTATACACTTCAGGAGAGACTTCAGACAGAGTTTCTGAGTTACATGATGCTGAGAGCATTCCTTTAGAGAAGGCACAGGAAATCAACACTGACTACTTCCATAAGATTAATTGAATTACTATAGTGTAAGAGAAAATTGTACTCCAAATACCTAAAATGTGAGTTTTGTTGACTACGTTGTTTCAGAGGCAAGCAATATGTGGAAAGTGTGAGATTTTAGGTATCATTCCAAAAACACAACACAAGGTCCTACCAGAACAACTGTGAGTGGACCCCGTATCCAATGATCTGCAGCATGGAGCCTTCTCTAGAGTCGGCATACCTTTCCAAATGGCATGATGTAATGTTCAATGTTGGGCCCGGTCACCGACTTCGGATGCTCGCTGTCATCTGCCACCACGATGGTGACGTCTGGGTAGTAACGGCGTATGCTGTCGATCAGACCTTGCAGCTTGTCATAGCGGAGGAATGTTTTGGTTGCTATAGTAACCAGGGCACTGATATTATATTCTGCGCAAAAAGAAACAAAAAAAGTGTCTAACATTAAAAAGACTGTATACTGCTGTGTAGAACATAATGACATTAGGAAAATATTCCATCCATCCATCCATCCATCCATCCATTTTCTAATCCTGCTTAAGATCATGGAGGACCCTGCAGCTTAAGCCCAAAGCTGGGCTGTACCTTAGGATGCCAGTCCATCACAGGGCATAAGGTGGGGCTACACCTTGGATGGGATGCCAGGGCTCTCTCTCGCTCTCTCACACATGTGCGCACACACAAACACGCACACATACAAATACACAGACCTGTACTCGTAACCGTGGGTTTCTCTCAGTGAAAACATAGCCGAAATCAGTGACAGCTTTTATGGTGGCTATGTTATTATTTTAATATTTGTGCAAGAAAAACTTTATAGTGCTACAGATTTTATTGTTGGTTTTCACTATACAACTTGGTGAAAGGATTTGTGTATCAGTACTTTTTGAACATTTTCAGCACATTTTAACAATACCATGATAATACTGATAACTAAAAAAGTTTCATATCATTTCATCTGTATTAGGAAAACATTATTTTCAACACAGAACATTAATAAAAAACAATTTGTATGTAAAGGGGGTTATAATTTAAGAAAAAATGTCTGTAACAAACAAAAAACAAAAATCACAGGAGTCAATTATCTTCTGTTATACTAGAGTGGGAAGGTTATGCTATTAACCTAGGGGGGTATTATGGGATTATGGGAAGCAGCAGAACAGCAGGCTGCCCAAGGTGCCCAGCGGCAGTTCACAGTGTGATCATGTGATCCATGCCTGTTTACCTCCTTTTGGACCAGGGTTGTACAGTCTCGGGGTGACACCGTGGCGGACCTTGATCGTGAAGACTGCTTGGTGACCGTCTGTCTCAAACTGCACTGAAAACAAAGCAAATATGCAACTGCATTTTTGTTTCCAATGAACAAAACATTGTTGCAAATTCACAGTGACGGCACACTAACAACCTGTTGGCCTATCACTGGAAGCACGAAAGGTCAGAAAATTCACATCATACACTAAAGGCTCTTCAGAGACCGATTTCTATGGGCTGTGGGAGGGGCAACATCATTTACTTGGTCAAATGCCATACAGATTCATGACGAAAAATCACTTCTGTCATTGCAGGAAGGAATGACATTACTAGAGTTCGGATCTGAATACTTCTTTCCAAAGACAGATAATGATATGTGCGGTATTTTCCTGAATTTGTCTTGTTTATTGCAGCTGATAATGGACACTATATGCTTTGATCTTGCTTCAGATTTGATGTTTTTTGAAAAAACATCAGTTTGAAAAGGAAAAGAAAGTCATTGGCTTGCATTTGTTTTGATAATATAATATTAATGTACATTTTTTCCATTATTAATTTTAAAATGGCTAATGTCTTTGAACTAGTTATATGGTGGAATTATGTTTTGCTTTAATGAGCGGAATGAATCTTTTAAATGGTTAAAAGGGAATAAAATTCAACTTCCCCTGAAATTCCAGGATATTATAATCAACTGATATTTTCTGCATGCATCTATGGGTGCTGAACCCACACCTCTCTATCTATGGGTGCTGAACCCACACCTCTCTATCTACGGGTGCTGACCCCATACCTCAACAATGTTTTCCATAAAGCTTCACTCTGTGTAAATTTCTTACAAATTTTGTAATAATTTCTCTAATAATTTTCAAAGGGCAAACTGTGTAAACTTTACTTCTGTTCCATTGATAGATTTATTTAGCAAATGCTTATATCCAAAGAAACGGTTATTTTGAAGAGAGCAGGATCAGAGCAGTTCCTGAAGCAGATGAGGGTTAAGGGCCATGCTTAAGGGCACAATGTGAAACTTGGGGCAGATTCATTTATCTGGGGCTGACACCCCACAGTGTTGCAAATTTAACTAACATTTTTCCCAAGACAGGACAGGGCCTGGATCTTTGCTGGGGCCCCGGGTGACTCTACCAATCTGGGGATTTGAGCTGGTTAATTTCCTGATTACGGGCACCTGCTGTGACGGACAGTCCCACACACACCTCTGTCATTACGCAGAGAGCTCAGCAGACTGGCTTTACAGCATGGACACGTGCGCTGGGAGGAGCCGTCGAGTGGGCTTACCTGTGTCTGCCGTGCTTGGGTGGAAAAGCGTGTTGGTGTAGGTAACGAACTGGAGCTGCCTGTTCAGACTGGGGAGCAGACTGCTCCAGAGGGTTACGTGCATCTCGCCTTCTCCTCTAACCCGGACTCCCTCCACCTCGGCCGCCAGGTGGAACACACCCAGTGTGGCGGTCAAGTTCACCTGCGTGGGGGAATCGGAAGGGAGACGGGCCGGTGAATTAAAGAAAAGCCCACAGTGACGCAGAGCATGCTGGATGGCCGGTGACTTACCAGGTGAAGATCTTTGGAGATTTCTTCTAAAGCCAGTCCTATAAATCAACCCATTAAATAAAAAAAAACAGTTAACTCATATCAGAACAGCTCCTATAACTTTACTAAAACATAATGATTAATATTTGTATATGCATGGTAATGAGGCTACATTCCAAACAGTTTGTGTAACAGAGGAACAGAGATAGTGAATCGCAAAATAGATTCAGACTAAAACTGCAGCTTAATTTTACACTAACAGTCAAAGGTTTTTGCAGACACAGATTCTCCACATTTGCATGTTACTCACTTAACATTTACTAAAAATTCAGTATTCTTTGCTAATAAATGTTTATAAAATAAAATGTTTTCCTAAATGAAGGAAAAGTGGCAAAAACCTGTGGTGTGCAAAAGCTGTGTATGGTATATATTCAAGATACATTTTACAGTTTTTTCCAATCATTTTAACGTGTCTCAATACCATGTCCACTTTTTCAAAACACTTAACACCTGCATCGTGCCATTGGACCATGTGACCTAAACAAGGTATACTTTTGCATTGCTTTGACACAATATGCATTCAGTCACCACTTTCCCCAGATTTCATGACTACTTCTCTCAGTCAGTGTTCGCCACCAACAAAACTTTTCAGACGTTTAGATAATCTGTTCAAAACAGTTAACTTTCAGGTCAAAACCTAATGAAATTCAGAGCACTGTAAACTGAAATATGCTGCATTTTGACAGACAAAGGACACTATGCACTTGCACTAACACAAATAATTACGCTTTTAGCATAAATTTTGTAATTTTGTTTTTGTTTGCTGGTTCGTTACCATCTATACTAATGATGTCATAGAGTGTCCCGTTCCTTTTTGCAATGCAACACAATGTATTCTGTGCAAAGGCAGTGGGTATGGCAACACATATATTACAGTAAAACATTTACATTTATTCATTTAGCAGGAACTTTTATCCAAAGCGACTTACAGTGAAGTACTGTATCTGCAGGGACAGTCCCCATGGCGCAAGGGCCTTCCCCGGGGGCACAATGGTGGCACCCCCTGGGAGTGAACTCACAACCTTCTGGTGTTTCTAATGGGAGCCCAGCCAGATCCATAACCACTAGACCACCACCATCCCCCTAGATCACCAGCAAGCATTTTAAAATGCTTGAAGCTGGAAAGCTGAATGACCACACACACCTGGCTGTAATTTCAGCTAAGCACCTATCCAGGAATTTGTGCGGTTAGTGCCAATTTGCCATATGTACAAAAGGGGGCATCTTTGGATTGGCATTGTCCATTGCCATTTTTCTTTAGCTAGTGAAAAATGGATGCCGCAAGAGGCAGAGGAAGCGCAAGAAGACATTAACAGAGTGGAAGCGGAAGAACCATGTTTACTGATGAAATCAGAACCACAGTAATTGACCATGTTTTTAACTCGTGGTTTGTCCCTGAGGGAAGCAGGTCTAAGTGTTCAGCCCCACCTTCCTAGATCCACAGTGACATCAATTGTCAGGCAAAGCAACAGATACTAAACACTATTTAGAGCAATCTGACTGAAGGCATTTGATTGATGTGTATATTACTGTAGTGGTGTGATTTGAGGAAAAATTCTAGGAAACAACTGATGCATCAGTGCACGTTTGTCTTTACTGTAACCCACTACTGTAGGATTTAGCGTTTACCTCCCAGGGGAGGAAGAATTTACCAGTATGTGTGATTGTGTGGGACAATGTGGCCTTTCGTCTTTCCCACCACGTCCCAGAGGGGTTTACTGCCCGTCCCAGGATGATGCCATTATTCTTGCCACCATACTCTCCATTCTTCGAACTTTTCTGCATGCGGATGGAAGGTATATGACCATCAGCCACATGGTCAGATGTCGCTTTTAGATGCAATGGCTGCTGGGTGTATGGACATCCATGTGGGGGACACCCAGAGCAGGATAAGGCACTCAAAGAGATTTTTACCTGGGTGTATTGCAAGAGAAAATATTCGATGTGATGTCGATGAAAATTTATGGCCAAATGCAAAGGACCGAATGGATCAGGCCAGATCAACAGTATATATAACTGTATACAGTGAAACTTTGTTATTAGGCATTTTTTGTATTTTTTTTTGTATTGAATGTAATGTACTTTCAGTTGGTGGTTGTGGCTGTAATATATTTTTATTTTCCAGTGTATTGCGCAACTGAATTTATTTACTGTATTACTTGTTTGCATTACACTTTTTACTTTAAGAAATATACGTTTTTTTCTTTTACTTTGCAATAAACATTGTGTGAAAATATAGGATACAACAACACACCACATATATGCATTTTGCAGCGCTTCAGGTTGTTTCTGTTTTTCATGCATTGTGCTTTGTGTGACAAAGTCGTCTAGTGAGAGAGTGCGTGTGCTATAGGTTTGGCAGCATGTGTCACTTTTGGGTGAAGTATGGAGTGTTTTGGTGGTTTTAGTGCACCGAAAGTTAACTGAAGTGTGAAGTGTTTTGAAAAAGTGGACATGGTATTGAAGCAAGCGTGAAAACGATTGGGAAAAAAACTGTAAATACAACATAATGAGGCACGATAAGCCTGGGTTGTACCCTGGGCTGCACTGGTAGGAGACTTTGCATATCAATCTCCTAGAAGCAAATGTATTATTCAGACGCACAGCTACAAATAGAGAAATGAGCAAAACAAAAAACAGGTTTTTCCATGCCTGTAATTAGAGACACCAGGTAACCTACATAACTGCGTCAATTTAGACTGCAAGAGGAAGCTAGATGAATCAGAAAAACAAAAGTGACAGCGGATGAACATACACAGACGAAAGGCTGCACGGAAACACCCAACGTCAGGGTGCAGCGTTAGCTACTGAGCCATGGCACAACAGCCTCGAAACAGCTACAGGTTCATTTAACCACTACAAAGTAACAGTTCTGTTCTACGGTGTCCTTATCTCTGGTTCTTTTTATTTGGGGGTCAAAAATCCCCAGAGTCATAGCATTTTTATACCGGTCGTCGTCGAGTTACGACCTATGAAACTCATGACTGATCAATTTTACCACCGCTGCAAGGCTGCAGACACGTGGCCATGACGGCGGTTGTGGTGGAACCTGTTATACACCACATCTGCCAGGCTGAGAATTGCCCAATGTGAGTGTATAACAGGTTCCA
>JABFEB020000085.1:858131-885683 GCA_019775895.2 Stomatorhinus ivindoensis | reverse complement strand
AATGATGGTACAACAAACAGACAAATAGGGTTAAAACCCATTATACCGATACAATGACTTAAAGGTCATTTTCCCTTGGGGGTTAATGAAGTTTATGCAAGTAGTGAACTAAAAACTGCTACTAGCAGAGTAAGTTATTTATAATAAAAAGGACGATTCCTTTGTCTGAGGCTACTAGGACATCACGGTAATAGTAATAGATGACAATAGCCTCGCATGACAACAGCTCTCCCAATCGCTTGGCTCACCTTCTCTGAAAGCCGAGGTACTCCTGTGCCCTGCGCCGCTTCACCTCCTCCAGCTCCGAAGCCTTGAAGGCCGTGTGCAGGGGGTAGGCAGACACCCGTGGGAAGAGCAGCTGGGAGAAGGGCAGACTCACAGCTCTGCTCTCACCCTCGCACACGCATCCGTTTCGCGCCAGCAGACTGCGGGGGGGACGGGGAGGATGAGCACTCAGCGGCAAAACGTGACTCCCTTCACTTCCTGCCCGTTTTCTCAGCTTTAATGCAAACAATACCCCGCCGTACTGCACTTTATAAAAAGTACATCCTGAGACAGCAGGGGTACAGGAACCTGGGGGAAAGGGGGGGCACGTATCCACCCCAATATTTAATGTGGCTTCAGTTATCCCCCCAATAAACAGATCTTTGTATTTAAACAAAGTTGTGCTCTCCCCCCAATATCAAACTTTCTCTTACGCTGTTGTGTGATGGAGTGGTATCTCAGGCAGAGAGGTCACTACCTTGTGTCTGGCGCCACCTGTTCTGGGCTCCAACCTCATCTCCCTTCCTGCCCCCACAGGGATGCCCACTATATATTTCGAACCCCATGAAAGCATATCATGATAGTCGCCTCCAGCCCAGACAAACCCAATTATGCCTTCCCCAGCAGCCCACTGACCCGGCCACGCTCTCCTTCACGCGGTACGGGATGTCAGCGTAGCGCTGCTCCCCGTCCGCCAGCCTCTCCTCCAGCAGCCTCTCTGCCTCGCTCGCCAGCCTCTGCCTCACGTCTACATAGGTGTACGCCCGTGGCGTCCAAGAGCGCAGGAGGGCTGCTACCAGCAGCACAGAGGCCACAATCCCCAGCAAGACGGTCTTCCGGAGGGAACGCATCTTGGAAGCTGCTCCGAACACATGTAACAGTTTGAGAGACGTCACACTGTTGGCACGCATGCTTTCCTGTTGCTTGTTTCCTGTGTCTGTCATTCGCGCTGAGCAGATATCATGGGTGTTTCACACCCATCTGACTGTAAGTTGCAGAATACATCCTCTGTTCTGTTCTGAGTGCAAGAGGCTTGTAGATTAAGAAGATTTCCTCTACAGAAATATGTGGTTAAAATAATCAGCATTCTCAATTTGCCTGTTGCATATTCCCTAAAAATATCAATCCTAAAATGTAGTATTTGAAAAATAAAACAAGTACCCTACCTTTTGGAGGATGATCATTGATCAGGAAAAACAGTCTCCTGTTGTTTTTTCCATGAGTTCCCCTCTATGCAAGTCGGGCGTCAACGCTTCTCACAGCTTCCTGATTTCCAGGCCACATGATTTCAGGAAAGGGGTGGTCTCTGGCTGCTTCTGCCCAATACATGAATTTACAACCATCTGAAATCACCAAATATAGAAGTTGTAGTTTCACGGAACAGCACTTAACAGAGACACGTTGTATTTCTGTAGTTTCCATTTAGCGGGCATGAAAAATACCACTATACACACTATAAACGACAAAGGAGGAAGTTTAAAAAAATAATTAAACAAACATCAAGCGCTGTAGTTTGTCTTTCAGCCAAATGTGGGTTATATATTTTGCTAATATATCGTTTAACATTTACCCAAATATAATTTGTGAGAAAATCGGGTAAAATCAAAGAGAATTAAAAACAGATAGTCAGCGCACCACCAAGACACTACATTAAAAATAAATACGTAGACTTTCATATCTCAAAAAAAAATCTCACCCAAACTTTGTGTCGGTTATCAATTTAAAGTAAATTATGTTTGTTTTACTCGAAAGTGAACGCAATGTTCTTTAAGTTCTTTTAAGTTTAACTTAAAATGTTACTTTCACATCCTTAAACACCATAACAGATCACGAGTAACGTGAACGGCAAAGTAAAAAGAAAGTTAAGAGATAGATTTCAGAATTATACATTGTATTGCGCCGATTAACTCTTGCCATCAAATTTGATTTTAGTTGTATTTATTTCCATTTTTATTTCCTATAAACTTTTACATTTCGCATAAACCTAGTATGTTCCAGCTTGTGTAATGGGATTTACTTTACAAAAATATACAATTACCTTTACATACTGTATTACTAATACTCACTTTAAATGACCACTTTCAATATCATAATTTGAAAATTTGTCATTAAAATAAGCTACATCGGTACCAATAATTAGGTATCGTAAACCTGTCCTCAAACGTGGTCCGTGGTAAGACTCGTCTGCGTTCGCGGTTAATAAAAGAGAGACTCTGCTAGATAGGTGCTTAAATACCGTGTCCTTAGTAAAATTACACACGATGTCTGAATTTGCCGTGGTATTGACCCATGGCACAAAAATACTAGGTCATATTATACTTGTATGGGTTTTTAATTAAAAAATGTAGTATTGCCAATTCTTAATCATAGCGGGGGAAGGGATCGACCTCTTTTTTGATAAGAGCGCTTCTTAGGAAACGTGTGACGCTCGTCGGATCCGTTTTTTATTCTCCACATTGACCATAATTGGCGGAGACCAATTTCAAACAGAATATATTACGAAAAACTACACACCACCAGTGTCTGGAGATGTTGAAATGTTGTTTCCATTGTTCTTCCAATTGTCTTTCTCCCGTCACCCAAAATTTACTGCGACAAATCGATCCAAATATTCAGCATCAGTAATTCAGGTGTGGCATGGATTCACTAAAAACGCAGTATGTATCCCACCATGTAAAAGGCTACTCGTTTTATAATGCTTCGCTATTAAAGGCCTCTGCAGACGTACCGCCTTAGCGGCTCCTGCATTTTATCACACAAATGTATCAAAAGGACTGCAATAACATTCAGATTACGACTGCTGTGTTTGCACAGTAAAACAAGAAACACCCAATGTACACACAAGAAAAATAAAATGATGCGTAATATCATTGCCAGAGATACATTCTTGAAACGGTCCGTCTGGAGAAACTGGATTTGACAATCACCGTGACAGGGAAATTAAATCAGATTTTCCTCCACTAGATTGCGAATAAAAACAGACGACAAGTGTTTAGAGAGAGTAAGAAAATAAATCGCCCCTTACCGCGGTTCCTTCCTGAATGGAATGACAAAATTTCAATACACCTGACCAAAATGAAAGCGGAACACGCAGAGGACATATATAAACCCTAGTGCATTATGCGGCTGTTCTGCCTTCTGTCCATAAGCCTGCTTGGGCTTTGACAGCAATATGGTTGAAGCCTCTGCCGGCGAATTGTGGAAACTGCAGTTTGCGGTGAATCAAGAAAAAAAACGAAAATTTGCACGAGGAGGGTAATGAGCAAACAAGTTAAAATTATATTTATAGAGATATTAGTATATAAAACCTGTATATTTTACTTCCACGCAAAAACGAACAAAAAATAACATTTGTCAACATAAGTCAGTATTAACTTAATTCCCTTATTAACTTTAGAATTGACTCAAAAATTACTGAACAAACATGAATGTACCAACATTAAATCAGCCAAATTCAATCAATAAAATGTACAGATTATTTTTACAGGTTACTTTCAACTATTGCATTTAATATAAAATGTTGCAGAAGAAGCAATTACCTGTTTCCTCTTATTTTCGGCTTGTCTTGTGTATTTAGTCCGCGTCTGAGTTAGTTTCCCCAGATCCGTCATTAATGTTCAGTTGATGTTTGTCTCGTGTGCTTCCTGTTCCTGGAATCAACTGCGTTCACCTTTGTTCCTGGCTGGCTTCGCTTGTTTGTCCGCTTGCCTGCTCGCACAGCACAACAGCAATTCTTTCTCAGCAACACGTTGAGACCGTAATCCTTACCTTTGTGACCACCCGGCTGGATTACTTTAACGCACTTTATATAGGGGTCAGTTCTTCAACCATCGTTCACCTCCAGAAAGTGCAAAATTCTGCCGCTCGTCTTTTAACTGGCACTCGGAAGTTTGAGCACATTTCCCCATTTCTTGCCTAGTATGGGTGTATGACTGGCTGCCAATTTTTTTTAGAATTCATTTTTAAATTCTTTTGTTTCCCCATAGCCTTGCGCCATCCTGTCTCTCAGAACTGCTTCTGTCTTATACACCCATCCACTCTCTCAGGTCAGCCGATCAGCTGCTCCTGAATGTACCCAGGACTAAGCGTAACCTTACCGGAGACCCTGATTTTGCGGTAGCAGCTCCAGACTGGAACGATCTGCCTGTAGAGATCAGACCGGCCTCTTCTCTGTCTGTTTTTAAGTCACTTCTGAAAACCCATCTCTATACCCTGGCCTTTGACACCTTATGAGATGGTTGATTTAGCTCTCTTATTTTTGATTGTTTTAGTTAATTATATGTTCTTTTATATTGTTTTAATATAGATCTGTTATTTATTATGTTTTATTTAGTTCTTATTTTTTATGTTGCTGTTTTGTTTTATCTATTTTTCTTAATTTATATACTGTGCAATACTTTGGTCCTGTACAGGTTGTTTAAAGTGCTTTATAAATAAAGTTGGATTGGATTGGATTGGATTGGTTCTTAGGGAGAAGCCAGACAAACTACCTTAATGACCTCCAATGAAAGGAACTAAAACGAATACGTACCCAGCCCAGAATAGGGCTACCGGCACCCATCATTGGAGCCAGATCTGGGTGTCATGCTTGCCAGTGAGTGTGTGATGGCCGAGACCCCCACATACCCCAGCCAGGGTCCTCCTGAAATGGCCACATAGAGCCATTCTGTGGGCTCACCACCACTTGCCAGATGACAGGTGGGGGTCAGGAGTAGTGCCGGTTGACTGGCAGGTGAGAGTAAGAAGCACCCAGATGGGTAAGATCTTGGCAATGGACACTGGATGTTTTTAGGGTGATGTGATTAATCTGCCTTTTTGCATAAAAGGTGGGGAAAGTAGTGAAACCAGGATGTCCAGAGGGTGCAGGCCAACTACAGGGAAAGTCTGTGCAGCTGTACTGGTGAGGATCCTGACCTTGAAGCCTGGAATTCAGCAGGAACAATATCGATACTGGTTTTCCATTGAACAGTTTTGAATGGACCCAGAGCTGCGTCTGCATAAAATCAAAGGCCTTTTGAGCGGGTATTGGCCCACTCTTTTCTCCATTCCTGTTTGTAATTTTGCACTGGATATCAAGGCACAGTAATGGCTGGAAGGACGTCTAGCGTGGCGGTCTAGAAGTGACATCTGAGGCCATTGCAGCTGAGGGGGAAGTTTCTGCCTTTACTGAAGTAGTTTGCTAACATCAGGATCTTGTTCATGAGTGATGGCAAGAGAATATGAGACTCACAAGTGGATCAGGTCTTGGTGGCAAAGATGAAACTCCTACGGTTCTCTCCTCTCCTATGGACATGACCTGTGATAATGATTGTGTGGAGGGAAATTGATATGCGAATGGGAAGAGGTGCATAGTGGGATTGCTATCAATGTTTTGGGCTACAGGTGCTGTCTGAGGAGAACACAGGATGTGTGAGAAGTTTTAGTCACAGGTGTTCAGGGGCTTATTGCAGCAACCTGTGGTTTCTTCTGGAGTCTGTCGAGACAAAAATAACTGGCTAAGGTTAAGGGGGGGGGGCTTACAAGAAGAGGGACCGGATTTGGGAAGACGCTTGTTGCAAAAGAGAAAGCCAAGTTATAGATCATGTATTGCAATATGACAGGCTGTGCTAATGCAGAGGATTTTGTATGCATAAGGAACATATAAGCTTAAGATTGCAGTAGCAGCAGTGGTATTTAGTTATGGGAAATAGAGTGAACAGTGACAAATTGTGAGGGAGGAAGTATGAGAAGGTCAGGTGGTGCAGGGAAGGCTGAGACAAGACAGGTGTGCTGGGGGGAATTAAGGTCAAGTGACAGTCATGGGATGGGGTAACTAAGGGGGTAACCAAGGCAACTGAGCAACTATGAATAATTAATGTGTCTTTTGAGGTAACAACCAATTGTAATTGACATACCACTTGACGTATTAACTAAACAAAGTTAATGAGCTTTTTTATAGGTGAATTGCTTTCGGAAAAGTAGCCAATCATAATATTGATATGACGTGCTTTTTAGAGAAGCTTGAAAAGGGTAGCCTATATAAACTGTTGCATTTCTCTTTTAAGAAAAACTGGGAGGTATTTTCTGCAAAAAATAAAATGAAAATGATAAAAATAAAGTACAATCTCCACTTTGCCATGTACTTTTCAAAGTCTGTGTGCAAAAGTCCTGCAGAAATTGACATTTCATATTCAAGTTCACTACATGCAAATATATTTGCATGTAGCGGGGCGATGGGCGGAGCTGCGGATCACTACTGCGCCTCTCAGTGCATTTGCCGATTCCTTTCCCCTCGTGTTTCTTGTTCATGGTTGTCCGTGTCGCCCAAACTAATGGCAAAGTCACACGGGGCTTAAGTTAGCTACTTATCTGCAGCTTCTGATTAATTTAACTTCTTATTCGTAGCGTCTTATTTCACGGCTTAAGTTACTTCCAGCTTCCTTATAGGGGAGTGTTCGCAGCTGCACATGCTGTACAGTTTTTAGTTAAGACATGTTGAAAATGCGAAATTAAATATTATGTCGTGCGATATAATGTCAGGTATGCCATTGTAAGGAAACACTGAAATTAGCCAGGGCCAGACTGCCATGTTTTCAGCTAGGTCGCTATCTGGCCAAGGCTAATTTCAGTGTCATTAAAGTGGCATGCCGGCTGTGTACTATGTAGGCCTATTTCATATTCACCTTATCCAAGACCTCCGCATTCCATTTGGAAATGTGGCTTCTTATTGAAATGAGTGTGAACAATTGATCAAAGTGTCATGCGACCAGTTTTCTGTTACAAATGAAAAATCACATTATGCCCAGGTAATTCCACCATTTTCGATACAGAAAAACTTTCTTCTACGAAATAAATATACGTTCTCAAACCTTTTATTCATACGTTATTTTGTAATTCTAAAATGTCTTGTAAAAACTGCAGCATGCGCAAACATTCAATTTTAGCGGTGCTGCGAATAAGAAGCTAACTAATCGGAAGCTGCAGATAAGTAGCTAATTTAAGACGCGTGTGACTTTGCCATTTGTTTGGGGAACACGGGCGACAATAGGCAAGAAAACGAGGAGAAAGAAATCGGCAAACGCACTGAGAAGCGCAGCAGTGATCAGTAGCCCCGCCCCGATTAACATACATTTGCATGTAGCGAATTTGCAAATAAAAACGGCTTCCAAGGAACTGGTTCCAGACATGTCCCACTAGACAGAAGCCCCAGAGAACACCCAGGACATTGTTCGATTATATCACCTAGCTAGGCCATGAACATCCACCAATTAGCTAGGGTACAGTAAAATCCTGTTATCGTGGACTCGCTTATAACGGAATGTCACTTATAACAGACAAACAATTTTGTCCCCAGGGCCGCTTTTAGCTGTAGCTTTGTTCAATTATAACGGACATACAGGCTCTGCCTACAAGGCGCGTGGCGTGCCGGTGATATACAGTGCTGATAAATAGTCGGGATTATTAATAGTCACACATCTGCTCAGTTAAAGTTGGATTACTACATGTACAATATGATAATGGGTACCACAAGTGTATCTGTTTGGGTGTAGCATGAGTAAATGGTGTCCTGTAGTTGCGTTCTGGGCATACAGCAACTCTGGATATAACGGACTTTGGATATAACAGACTGTTTTGCCAGGTCCCTTGAAGTCCGTTATAAGCGGATTTTACTATACATAGCTATGGAGAAAGATGACTAAACCGAGCCTCAGAGCACACTGCCACTGTGATACTCACCAGGGAAAGGGGGGGGGGTGATGAACTTTTACACGTCTTCAACAGCTAATGTTCAATATTTAAATTAGTTGTTATACTGCAAATATGTCTTATCCATTCATTCGTTAATCTCCCTGTTGCGCTGTGCAAGCAGGCGAGCGGACGAACAAGCGAAGCCAGCCAGGAATGAAGGTGAACGGAATTTATTTCAGGAACACGAAGCACACGAGACAAATGTCAACTAAACATTAAGGACAAGTCTGGGGAAACTAACTCAGACGCGGACTAAATACACAGGACAGGCTGAATATAACAGGCAACAGGTGATTACGATCGAGAAGTAACACGAGGTAACGAGGGGGGCGTGGCACACAGGAGGGCCGGACGAGCAGCTCGTGACACTTCCAACCACTTACGCTGCTAATGGTTGTTGGCTTACATACCTCAGATCTGACTGAGCGCAATGTATCTCAAATTCATTAATTACGATTTAAAAAGTAATGTTTTACAATAAGTGCACCTCCATAATGCATTTTGTGGAAGATATAAAATATTACTACTATTATTTCTAATCAACGAATCCTAGTCCCTTACTGAACTATGTGTTGAAATTTTTGAAAAAACAAGTCAAGTTGAGAGTTTGTAAGGTGAAGTTTCTTTATTAGGCAGTAAAAGAAGCACAGGCAACAGCGTCCTTGTTCCACGGTGGTGACACACTGAGTGAACAAAAACAGCAGTTTATATAGGCTATCTTTATATACCTTTTTCAAGTTTTCATAACAATCATATTGACATTATGATTGGCTACTTCTCTAAAAACAGACCACCTATCTAAAATAACCTATCATCAGTTGTGATTGGTTATTACTTCAAGGGTTATGTGAATTATAATTTGTTGCTACCTCAAGGGCCGCTTGACTTGTAATAAAAAGAAAATCAACTATACCAGTTATGACTGGTTACCCCTGGGTACTCCATCCAGTGATCATGATGTGATTTAAATACCCTTAAATGTATGTTTCTCATCACAGCGCAATCTGCACTGCCTGCAGAGCTCATTCCAGATTGAATCTATATTCCCATAGTTAAGAGCTACTCAAATCACAGTCCTCGAGGTCTGAGTCCTGCTGATTTTCCAGCCTTCCTTTAACTGTGAGCCATTGTGAAGCCTCTGTAGTCCAATCAGAATCAGTAATTATCAAAGTAACTACCTGGGAGAACAGAAAACAAGACCTGGATTTAGAATCAAAGGCCAGATTTGAAGAGCTCTGCCATAGGTCATACTATTGCCACTGCTGTTATCTTAAGCTTATAAGTTCTTCTGCATTAGCACAATTTACCATATTTCAATGCATGATCAATAGCATGACTCCCTCCTTTTGCCGGAGTCATTCTGTTTTAGTTCCATTTTCTATAACTCAGGCCCATTTTCTTATCCCCTCCTCCTCCTTTGCAGATGTCTTCCTGTGGACCCAGCGCCCCTCCCAACCAGTCTTGCTTTTCTCTTACCATCAGCCAGTTTCTTCTGATCTCAGCAGACTTGAGGCATAGTCACATGTTCCCTATTTGTCTTTCTTGTTGCCTATTTGCCTCTCAGTTACCCAGACACCTCATGACTTGACCCAAAGCGCTCGGAAGACAAGCTCAAACATATTGCATGCATAGCAGGCAGCATGTCACACAATTATCTTCATGGCTAAGGCCTAAGACATTCACAGCAATCCCATAATGCCTCCCTTCCATCCTAACCCAGCTGCTGGCCTTCCACAATTTCCCCCCTGTCATGACCTGCTCATACGATCCTTCGGTGTGCCACACCCCTTCATTTACCTCATGTGAAACCCCGATTGTGACCGGCTGTTTCCTGTTATTTCGGTTTGTCTTGTGTATTTCAGTCTTCGTTCAAGTCTGTTTCTCCAGGTTTGTCATTAACGTGTGTACCGTGTCGTGTGCTAATGGCTTGTGCTTTCCTTAATAAATCCCGCATTTTGGACTCCCGTTTCCCGACCTTCATTCCCCGGTTCCTTCATTCTTGACCAGACGTCACACCACTGAGCTGTCTATGACCGTTTTTTGAGCTAAATCTGGTTGGCCTCTTGTGGCCTTTATAAAGGGCAAAAATAGCCGTTGAAAATAAGGCTGGAGTTACTCCGTCTGTTTTGGTCTATATATAATCCAAGACAGACATCTCTTTCTGGATCACATAGATCCCTAATACAGCCATTCAAATACATTGCAACATGTGGGGAATTATCATGATGAGTATTGTGTTGTGCTGTGTACACTTCACCAAAATCCCATGCGTTATTGAAAATGATTCAACTATATTTTTGAGCAGTTCCGTGGCAAGGTACAGTGTGCAACTTCACTCCAGGATCAAGTTGCCACCTGTGTGTTTAATGATCTTATCATTCGGCTCTTCAACGTTCTACATCTTTCTGTGTCACATTACAATGTTATCATATCTTTCAATAATGTGGCAACAATCCAAGTATTAGGTGTGGCTGAGCATGTAAGCATTTCAGTGGATTTGTCACACATAATGCAATAAAACATCCTGGATTTGTAGATTTCTTAGGACTGATGGTATACCCTGATTAACTCTTTTCCCCAGAATCCTGTAACATTATCTTAGAAAAAATGCTAATTTTTTGTCTGCAGTACTTTTACAACAAGTCAATTTAGAATATTTCTGATGATTTTATCATGATTCTGAACCCCTAACAGGTTCCCTGAGGACTGGGTTGGGGAAACACTGCTCTGGAGCAATGGGTCTTAATATTACATGTTAAAGAAAAAAGTTATATTTAGAAATATTTATATATTTATATTTAGAATACAGTTTCATTCATTTTGTAATCTTTAAACCTTAAACAGACATAAGCCTAAAATAAATAAATTTTTATATCCAAGATCAGTTCAGGACACCTGGAAAAACTGCATTTGGATATTCACTCGATAGCTTATAGCAGGGGTCTCCAACTCCGGTCCTGGAGAGCTAGTATACAGTAGGTTTTCTGTCCCACTTGGCTTTTAATGAGTCACGCCTGTTCCTGGTATTTAAGTGAGAACAGGTGTGGCTCATCAGAAGCCGGGTGTAATAGAAAACCTACTGGACGGTAGTTCTCCAGGACCGGAGTTGGAGACCCTTGGCTTATAGTATAAGTTGCACTCTAAATGTACTTGGCAAATCAGTAATTTGGAGCTCGGTGTGTTTTTACCTTTAAATATTTAAAAATGCTAAAAAAATGCACGTTTCACATATTTAATTATTATTTTAATACAAAACTTCAGAAAACTGTGGAGCGAATACACATTGTAATGCATGCGCAATTTTGTAACTGTCTCGACCTTTCAAAAGTATAAGAAATACGTATTTGTTTTGTTTCTACACTTCCGGATCATTTTCCTGCTGTCCAATAGCTAAGCAGTTCATTGACATTGTGGGCGGGGATTGTAAACAAAGCAAACCAATCATTAAACGGAACGTCTAGATTGATTGCTTACGGTCCAATTACAAGGAAACTAAAATCTCCTCAAATCCAATCATCGTAAACCGTGTCAACTCCATGATACATTGCAAGCCAACGATAAAAACAGGAATTAAGGGTGAGATGCGAGGAAAATATGGCTGCGTCCATGGTGCGGTGGTTTAGAGGCTTGTACGTTTTCTTTTTGACGTGTCTTCTTCCTGTTTCGGCGTTCCTGAATCTGGAGGAGTTAAATGAGATTAAATATGGCATCCAGATCCTCCCGGACCCGGTGATCGTGGGACAGGTAAGGGGGTACGATACAAGCTGTCCGGGGGCTGCAGGGTGGTGAAGTTAGTCTTGTAATGATGGTGTATATGATGACCAAGAGGTGGTAAGAGATAAAATCGTATTTCAAGGAGAGTGGATTGAAGCGCTAGCTATGTAGGCTGACTGTTATGTCACTGTCACGTCGACTACATGGCTGTCAATTAACTGTCCCATCGATATTAGGACCATTCTCTGTATTTGGACAGTTGAAAGATCAGCTGGTGGTGGGTAACCCTTGTTACTGCTGTTTACTAATGTGAAATTGTCGCCAACCGAGTGCTGAATCTTGGGGGATCTATAGGGGTTAATACGGAACACAACGCCAGAGACTTGTAAGCTTTAGAGCGCGATTCTGTAAGAAAAGCATCTCCGCGACACTGCTTTGTCTGTTAATAAGCATGTGCTCTTGTGGGTATTTCTCACAGGCCAAGTCGCAGGATGTGATGTTGGTCTCAAACAAATACAGGCAGCTATATGAATGTCACCTGCCTGCTCAAGCCATCCGGTTCCACCAAGACCCAGCAGCAGAGCCCGATCCCCAGGGATACATTGGACCTGGGATTCCTGAGCTTCTCAGACCTATGTCTAGTGCGCCATGCCTCGTCAAGGTGACGACTGTCTGATCTCAGCGCTCATGTGCATGTAGGGGTTGGACTGCCGATCCTTCAGTAGTTCTGTGACGAATCTGCTTATACGAGAGTTCTGTGTGAACATTTTTTTGGACATTTTTATGGCGGGAATTTGAAGTTTGATTTTCACTACTTCCATCACAGTCTCTAACCACTTGTATCAGAGCCTCATTCACATTGTGCCTTAATGAACTGCTTCTAACCTGTCTCTTCCACAGACAAAAGACTGGTGGACATATGAGTTTTGCTACGGCCAGTACGTCCGACAGTACCACTTAGAGGGTTTGTGTCTCCTTGCCCAAACATCTCTGCAGTGAAGTGCTGTCAGCAGCACAGCCTGCATTTCATACTTTCTTCAATTCTACTTGCTTCATTTGCACAGATTCAGAGATCAAGGGTGACATGCTCTTCTTGGGGTATTACGAGTCTGAATTCGACTGGAATAATGAAACTGCCAAGGTATGAATTTTCTTCAATCCTCTTACTTAATCTTTTTGTTTAAACCTGAGGGTATTGTATTTCACGTGTAAAATTGAGTTAGTTTCTGTGTTTTGTTGTGTGTGAGGTTTTTATATTATGGAATACATTTTAAAGTGTTAAAATAGCACTGCTATCCTCCTATTATCATTTTTCTACATGTGACATTTATATGCTTTTCTGTTTATGTTCTGTAAATTGCACAGAAGTGTCACTGATGCGGTGTTCCTGTGAGCAGAGAGGTTTGGTCTCTGTTCTTTTGAACATACCTTCAGGCACCATTGCAGGAGTAGCTGCTTCTACTGGCTCCTGTCAGTCATTTCTGGTGCATTGCTGGGTTTACAGTGTGTTGCTCAGTAAAATTTTATTTCTTATTCTCATACATGTATGAACTGTATTTTATACAGTGGTTTTCCTTTAATTAAAACTTCAGAAACCTTGAGAAATGAGTCTTCCTGATGTGTTTTGCTTTTTTTTTTTGTGCACTGTGCCCATTTCTTAAGGGCCTGCTGCTTGTTTGTTCATTAAATGAGCGGAAAGCTAAACCGCTTGTGGCAGACTGAAATCTGCCTGCTGTGACCTTGTGAGGCCCTGAGTATGATGTGTAGTGTAGGAGGATGTCCTGTAAACAGGGTGACTGACATGTACAGTCAGAACCATGAATATTTGGACACTGACACAAGTTGTACTATTTTACCTGTTTACTGAAATATATTCCAGCTGAAGTTATACAATGGACATGGACAGAAAAAAAACAATTTGAGAAGTCGCCACGATGTTAGGAGTGGCAAAATCCATAGTTTGGTACATCCTGAGAAAGAGAGAAAGCAAGCATTGGTGAACTCCGCAACCCAAAAAGGCCTTGATGTCCACGGATGACTTGGATGCTTGCAGAATCATTTCCATGGTGAAGAGAAACCCCTTCGTAACAGCCAACCAAGTGAACGACGTTCTCCAGGAGGTAGGCGTGTCAGTAGTCTACCATAAAGAGAAGACTGCATGAAAACATATACAGGGGGTTCACTGTAAGATGCAAGTCACTTATAAGCCTCAAGAATAGAAAGGCTAGATTGGACTTTGCAAAAAAAAAAAAAACATCTAAAAATGCCAGCACAGTTCTGGAACAGCATTCTTTGGACAGATGAAACCAAGATCAACCTGCATGAGAATGATGGAAAGAAAAAAGTATGGAGAAGGGCTGGAACAGCTTATGATCCAAAGAACACGGCATCATCATGGTGGAGGCAGTGTGATGGCTTGGGCCTGCATGGCTGCCAGTGGCAAAGGGTCTTTAGTGTTTCTTGATGATGTGACACATGATGGAAGCAGCCGAATGAATAGAGGTGTTCAGAGACATCATGTCTGCTCACATCCAGCCAAATTGATCGGGCAGCGTTTCATAACACAGATGGGCAATGACCCAAAACACACAGCGAAAGCAACCCGGGACTTTATTAAAGCAAAGAAGTGGAATATTCTCGAATGGCCAAGTCAGTCACCTGATCTCAACCCCATTGATCATGCATTTCACTTGCTAAAGACTAAACTACAGACAGAAAGACCCTCAAACAAACAGCAACAGAAAGCTGCTGCAGTAAAGGCCTGGTAGAGCATTAAAAAGGAGGAAACGCAGCGTCTGCTCATGTCCATGAGGTCAAGACTTCAGTCATTGCCTGTGAAGGGTTTTCAACTAAATATTAGAATTTAGCATTTTATTTGCAGTTATATTAATTTGTCCAATTACTTATGAGCCCCTGAAAGGAAGGGATTGTGTAGAAAAATTCCTTTAGTTCCCCACATTTTTAATGCAATTTTTTGTACCAACTGAATTAAAGCTGAAAGTCTGCACTTCAACGGCATCTGACTTGTTTCTTTTAAAATTTGTGGTGATGTACAGAACTTAACTGAAAAACCGTCTCTGTCCAAATATTTAGGTTCCTGACTGTATATGGACAAGTCAGATTTGGGTTTAAGGCACTGGGAAAGAAAACCCTTCAGTTCATAACTTTAATCAAAGTGCCAAATATCTGACCTCCTGCTATTTTTCTGTCAGCAATGCAGAGTATTGTACTATGCAAAATCATGTTTTTTGCCTGTATTTATGAGGTAATTCCATTACCAAAATGTCGAGTATTTTCCTTCGATAGTGGTGAAGGGTGCAACCCATTATGCAGTATAAATTGACATTTGGGATACAAAGTTATTTGATATTTCATGCAAATTGGAACCTGAAAATCTGCCATGTTTTCCTCTGATTTGTAATTCCATAACCGTGGATCTGCCCATGTCTTTACAGACCTCCAAACAACACAGGCTAAAGAGGTACCACAGCCAGTCTTACGTTAACGGCTCAAAATGTGACCTGAATGGAAAACCCAGAGAAACTGAGGTCCGGGTAAGTGTGCTGCCACGTCTTTGTCATGTTTATGACGTAATGCAGACGATGGGGCTGAAAAGTGCCTCTGTGTCCCTCCTCCCTCTTCTGTCACCAGTTCCTGTGTGAGGAGGGCTCTGGTGACTACATCGCCCGCGTGGATGAGCCGCAGTCCTGCCGCTATGTCCTGACTGTTCACACCACGCGCACCTGTCACCACCCCTTCCTGCGCCCCCCATCCTCTGCTAAACCCCAGGGCATCGTGTGCCAGCCGGCCCTCAGCCCCCAGCAGTACATGGATTATGTCAAAGCGCAAGTCTGTGAGTATTGGGGGGGCGGGGTGTGTGACCTGTAAGCTGTTTTCCTTCTACCCCCCCCCCCCCCCCCCTTTATCAGGAGGAAGGAACTGGGAATAGGAGATGTAGAGCATTGAGGCCTTTATTTTAGCACATTAGGTTCCACCATCTTCCATGTTTTAAGACCATGGACATTAACACAGTGGGTGCATCTGAAATAGCATCCTTGTTTGCTATGTAGTAGGTGAAATGTAGTACGCTAAGTAGGACTGCCATGATTAGTTAACGTAGTTGATGTCTATGCTGAAAATGGGTCAACATTAATATTTTAAATCGATGCATCATTTAACAAAAAAAAGATTTTAAAGACATTTCCTTTGTGATTTCTAAAATGCTTCATTATAACAAATTAATCCTTTAATATCAGTAGATAATTATGGGAGTAGTTCAAATTATCACCAAACAAAATGGTGGTGTGCACATGCCACAGCGGCACCAGTACTATGCACGAGTGCCTGAAAAGAAAATGCACAGGCGCTTTTTTGGATGATGGACCATCAGAGTAGGCGAAACCACTAATGATGTCTGTACATGATTATTAAATTACCATTAGTGCGGAGAGATTTTTTGTCCTCGTAGCTTAACACTCATTATTAAAGCCATAAACTTGTCTGCCTGCTGCCTTTCATCGAATAAGTGTTTGAGAAAACGTTTAGGCTAGAATCTGGGCTTCTTCTACATTGATTGACGGCGCCAGTGTATCAGTTCGCATGTCCTGGGCTTCTTGGGACCCAGGGTTGTCAACTTTGGTCAGCTAGCTGGCATGAGATTTTAAGTTCGTATAAATGTAACAGTTCCATTACCTTAGTCTGTATGGTTTGAAAACTATGACATTTGATGTGGCTATGTTTAGTTTTATAATGGAATAATATAGATTTGCTGTAAGATTTCTTGCGTGAGCATGAGAGTCTGAAAGCATGTCACGCCAGATGCGCGAGAGCTGGTAACCCTGGGGACCAGTGTTATTGTAAAGTAAATCTGAAAATGAAAATGGACATTAAATAAAAGAAAATATTTTGTGAAATGAAATAATGAAAACTACATTTCCCAAAAAAAGTATCAGACTGCAAGAAGTACCACCTCTCACCATCGTCTTTTACTTTTTACTTTGTTTAACCACAGTGTTTTCTCTTTTAAAAGATGTGGCTCTTGAGCCATCGTTTCTTCTGTGCGACTTCAGTATGATATTTTCACTTCCATGATATACTAAAACAGTTGCCTGTTTAGATTAATTGACCAATCTGTAAAATAGTCATTAGCTGAATCCATAGAAAAATAGTCGCTAGTGGCAGCCTTAATGCAAAGAGAGCAGTATGCCTGAATCCTGGTGAACGCTATCCGGATGACATTCTACATTCTGTGAAATTCCGAAGTGTGCATCATGCGGACCCTATGCTTTCCTGCAAGACCACTGGAGTGGTGAAGATCGTTACTCAGAGTTTTGTCAAGATGGCGGTGGCAGTCCTTTTTCTGTACAAATTTAAGTGGAAAATAATACCCAGTCACATTACTTTTTAAGTTTTTTTTTTTCTCATTGCCACCAGGCTGCATTCACATCCAGATCAGGCAAAATGCAAGATGGTGACCGCTGTGTGTCCAGTTGCATGCTTATTGTTCTCCTGCGTACATGCAGTACACTGTACATTAACGGTCGGGTAGCAGGCTTCTAACAAATTTCAGTATGTACTATATAAGTGTGCAGTTTTGGATGCACCCATTGTCTGTTCATATTTGTATTGAAATAAAGTCCACCAGTGTTCAGGGGCAGGAGCTTAACTGCAGAACACAAACAGGGCGAAGCCAGATGGCATAATATTAGTAATGAGTTAATGTTGGTCAGATGATGGAAGCTGAAGCAGCTTAACTGTATGAAGGGCTTGGTGGATCTCCACACTGTGTCTGAGATGTAGAAATGTCTGCGTTTCCCCTCTTTAGCTGATACCAAACGGAAGGTGGAACAGATATCCGAGGAGCTGAAGAGTTTGGACGAGATCTTGGCTGGTGACGAGGCCACTGATGATAATGAGGACGGAGGAGGGGTAGAGAACGGAGCTTCAGACAGCACTGACGTAGGCCCTGATGGAGAGCCAGATGCCGAAGGTGGGGGCTGGCCTGTGGACATCATGTATATATTCATTTAAATTTTATTCAAACTGAATTTCCTGTAAATAACTTTGAAAGTGCCGTCAAAGCCTTTCTCAAGATAATGGTGATGGGAACAAACCCACCTGAGCTGAGTCTGATTCAAAAGCAAGACCTTGAAGGATGGAGTCCAAGTCAAGACCAAGACTTTGGGAGGGTCAAGACTTAGTTGAAAAATGTCCACTTTCGAGGCCATGGTTTTAATCATACTTATTTATTATCATCATCGCCACCCTTGCTAATATTTAAAAGCAAAGTTGTATTATTTTAGTGTGATGGTCCTTTGATCTCAAACATCAGTTTTTACGTAGTCACAGTTATCAGCAGTAGTCAGCAGTTCCACTGCTGATCACATTTTTCGTGTGAGCTACTTATTGGGATACGAGATGTGTAAAAAGCAATATGTATCTAATGCAAATAAGTCAAAATGAGTTTTCATTGGTTTTACTAGCAGTTTGAGAAGTAGCATGCTTAAGCATGAACACACCCTGTTCTTACAGAGGTGAGGTGAATCGATTACAGGGTCTCAAAATTTGGGGTAAGTCATGTCCCGTATTATCCCGTGTGACAAATTGCGTCATTTCAAAAAGGGACACGATCCCATGGTAACTCTATTCAGAAGAGAACGGTCTTTTTTCCTCTTAAGTTTTTTAAACTCTATAATGTTTTATATCTGTCAGTATGAATAACAAAGAAAGACAAATGAATTTTGCTATGTCTGAGTATGTCTGCTTTTCTACTGTTGGAACTTGATACATGTAAAGCTGATAATGCAGTGATAAGGCAGATGAATCAAACTCATACAAAAGACATAAAAACAGTAGCTAACATAACACATGCATCACTGACTAGAGCTTCTGGGGAGAACTAACCATGTGAAACCTAAATAGTGATCATGCTCATTCTGATCCTAATGAAATCCAACGGACTGAGAAATTCAGAGCTTGCTGTACAGCAGTGTACTTGCATGTGAGAAAATCACTTTTGTGATTATTATAGCCAAGTCGAATAACAACTGAAACTGATATCTTGTCCATCCTGAAGGGATTTCCAAGGTAGCATTGCACTCTGGGACAGTCTTCTGAAAAATAAATAACTACACTTTACAGCCAATATAACAAATGTGAATAAGATTTATATTTTATTAAGCCTAATTGTATTTTTCATTAATGGGTATTGTTCTTTTGAGAGGAGTGGGAGAAATGAGGAAGTTTATCGCTTTCAAACTGAGTCTAAACCAAGATACTCAAATCTACTGCCATGATTCAAAACCAGGTAGAAATGCTTTCAACTCTTGCAAGACCAAGTAAGTGAAAATGTGGTCGTGAAACTAAGACGGGACGGGAGCACTGCATGATATGCATAATGCTTGATTTGGCTGATGTCCTACCCTGCATCTGATACTGTGTATTTACACAGAAGAACCAGTACCCCTAGAGGAATCGGTCGTTGAAGATTTGGAGGACAGTCAGTTCTGGGAAGGGGTGACGAAACCAGATGCCCCCACAGGGGCCAAACAGGTAGGCTGCACTCAGACAGCCTCTGTAAGGCTCTTCTGTCACACTGTACCAACAAGGCTCTCCATCTGTAGGTGGACAGTCAGTCTTTGGACCCTCAGCTTGCTGATGGTGACTTCAAGGAGGATGGTAAGAGAGCCCAGAATACTCATTCATCTAGAGCAGTGAATGGTGTCTCGTTTTTCAGAAATGATGATGTCTCTTTATCTTCTAGTCTTTGGTGATGAGAAGTTCAACTTCAAAATTATCACCGATCCGTCTGACTTGATGAAATTTGTCAAGAAGCTCAAAGAAGGAGGTAAAAAGGTGAGGTGGTGCTTGGAGTTCCAGCCTTGCTGCTCTCATACCTTGGAGCTGAACTTTGGATCTGTCACATAATGGCAACTGCAGGTGTCAACCTGGGGTCTGGAGAGCCTAGATGTCTGATGTTTCAGTTCCATGTATATCTTGTGATCGGTCTTTCAATCTTGTGTGAAGTGTCTCGATCGGGTTTCAGGTTGCCTCTGAAGAAGAGCTACAGAAGGGAGAGCCTCAGAATGAGAAGGAAAGTGTGAATGGGGAGAAGGAAAGAGCAGGACAGCAAGGAGAGGAGGAGGATGTGCTGGGGGACAGTGAGGACGAGCATCTGCTGCAGGAGTTTGAGGAAGAGATTGCTGACCTTTCTGTGCCCTCTGACCGAATCGAGGAGATCAAAGAGGAAATGCAGAAGGAGTTTGACAACATCATCGATGAGGTAAGTTCTAGTGCTTTCCACAGATTGGATGGTCATCTTAATGATGGGATCAGGGATCCCTCCGATTCTGCTTCCATCCATCACCACAACTACTTATTTCCAACTGGGTTTGTGGCGTGGCCCAGAGCCTGTCCCTGGAACAACAGGAAACAACCCAGGGCAGTCGGCAACACTGTAGCAACTTGATTGGCTTAGAGTCGCCAATCAACCTATCGTGCACACTTCTGGACTGTGGGAGGAAACTGGAGCTCCTGGCAGAAACCCATGCAAACACAGGGAGAGTCTGCAAACTCCACACACAAAGGTCCTACACCCGACCCGAGGACTGAACCCAGAACCTTCTGGCTGTGAGGCAGCAGTGCTATCCACTGTGCCACTGAGCTGCCAGAGGTTCCATTTTTCCTCAGTAAATATGGCAAGTGGTTTGAAATGGATTCAATATACGGGTGCTCCCCAACTTACGATATTATTTGGGGTTCCCCAGAACATAACCACATCTGAAGTCAAATATGAGTATTATATGATATGATGCACTTGGGTATTTAGCAGGCATAATGGGCTTGAGAAATTTTGGTCAAACACAGAAAGAAGATATTGTACGTTATATCGATTAACACTGTATCAGATGATTATGGTTACGATCACCACAGAAGCCGGCATTGTGGCTGGCTGGATGCTGACATCAGCCGGCATCAGTAGAATGTATCATATGGCATATCGCTGGCCTGGGAACAGATCAGAATTCTAAGTTTGATTACTGGACATGCATTGCTGTCGCACTATTGTAAAGTCAACATGTCATAAGTTGAGCCATGGTAAAGTGGGGAACTTCTGTACATCTGACGGCGGCATGGAAACAGAATAATCATGAATCCCAGATGATAAAATCCAAATTCTGATTTAAGGCTCAACAGGAGTTGGAAACCGAAGGTTTGAAGGGAGAGTTTGATCGCAGCCAGGCCACCCAGACGCTGGAGACCACCTTGGACAAGCTTTTGGACCGCCTGGAGGACAGGGAGGATGAAGAACGCAGGCCTGACGGGGGGCAGAAGGTTCCGGATCCCAGCCGGGGCAGCCCTAGTTCCATTCCACGCCAGCCAGGTACTTCAGACCACCGAAGAGTGTTGCTGGTTCAGTTACTGCAGCTTAGTCCTGCATCATGCTATGGTCGTGACAGACTTGGAATCTACGCATCTGTGCACGGTTCCTGTTTGGAGACCATAACACCTCACGCCTGTTTGTTTGTCAAGCTCAAGATTGGTTTAAAATGTTCATTTCATGCACGAGTCTCATTCCTCATTCAGTGTTTAGAGTTTCCTGATATAAATGTAACAGCGGCGCTTACCTAGCAGCCTTGGTGATGGTTTGAAGTCTTTAAAGCTCAGCTCCGCTGTGGTTGGCGCTGTGGAGTTTGTTACACATTCAGGCCTGGGTCTGGCCCCCAACTTCCGCCGCCAACACCAACTTTTCTAGTGACGCTGTTGTTTTGTTTGTTGCACCAGACCGAGCACCAGTCCAGGAGAAGGTTAAAATCAGAGTTACTAAATATAAACAAGGCAGCAGCCCTGACCGGCAGCTGAAGGTGCAGGAAATGAGCGAAGGGGACCCACAGTTGCAGCAGATTAAGGACGTGGTTACAGAGCAGCTAGAGAGAGCTGGACTGAAAGCGGAAGGTAGGAGAGTGCCGGACTTCTGGTTCCTTAACCGCGGCCCGGCGCTCCTGCCCGCCCTTCAGCGCGGCAAACGCACGAGGCTGTGTTTCAGTTTACCACTTTTACAGCTCCTGCGGGAGGAGTCACTGTTCTGCTTGCTTGTGTTCTCGTCTCGTCATGGTTTTGTGCACCACCGTGCCCACAGTAAATACCTACTGTGAACTTGGATTTGTCCAAGGATCTTCTACCTTCTCCCACGTACTCAAACGCTTACCACTGTTTGCTCGGAGTCCATCCTCAAACCACCGTCTCTGTGTCATCACCTGTCCTTTGTTTGTCTTCAGTCCGTATCTGCATCCTTGTGTTGATAAGTTTAATGGTGCCAGGTCTTTATGCGGTTTTCTACTTCGATGAGTATTTCCTGGTTTGGTGACGGGCATGTTGTTCCAGGTAAAATCGAGGTGAAGATCTTGACTCGTAGAACAGCAGACGAGGTGGGAGACCAGTGGCTTAGTGAGGAGGACACAAAGTCTTTCCGGGAACTTCTCATCAACTTACTGGTAAAAGATATAGGACTGGTTTAGCAGATTTAGGATGTGTACCCAGAAGGAAGTTAGCTCTTGTCTCAATATGGGCCCTTCTGTAATATAATTAAAGTAAATTGGCTGTATCATATTGAGTGATATACAGCATGCCACAGTTCACACCTTCAAACGCAGTCACTCTTTTCAAGCAAATGTAAATAAATGTGGAATTAAAGTCTAGAAATGCTGAACAGAAAGAGAAAAAGTTTCATACTCTCTGTATCTGATCTTTGCGTTCTCATTTTCGGAGGAGTGTGCAGTGCACACATATTTGAACACTCGTAGGGAGCTTGAAACGCAACCCCACGGGACTCTGTGTTCTCTCTGCTCAGACGGGCGGGACAGAGGAGGTGTACAAAGAGCAGAAGAGACAGCAGGAATTAGAGAACAACTACAGGTTTGTGTGGGGAGAGAAACAAGAGGAGACTCAGCCCAGTGGAGCTGCGGACTCTGACGATGTCGACTTCTGAGATCCGGTCTGATCTCGGGATGAAACGGCTGGAGGGCTTGGCGCACAGAAGCACAGTGCACACAGAAGAAGCCGTCCTGCAGTTTGTCTGACACAAGATAATGAATGGAAACCTGTGACCAAAAGAAATATTTATATGGTTTAAAATATGTAATTGCTACAATTTGTTCTGCTGGCTACTGCAATTGAAATAAATAATAAGTGGTATTAGGGCCTTGTCTCCAAATGATATTCTCACAGTGGACAAGGAATCTACGAGTTGAATATGCCCTAGACGGGAGAAGTGACGCCTCTTAATGGGCCCTCTGCTTTTTATTTTCAGGACTTGGATGGAGAATAGAGTGTGGGCTCTACCTTTTGTGGATTTAAGTTTAAAGGATATTTATTATTTTCCTTGTTCGCAAATTTAATGGGGGTCTGAGTCCTCTGTCTTGTTTATGGCATTGTTACAGTAACAGTACTCCCCCCCCCGGACTTAATGCTTGAATATTCTGTTCATCAAGCTGATTCAGATCGGCTATACACTTTAGATTTTTTTTTTTTTTTAAACTGAGTTCAATGGAAGGTGTTTGGCTGCTTGTTGCATACCCAGCTAGGTATAGGTGACAACAGTACAGTGTCTGTTTGCTGAGGAATTAAAGGGAGAACAATAACTTTGTCAGATTATGTGAAGCTATTCCCTAGCAAAATTTTATTTAATAGAAATCAGTCATTAATCACATAGTGATTAAAACTAAACTAAAGAGCTGTTTGCCATAAAGTTTACCCCATGCCATTTTAGGGTATATTTCAGTATGTCTGTCTGATTATGCTTGTGGTTTTTTTTTTTTCTTTTTCTTTTCAATGGATTGTATTTTATATGGCGATTTCTGAGCCTTTATGGAAATCGTTCAGCTGAGCATAACCACGCATAACTGTAAACAATCACCTTGTGACCACAGCAACTCATCAGAACGGTGTAACGTGAGCTGGGGCATCCGAGGGCAGGAGCTCATTCTATGGGGGTGGATGCCTGTCAAAAATGCACACAGAATAGCCAAGGAATTTCTCTCTATGAAGGTTAAGAATATTAATACTTTCCTCGTGATTTTAATTAGTATCACTAGTGATGTTACTGAGGTTTTAAATCATCAGTCACATGGAAGCCTTGGGTTGGCTTGTTGGCAAACATGTTTTTCTAAGAATAGTCATACGTAGCCGTCTTCCATACGGTTACCAACCCTTACTCCATGTTCTGTCAGTATTTGCCTCTACTGGGCAAGTGAATGATGGTGTTTCTCTGCAGTCAAGTGGCATTTCAGTGTGCCATTACCCTTACAAAGCAGATAAGGTCTTTGTTTATAACTTTTGTGGATGATGATACCAATTTAAAGTCTGTATTGTACATAATTTTGCTTCACATGGGAGGGGTTTATGACCATTTCTGTATGCACAGTCATTTGCCATGGGGTGGAATTACCTTGTCATTAAAATAATCTAAATGATCTTTCTGATCTGATTTCAATGTGGCACTTGTTAGGTTAAGTTCCTGGCACCCACATGTAAATGCTACACGAAGTTAATCGTGTGTGCCTCATCAGAATTCCTAATAATAAATTTTGTGTATTCTTAGAAGAAACTCTTAAATACATGCTTCACCATGAGAAATATCTGTTGTTCAATAAATGGACTGGAATTTCAGGCAGTTTCGGCTAATTTCACTACAGGGGAACAACGATATTATGCCAGGATACCGCGGTGGGAGATATTACGACTTCGGCGAAATAAGCAGTATTAAAGGCGAAATCCTTAAGACGGCCTCATTTGAGCCACACGCTCCCCTGCGCTTTGCGCATGCGCAACATGGCAACGGGCCGCCTGTGCGACGTCAGCGAGGAGAGCGACTCCTAGCAACGGGCTGCTAACTGCGAGCGCTGACTGGCGGCGGAAGGTCGGCTAACGAGAAGTGGTGTTTGCACATGGGCGTTTCGTTAGCCTGCGGTCGTGTGTCTTGAGACTTAAGCAAACGAGCTGCCACCTTGCATGATAGTCAGCATTTCAGGTGACGCTTTGAAAGGGAAGCTTGGCCTTTCATCCACGGCTCGCTGGTGAAGCTGCGATGATGGTTCCCCCTTCAGACCCTCGGCAGGTTGCTTCGGGGAACATAGCGTTGCGACGGTGTTAAGATCCGGGTGAGTGGTCGGGGAGACGCGTCGTAACCCATCTAGCCGCGCTTTTCGGTCGGGGATACTCTCGGACCTTTAGCCGGAGGTCCTGGCGCCACCGGTTGCGCAACGGAAAAACTTTAAGACGGATGGGAAGTTGCGAGCGGGCCGGTTCAGATCCGATCCGCTCTTTCAACATTAAGCATCGACAAGCGTCCCTGTGCGTGGTTGCCAACTTTGGTCAGCTGGCTGGCGTGAGATTTTCAATTCAGAACAAGTCTGCATGTATGTAACGGTTTTATAAATTTGTAAATAGTTTGTAGGGTTTGCAAACTACCACAACGCTTTCGATGTAGGTAATTTTAAGTTCATAATGGAATAGTATAGATTTGTCGTAAACACTGCTTGTAAGTCGCTCTGGAAAAGAGCGTCTGCTGAATAATGTACATTTCTTTCGTGAGTGCAACAGTATGAAAGCTCAGTGTCACGCCAGATGCACGAGAGCTGGCACCCCTGCCGTATGACCCAGAGCAATGGGAAACGGGCTGGAGTTAGTACCAAGTAGCTGCCTTGTATTGCTTTATAATAATTATAAAATAGTGCAATAAAAGCATAACGCAGCGTAACGATTGGTAGAGCCTATCACCTTCCCCGTACCCCTTTATTACCGCCGCGTACCGAGGAACGCTCATTTACATCCTGCCTTCCAGGCCAAGAGCACATGGAAAGGGGGTGAGAGGCATCCAGCGCCGGGATGAAGGTCGTCAGTGCAAGGTGCGCCTTCTATGCTGGATTTGTGATAGGAGCCTGCATGCTGTACGGGTTCCTGCACGAGTGGAGGTTGGATAGTGCAGCCCTGTCTTCCAAGATCCTGGAAGAACAAGCAAATGCAGTGGGGTTGCTGGAAAGCAAAGCCAAGAACTTGAAGGAGAAATTGCCCACATCTGTCAGCAGAAGTCTGCTACACTTGGCAGGTACTTGGAGAGAAGTTTCTCTTGATAAATATTCCAGGCACAGTACTTTGAGAAAGGTGCCTCATGTTTGCAAAATATTTTCACTTTTAAATTTCAAATGTTATAGCTGATAATTAGGTGTGTTGATCATAATTCCCAGAAGTGGTCTGTAATTATCTCTGATTGGTACGATGATGAACCACCGGTGATTCTGCCGGTCATTCAAAGGTTGCTGGTTCAAATCCCGTGACTGGTAAAACAATGCCAATAGAGCATTGCTATTATTTTGTACACATTTCTTTATTCACCAGACTATTGGTCACCGTGGCTTTGTCTACTCACGCCTTGTTCCTCGCTTAGGGGAAGACCGTCTCGTTGCGGACGAGCTCTACAACAAGGTCCGCATTCTCTGCTGGGTGATGACCGGCCCAAAAAACCTGGAGACGAAGGCACGTCACCTCAAGGCCACCTGGACGCGGCACTGCAACGTGGCGGTGTTCATGAGCTCGGAAGACAACCCGGACTTCCCTACCGTGGGCCTTGGTACCAAGGAAGGCCGCGACCAGCTCTACTGGAAGACCATCCGGGCCTTTCACTACGTGCAGGAGAAGCACAGCCAGGACGCCGACTGGTTCCTCAAAGCTGACGACGACACTTTTGTGGTGGTGGAGAACCTGCGCTGGTTGCTGGCGAACCACACGCCCGAGGAGCCCGTCTATTTCGGCAAGCGCTTCAAGCCGTACGTCAAGCAGGGCTACATGAGCGGCGGCGCCGGGTATGTGCTCAGCAAGGAGGCCCTGCGGCGCTTCACGGAGGGCTTTCGCACCAAGGTGTGCAGCCACACCTCCGCGATAGAGGACCTGGCTCTGGGGCAGTGCATGGAGAAGATGGGAGTCCAAGCTGGAGACTCCCGGGACACTCTGAAGCGCGAGACCTTCCACCCGTTTGTTCCTGAGCAGCATCTCACCTCCAAGTTCCAAAAGACCTTCTGGTATTGGAATTACTGCTATTACCCCATTGTTGAGGTGAGTTTGAATGCATTTCCTCTTTATGTTCATTAGCTTCTATCTCATTCTGCTCTAGGTAACTTCCTTCGTTTCTCTTAGCCCTGTTGCTAAAGCGTAGCACGTCATTTATTTGCACCTTCCCACCTGCTCCTCGATCTCCCTCCATCCCAGGGTCCCCAGTGTTGCTCTGACCTCGCGATCTCCTTCCACTATGTCAACCCGAATACGATGTACATGCTAGAGTACTATACCTACCACCTGCGTGCCTACGGTTACAAGTACCGCTACCAATCACCCAGGCTGAGCACCTTAAGCGGGACCCTGAACGAGAGCATGAGAGAGAGCCACAGACATGGCAGCATGGCCCCAGAGAAAGATGGATCGCCCTCCAGTCAGGCTGCAGGACAAGCATGAGTGGTGGCCGGCTCTGTACCTGTGGGGCATGGTCGTAAGGGTGGGGCTGCGACCCCCGGGTGCTTGAACGGTCCGAACCTTCAAGGTGACCCCCACGCAGCAGCTTTAAGCGCTGGGCTCCATAGCCAAGTGGCCTTAAAGTTTCCATCATTCTTCTTTTAAAAAAAAAGATTTTTTTTACCCATCATCATTAATCTATTTTACTATGGATGGATTCATCTGAAAGGGGAGACCATATTTAAAAAATCTTAAGGAATTTTTAGTTTTCAAAATCTCTTAATTTGGTATATATTGGGGGGGGGGGGGGTAATCAAATATTTTATTAAAATAATGAGCTTTATT